>JAQFVV010006220.1:10147915-10747915 GCA_028023455.1 Epiperipatus broadwayi
TTAAAATAATATGGTATTATTTTTCTTTAATCATCATCTTAATATAATTTAAATCATGTCATGCTATCACTCTACTTATTCATCTAATGTTATTTTATTATATTTGCTATTTTAACCTAGGATATTAAAGGTAGAAAGCATACATAAAATCCCTTATCCATATATTTACCTTTACAGTAGTAAATGTTCATTAAAAAAATGACCCTGAGATAATTAATCTGATTAGTCCTAATACATATTTATTAATATAAACACTGAGGTTATGTAATTTATGATTAGATAAAGCAAAATCATATAAGCCTGAAATTATTTAATAATAAACCAATAATTGTTAATGTAATAAAGTTTATATTATATTTTGAAAGTATAATTGTAAAATTGCAAATCCCTAAGAAATTGTTTATATTTATTGTTTATTTTTATTTGGGAAATCTGGAGTGAGGGCATTTGCATGGGTTAGAGTCTTATGAAGGTTTAACCATACATGAAGTTGTTTTAAATACAAGTCGGCATAATTGGAATCACATTTTTTTTAGCTTTCTCATTCTGATTTCCGTTTTAACCCAGTTAACATGTTACTTACTGCAATTCTTTCAATAAAACCAAATATTAGAGTTACAATATATATTTTCTTCAAGAGTTTAGCTTTTATTCAAAATGATTTAATTTATGTAAGAAATAATTCTCCCTGAATTTTAATGAGAAAAGAGAGCCAATAGCAATCATTGTGAAATTTATTTTCTAAAATGAAACGATATAATTGTTTGTTACCGGGGGAAGGGGGTTCCTATAAAAATTTCATTTAAACATACATAATATCAATCTCCTTTTGAGAATTTATGTTTTATTTTTGTAATTTTTTTTTCTGTTTTATGATATAATAATTTTGACTGAAACTCAGATATCTTTACAGGAAAAAAAATTATTTAATTTAGATAGCTATAGGAGCATTCTTTTCATCTTATACCCATTTGTGGTAAGAAAGTATAATGTTGTTTTTTGTTTTTTTTTATAAAAATAGGCTTACATTTTTCTTTTAATATTCCAATCTTCACATCGGTAGAATGTGTTTTTGCCAATATTGAGATTACCTCAGTTTGTTTTTTTCTATCTTGATTTGGTATAGATTGTGTGTACAATTTTTGATTTTGTTGCTGAAACTTGTTACTGTGTTATTACATTTACATTCGATTTCGAAAGTGTTTTTATGGGTGATTTGAGTATTCATTCAACAATTAATACTCATAAGCTTATCTTACATTATTTGAATTTGCTTAATAGTTATCGCTTTATTAATAAAAACGTGAATCTAATAACGACTGAGTAGAATAAAATATATGTATGGGGAAAAAATAGTTTAAATTAAATCAAGGACTGAATTATGACTCACCATTAAATGAATTTTGCAACTGAATTAAAATTTTTGAATTGTATACAACAATTCTTGTTCATGTATTATTCAATTGTCATTTACAAAATTGAAATTGTTAGTAGGTAATCATAAATGGGATACATTTATATTGAATGATGTTAATACTGGGTTTTAAAGATTTGTAGTATTTGTGCAGGTTTAATTGTGAAAGTAAAGATTCGTTCAGAATTGATATGTAAAAGAAAGACATTCGGCTTCAATAATTGATGATTTGGTGAATAAAATAAATCAAAAAAAGTTGATGAAATCATTGGGAAAAGCATAAATAAATTTGAAAAAACTATAATGTTGAAATTAAATTTGACACTAAAAAATTAAAATTGCAATATTATCAGAAGTATCTTCAGGACACAAATGTATTTTTGGAATAGAAAACGATCACCTCTTTGATTATATATATATATTAAAAGAATTATGATAATTTATTTATCTAGATGGATTTTAGCTATCATGTAATATATATGAAATTAAATTTAAAATTATCATACATAGATTATCAAAATTGTAAAAAAATATTTTACGAAATTGCTTAGATGTAAATTATATCAGTTTTCTTAATTTAGCCTGCTTTAGATAAGAGGCCTTTCTCCCTACTCCATAGCCATTTCTCTGAGAAATCAATGAATATTAATAAGAAATGTAAACATGTATTTAATTAGTTTTGCTAATCTGTCTTATTCTCTATTCAGAATTATTGTCAGAAAAAGACCAATTAGCAAGAAACTCAATGAAGAAATTTGTATTTCTATCTAGTGCCCATTCATTTATTTATAATTTCCATATAAGTATTTATAGAGTGAGGTGATGAAGATTTATGTTGCACAAATAATATATTAATATTATAAATAGAAATTTTGTTATTACTTACCATCGGAAAAAATCGTTGATTCCCTAGGTATGTTTTGATTTGCGTTACTATAAATATTTTGTCTTGGAGATTTACCAGCTGCTAATAATTGTTCAATATATTTTCGTTGACGTAAAAATGAAGGCGAACTCTTTAAGTCAGCAGCTATTTCATTTTGTAAGGTTGGAGACTTGGATGATTCTGAATCTTCTAAAGCAGGGCTAAACAAATTATTCATGCTTGTGGATCTAATTGGTGGGTTGGGAGGTACTGTTATAAGCTTTATCTTTAAATCTTTAAAATCTTTGATAATTGGAGTCTCATATAGAGAATTCTGCTCTGTTTGGTCCATAATAATTACAACTTATAATTAATTCGCAATATCTACAAAAAAAAATTATGATAAAAACTATATTTTCTGCTTGAATGTAGATTTGATAACTCAGACGAATCTTTGGACAAAATAATATTTATATAATAATTTATTAATATACTTTTACCATTTTTGTGCCTTTGATTTAAAGATAGTAATTTATCTATACACATATGGGTTTAACCTTATTTTGAATAGCAAATAGCAATGTTGATTCTCTGTAAAAAAAAAAAAAAAAAGCATTACTTTTCAAATTAATATACCAATGGGCTTTATTCAAATGGAATTAACATTAATGTTTTATTCCATGGAAAATCTGTAAGATTGAATATTATATTTACTCATGTGAATATTTAATCATTTCTGTAGAGATTAAAGATATTTTTATAAGACTTAATTATTTTTGAAAAGAAGAAATGGTTATTAAGAAGACTTTGTGTACTGATTTAGTATGCATTCTTGACCATTTTGAATTCTAAGAACCTCCCAAAACCTCCCCTGACACACCTACATGATATGAGCATTCATTACAAAATCACAATTTACTTCAATAATTAAAAAAATTTAAATGTAAATTTTGTACAATTATGCTTGATCTAACCATGTGACTAAAACATACAAAGTCACAATTTACATCAATAATTCTAAAATTAAAGTGCAACTTTTGTACAACTATGCAATCATGACCCTTTGTTACAAAATTACAATTTACATCAATAATTAAAAAATTAAAGCATAAATTTTGTACAATTAATTCTTGATATAATCACATGACAAAACATACAAAGTTATAATTTACACCAACAATTCTAAAATTAAAGTGCAAATTTTATACAACTATGCAATCATAGCCATTCGTTACAAAGTCGCAATTTACATCAATAATTTAAAATTTAGAGCACAAATTTCATACAATTATGCTCAATCATATGCTCAATCACTGTTGTGTATTCTAATATAAATTTATATGAATACCAACAAGTTAAGAAAAAACAAGTCAAGAGAAATTAACGATAGTAATAATTAACATTTCTTAAACTTTAAACAACATAAACCATATTGTAACCGGCCCCTCGACGGCTTCCATGCCGAAAGCACATTAAAGTCACTCCTATGAATCTGCTGTGTTCTTGCGTCTGGTGGGTTACATAATGTTCGGTGAAGATAATTTTAAATACATATACATGTACGCTTTTATTTATTTATACGTAAATTCGGATCAAATCCAAGTAGTAGGCGCCAGGAGAACTTTACAAGAGTCCGCCATGTATGTGCATAAGCTCACTCAACTATATCACAAAACATGCCCATGCATCACTCCAGTCGGAAGCAGGAAACGAACACAGCCAATATCCCCTTTCAAATTATATCGCATATGTGACCTTTCAATCGCGATCAATCAGACTTATCGTATTAGGGCCCGCCCTATATCCCACAGAACAAATCAATCAAAGCTTAATATTAATCTAAGAAAGGTATGATAATATAACATAAGTTTAATCAAATCCCAACACCAAAAATATCAAATGCATTCATTCATAATAAAAACACATTGGATCACTCCAACACTCATTCCCTATCATATAAATGTGAGTTGAAATTCCAATCAATCAATAACAAAATGCTAATTAAATAAAGGGTTTATTTGAATCTATTTAATAACAATTTTATGCCGGTATATGACTGGCAAGCCGAGATAAATTAACCATAGAATTAAATGAGACTTCGCACATATATTAAAGGATGTTTATTTGTAGACAAACTTATTCCGGTTAAGTTCTTTAATCATTCATTTATGGTCGCGAGTCATTTTATCATTTAGCTAAATGTTTTTCACTAGTTATTGTTTTTAAAGTTTATCTACTCTGGTGCATAAGTGAGTATGATTAATTTAAAGATAGCTACCTGTGGAACGTAGACAGCCGGTAAGAAGGATCCTGAGCGATGATTTCTTCTTTAACTAAGCATTCTGGCAATTTGCGAGGTCTCAGAAGCATGTGTGGTCCTTAGGTGAAGTTTCTCCGGTGTTACGAGCATCCTAGGGGCAATCAGCTGAATGGAGCGTGGAGGTCTGGCGGTCAAGCCGTGAATTTTAGGTTCAGCAACGCATCTCCGTTATACTATTATACGAAAGTTAGATCTTATTTCTACTGGTAAAAAGAAAACTTTCTTTACCAAATCAGCAACTTAATTATTCCAAGCACATCGGTGATTCTGCTAATAATTTTTTCCTTTTGCAATTTTTACCTTGTAATTTCTCTCTTCTCACACCTTGAATTTTTTCATCCAATCTCCCCCTTGCACCTGTGAGTCCCTTCATCCAATAGGTCCATCGAGTATTAACTTAATTCAGCGATTTCTGGGATTGTTTGCACCACTTTGGAATTTAACTCAATTTGGCCATTTTTCAGGCATTGTTTAGCTGGAGACAGAAGTCTGGGTTGTACAATAGCAGTGTACACTTTTTCTCACTTGTTTCTAAATTCGGCTTATTTTATCTAGACCTTACTGACATATATCTGGCTTATTGTTTCATTTTTACTAATTTTACATTTACTAATTCCCCCCCCCCATTGAAAATAATTTTAGATCGCTTGGAATTTCAGAACATGTTGCAACTTAATCAATTCATTTTCTCTTTATGTTCAAACATGATTTAAATGACTTAATAAAATGTCAAACCTGTGTTCAATCATTCATCTTTCTTTTTTAAAAAAAAAACAAACTTACAACTAATGATTACATATTTATTCTCAAAAACAACAAAATAACAAGAAAAACTCTTTTACTCTTATTTCAATAAATTTGACAGGTACTCTTATATAACTGCGATCGTGTTCTAGAAACGGGTGTTTCTCGTTCATTATTAAAGCAAAACCTTTTTTTTAAAAGTTTTGTACCTGTCATTCATTTCGTCAATTTCATATATATTTAATCTAACATCATATGCCTGGATTCAAATCCCATGTAACGCTATTCCGTTACATATCTCCCCGCCCGGTGTAGAGTAAAATCCGAGGTTGCGGATTTTAGCTCTGAGAAGGAGCCAAGTTATTCGGCCCTCTTCAGTGCCCTTGCATTGAAAGTCCCCTTAATCACCTTTCCTCGTGCCAGTACAAAGGCATTATTCCTGTATGCCCTGATGATCTCGTATGGGCCATCGTAGAGGTCAAGGAATTTCTTAAATATGTTCTGTTCTGGCCGGCTGACCGGATTTGATCTTACCATAACTCTGTCTCCCACAGTGAATGCGTTTTGGATTGGCCTATCGGTCTGCCTCCGCTTTTCCCCCATATGTTCTAATCTCCGTAATGCTACCTGGTTATCATGTTTTCGGTCCAATCTCCCGGTCCGGATCGCAGGTCTATCATCGTAAGGATACGGTATCAGTCGTCCGTAATGAAGTCGACTTGGTTCAAGCCCAGTGGACTCATTTTTTGAGGTATTGATCATATCAACGATCCGGGGAATTTCCCGAACCCATTTCCGATGATCTCCCGCAGTGAACACATGGAATAGCCGCCCCAACTCACGCATCACCCACTCGCATGGGTTGCTTTGAGGATTCCGGATAGACGTCATATGATGTTTGACCCCAATTCGGTTCACCCATTGCCTCCACATCCTTGATACAAAGGGCGTACCATGATCTGATAAAATGCACTTAGGTTTCCCGATGATGGGGAACTGTTTGGTTTCCAACAGTTTGATGGTCTGGTTCGCATTTGCCCGGGCCATAGGGTACGCCGCGACTATTTTGGAGCACAAATCATAAGTAACCAGTAAATATCTCTTCCCCCCAAACATTGGCAATGGGCCGTAGTAATCAATAGCCAAAGTGTGGTTTGGCTCCTGGACGATAATCGGTATCTGCGATCCTTCATTTGATCAGTTTAATGGTTTTGTCCTTGCACAGACCTCACACTTCCGGAGTCTTCTGGCAATGTCTTGGGACATCCCTGGCCAATAAAACCAACTACTAAGGTACCCCTCAGTCTTGCTGGTTCCGTAATGGCCACGTTCCTGATGTGTCTTATCCACCAGTTGATCCCGCATTTCCTTCGGTATTGCGATACGGGTTTGTTTTCCATTCCCAGTTTTCCTTTGAACTATCCCTTCCAGAATAATGCATCGGTCCCAATACTTCCATAACTGACCCCCAGTCTCTTCCTTTTTTTGACCTGCCCCCACATTTCGCTTCCTTTCACGTATGTATCGGATTATTTGTTGACACTCTTCATCCCCTTCCTGGCCCCTCCGAATGTTGTTCGCACTAAACTCACCCTCTTTGCTTCGCCGGGTAGTGGTGGTAATGTACACGAATTCCTCAGCCTCAACATTTGGCTGTTGT
Source organism: Epiperipatus broadwayi (assembly GCA_028023455.1). Lineage (NCBI taxonomy): Eukaryota > Metazoa > Onychophora > Udeonychophora > Euonychophora > Peripatidae > Epiperipatus > Epiperipatus broadwayi. The sequence goes on from JAQFVV010006220.1 coordinate 10,154,919, forward strand.
CCCACAGGGTAACGGCTCAGTGCGTCCGCAACCACGTTATCCTTCCCTTTGCAATATTCCACTTCGTACTGGAACTCCTGCAGGGCTAGGCTCCACCTCTCTAATCTATTGTTTGTCAAAAAACTTTTATTAAGGAATTCGAGGCTCCGATGGTCGGTGATTACTTTCACTTTGGATCCGACCAGGTATTGTCTGAATTTTTTGAAGGCCCATACTATGGCGAGGACTTCCCGTTCTGTGACCATGTATCTCCGTTCGGGGTCCTTCAGTAGTCAGCTGATGAAGGTCAACACCCTTTGTTCACCCTCCAGTCCCCTTTGGTACAAAGTTACTCCTAGTCCGATGTCGCTACTGTCGGTCTGTACCCAAAAGGTCTGGTCAAAGTCTGGGTATGCTAACATGGTCTGTTTTAAAAATCCTTCCTTCACCCTCTGGAAGCTCCATTCTCTTTTCTCATCCCATACCCACACTTGCTCCTTTCTTAATAATTGTAGTAGGGGTTCCATATCGTGGGAGAAGTTTTCATAAAATTTGTTGTAGAACGTGCACATTCCGAGGAATGCTTTAATATCTTTTCTCTTTTTTGGAACTGGGAATTCTTGGATGGCCTGAATCTTCTCGGGGTTAGGCCGTATCCCATCCTGGCTTATGATGTGTCCCAAGAACTTAACTTCCTGGGTCACAAAGTGGCTTTTCTTTAGGTTTATTTTTATCCCCTTCTGTTCGCATTCATGGAGCAACATTTCTAAGTGCTGACAATGCTCCTCTATGTCTCCAGATGCTATAATGATATCATCTACATACATGGTGACAAATTTCTTGACTTCATCTGATAGGGTTTGGTCCATGCACTGCACTAAGCCTGCACCACTATTCCTTAATCCGAAAGGCACGCGGTTGAACTGGTATGCCCATCCGTTATATTTGAATGCAGTGTATTTCCGATCATCCGGATGGAGGCTCATTTGCCAGTAACTATTTGTCAAATCCACAGTGGAAAAAATTCTCCTGTTCTGAAATCTAGTCATCAGTTCGCTCATGATGGGTGGAGCGTTTGTATCCGGAATTGTCACCTTGTTCAGCTGCCTAGCATCGAGGCACAATCGTATCGATCCATCACCCTTTTTTACGGCTAAGATGGGGTTGTTGTATGGTGAAGTACACTTTGAAATAACCCCCCACTCTACCATCTGCTCCAGCTGAGTTTCGATCTCCTTCCGGTATTGGAAAGGTATTGGATACGCCCTCATTTGATATGGGTTGCTGGTGTTCAGCCGGATTCGGTGTTCGTACCCATTGATTACTCCCGGCTTGTCTGAGAAAACACTGTCGTAGGTCTCCAGTATTCCTTGAATCTTCTCTCTTTGCCCTTTACTTGGTCCGGTCATTTCATCAACTCTTTTCTCGATCACCCCCTTTACCATGATGCACTGCAGTTTCTTCTGCCCTTCTGGCTCTCCATTCATGGTTCCCCCAAAGGGCACGGTGACTCTCCCAATTCTTGCTTTCCGGTCCCGTAATTGATGCTACATTTTGCCATCCTCATGAAGTCGGACCCTAACACCAAGTCGTGTATCAGCCCCTCAAGTATTAACACAATCTGGGTGAATTCCTGCCCTGCGATCACTATATTCGCCCACACCTGTTTGGTCTGTATCTTTGCTCTTTTCCCATTGGCCAGTATGATCTGGGTCCCTTTCAACGGTAGGATTTTCATTTCTGTTGGCCCTTGGGCAATCCTGTCGAAGGTTTCCTGAGCCATTACAGACACCTGACTTCCTGTATCCAGCAGTGCCCTTGCATGCACCCCTTGGATTGATACCTCGATCTTTGGGCACTCTTGTTTTCCCCGAGGTCCTTCCCCCCTTTCATCTTGTGTTATATTAGCTATCCTAATTTCCTCATTCCCTTCTTTGACAAAGTATTCATCATTTTCGGCCGCATCCAACACCTCCAATACTCGTTTTATTTCAGTTTCCCCTCAATAATTCGTCTGATCTCCCTGGGCAGGTTGTGCCCTGCTATCCTAATTTTCCGCTCTTCCGGTACTTGGTATTCGTTTATTTTTCTTAATCTCACCATCTGTCGCTGTATGAAAGTACTGTACGTCTCATCCTCATCCCTTTTGCTTTGTTCGATTGCCCACTTTTCCCTTTCTTGTTAGGCTAGTCCCCAATATCTTCCCATTATGGCTCTTTGGTATTCTTTGAATGTTTCCGGTTTCTCTTTCATCGCCTCCCACCATTCCATTGCTTCCCCTTGGATGTGGCTGCATGCAATTGCTATCTTCGATTCTTCACTAAACTGCCCACATGAGAACAACCTCTTCAGACTTTCCACATGTTGACATGGGCTTTCGTCTCCCTTCCCTTCGAACTGTTCAAGTTTAATCCACTTTCCCTCCATTCTGTTTGATGCCCACTTTGTAATTAATTATAGTAATCCGCAGCTCGTTACCTACTACTCCGCGGGTCCCACTGACTGTGTTATCCTATCCTCTGATGCTCCTTGCCCTTCAAGATTCCCACAGCTCCTGTCATTCCTCTAATTTGGTTTCTATCGCTCATACTATCCCAGGTCCCTCTGTTCCCTCCATTTCTATTCAGCAGCGATCGATTATATGTGTGGCTATATCTATTATACGGTTATATGCGTCTTTATATATATATACGCTATGTTGACTTCTTTCTTTAGCCCCCTTTTCTTTTTAAGTAAAACACAAAACTCCTAACAAGTTCGCAGTTACAGTACTTCCTTTGTGCGAGAATATAAATACGTCTTTTAACGATGTATTTTTTTTTATATATATATATGTAACTTTGAGCCTTATTTACCACCGCTACACGTAGTTTCTTCACGGGGTTTCTTTATTTAAATTTGCTTTCGTTGTTAGAAACATCAGCTGTATCCACGTCGGTCCAACCACTTGAAACAATAGTTTCGGGCCATGTTGACGCGCCAAATGTAACCAGCCCCTCGACGGCTTCCGTGCCGAAAGCACATTAAAGTCACTCCTATGAATCTGCTGTGTTCTTGCGTCTGGGGGGTTACATAATGTTCGATGAAGATAATTTCAAACACATATACACGTACGCTTTTATTTATTTATACGTAAATTCAGATCGAATCCAAGTAGTAGGTGCCAGGAGAACTTTACAAGAGTCCGCCACGTATGTGCATAAGCTCACTCAACTATATCACAAAACATGCCCGTGCATCACTCCAGTCGGAAGAAGGAAACGAACACAGCCAATATCCCCTTTCAAATTATATCGCATATGTGACCTTTCAATCGCGATCAATCAGACTTATCGTATTAGGGCCTGCCCTATATCCCACAGAACAAATCAATCAAAGCTTAATATTAATCTAAGAAAGGTATGATAATATAACATAAGTTTAATCAAATCCCAACACCAAAAATATCAAATTCATTCATTCATAACAAAAACACATTGGATCACTCCAACACTCATTCCCTATCATATAAATGTGAGTTGAAATTCCAATCAATCAATAACAAAATGCTAATTAAATAAATGGTTTATTTGAATCTATTTAATAACAATTTTATGCCGGTATATGACTGGCAAGCCGAGATAAATTAACCATAGAATTAAATGAGACTTCGCACATATATTAAAGGATGTTTATTTGTAGACAAACTTATTCCGGTTAAGTTCTTTAATCATTCATTTATGGTCGCGAGTCATTTTATCATTTAGCTAAATGTTTTTCACTAGTTATTGTTTTTAAAGTTTATCTACTCTGGTGCATAAGTGAGTACGATTAATTTAAAGATAGCTACCTGTGGAACATAGACAGCCGGTAAGAAGGATCCTGAGCGATGATTTCTTCTTTAACTAAGCATTCTGGCAATTTGCGAGGTCTCAAAAGCGTGCGTGGTCCTTAGGTGAAGTTTCTCTGGTGTTACGAGCATCCTAGGGGCAATCAGCTGAACGGAGCGCGGAGGTCCGGCGGTCAAGCCGTGAATTTTAGGTTCAGCAATGCATCTCCATTATACTATTATACGAAAGTTAGATCTTATTTCTACTGGTAAAAAGAAAACTTTCTTTACCAAATCAGCAACTTAATTATTCCAAGCACATCGGTGATTCTGCTAATAATTTTTTCCTTTCGCAATTTTTACCTTGTAATTTCTCTCTTCTCACACCTTGAATTTTTTCATCCAATCTCCCCCTTGCACCTGTGAGTCCCTTCATCCAATAGGTCCATCGAGTATTAACTTAATTCAGCGATTTCTGGGATCGTTTGCACCACTTTGGAATTTAACTCAATTTGGCCATTTTTCAGGCATTGTTTAGCTGGAGACAGAAGTCTGGGTTGTACAATAGCAGTGTACACTTTTTCTCACTTCTGTTTCTAAATTCGGCTTATTTTATTTAGACCTTACCGACATATATCCGGCTTATTGTTTCATTTTTACTAATTTTACATTTACTAATTACCCCCCCCCCCATTGAAAATAATTTTAGATCGCTTGGAATTTCAGAACATGTTGCAACTTAATCAATCCATTTTCTCTTTATGTTCAAACATGATTTAAATGACTTAATAAAATGTCAAACCTGTGTTCAATCATTCATCTTTCTTTTTTAAAAAAAAAACAAAAAAAAAACAACTTACAACTAATGATTACATATTTATTCTCATAAACAACAAAATAACAAGAAAAACTTTTACTCTTATTTCAATAAATTTGACAGGTACTCTTATATAACTGCGATCGTGTTCTAAAAACGGGTGTTTCTCGTTCATTATTAAAGCAAAACCTTTTTTTTTAAAGTTTTGTACCTGTCATTCATTTCGTCAATTTCATATATATTTAATCTAACATCATATGCCTGGATTCAAATCCCATTTAACGCTATTCCGTTACAATATATATAAAGCAGAGTTAATATTTTAGTATTTACACACAAGATCAATAAAATTTCTTCTGCTGATTAGTATTTTTCATTTCTATTAACGTTCATTATTAATTATGTTTTAACTCAGTCAATATTATTCCTAAATCTAGTTTTTTCATTCTCCATTGTATTAAGCAATTTTTCTTTATCATTTTATTTAATCATTTTTTCACATTAGTTCTTTATATATACAATGCTATCTTTTTTACAAATATTTTAATGCAACATATGTTTTTAATGTGACATATATTTGCTAGTTTAATTATCATTTCACATTTACTTTATCTTTAAGCAATCTATTTTTGCTACTCTCTACTTAAAATACTACTTCTAAATTAAACTTTACTTCTCTTTTGTTTTTATGAAATCATTACATATGGCTTCCTATCTTATACATTATTAAACAATAAATCCATATTTTTAACCAAGTACAACAAGCACATGTACAATAATGTAAAATTGATAATATTAACCTTATAATTTCAAAAAACTAAAATCTTATTAAAGACGAGTTACATTACAACTTAATAAATCCATATTTTTAGCCAAATACAACATGCACATGTACAAATAAGTAATTAGTAGATTTTATTATTTCAAAATACTAAGTAAATATCAATTATATTACAATATATGCCATAAATATATGAAATAAAGCATATTAATTTTATAATTAATAGGATTTTTTCTTACCAGAAAAAGCCTAATGTTGCATGCTTGCTTTGTTCCATGTAGTTAGTAAAAAAAAAATAGCATTGTTCACATTTCATCTCCTGTCATGGTCATTGGATCTACACTTGATCATATGAGGTCTTTATAGGCTCTTGAAACTGATACAAATATATATTTATTTAAATGTAAGTGACTTTTACCATCAACATGTGAATGTGGAAACATGTTTAAAGAAAATAATTACAGATTTAATTATTTCAAAATACTAATGTATTGAAGTAGTTTTAATTATCAAGGAGAATTTTGCTAGAGTAGGTCCATATTGAAATACATATGCTAGAAAGTAATTCACATGGAAAAGAGGTATTGATTTTTAAATAAGATAAACACTAACCTTTTCACTGTCAGTAGATATCATTAGCATCTTTGAGAAATTTAATAAATAAATCTCTCTCATTTAGATTCCTTTTATCCACCCACCAACAAATTGAATCCAAATGGGATTGTAATAGCTCTGCTGATGTAGCTCTCATCTTTTTCCAATATTTTAATTTTGACTTCAAGCCATAATCTCTCTGTTGAGTGGGTAAGAGTGCACAGCACTGGATTTACATAGTTTTTCTGGTTGTTGATGGTGAAATGTTGAAGCCCTCTATCATTGAGGTCTGCATAGACTGTCCACTCATCTGATAAATGATAGAGACAGACACACATTCCCTTTCAATAATGGCAATCAAAATAGCTTTATCTCAATATGGCATTAAAAATAGTGACAATTGGGACCCTTTTCTAATCCAAACACTGAGGGTTCATCAATTTGGGCTTTGTAGCTCTTTTTATTAATTGGGATTACTGTTTTATCCTTACTCATACATGGATTATCACCACTTATAAATCTATTATATTTTTGTCATCCAGAAAATCTTGCTTCATCTATTTGACTAGGTTCTTGTTCTGTCCCTATCAACTCTACCCTCATCTTACCAGATACATCTTAGAAATAGACATCCCTACAAAAATTAAACCCATTACCAAGAATTTTCTAGTCATCCTTGCCACTGTTTTGGTCAGCAAATCTATTATAAAAAAAAAACAGTTCCATAATTATGCATAAGCTCATCAACTTGCAAGGCTATTGCTAGCTTCCATGTAATGGAAAACTGGATTTCCTGCATGAATGAAATGGGTAGTATGGCATCTGGAGCAGTGCATAGTGGGGACCCACTCTTTTTCCTCCACTTTTTGACCATGCTGTCACCACACTTGCTACATGACTTCTTACTGTCCACACCATTGAGAAAATCACGTTCCCTTAAAAAGTTAACTGCTTGATTCTTGTTGTTGATGATATCAAAGTAAAATTATTTTAAAGACATGATATTTAAAAAGATTGTTGTGAAATTAAATGTCTCTTATAAAAAAGAAAAAATTTCTCTACTCAAGACCAACAATTTTGGATCAAAATGTATCTTTTATAGATATTTTCAAAGCATATGATTACATATGAACAATGCTAAATTTTTATTACCTCCATCTTTTTATTATCTGCATCCTTTTGTTCATAATGACATGAAAAATGAAGCACACAGCTGTACTCACTTTGGAAAGAGAAAATCTGATTAATTTTTTATTAATTGTAATATTAATATTCTTTGCTTTATATAATTATTCGGTGCTTGTATTATAGATAAAGATCCCGTTGGATGGCGCCATTTTCACGCTAAAACTATAAAATATGAACATTCCCGGGCCGTTGATTTTAATAATTTTTCTGTGCTTTTTTGTAATGCGAAAATAAAAACAAAACAAAATCATCTTATAAATATTATTTTTTATTAACGTATACAATTTAAATGATAATAATAAAATAAACAAATTAAAATTTGATTCGTGTTTTTCTATCGTATATTTTTTTAATTGTGTTACGGCTTTTTTGTATACATTTTCTATCGGATATTTTTTTACTTGTGTTACGACTTTTTTTGTTGTTATTTAACTAAAAAATAATAATCGTAATAAAAGTAAAAGTTGTTACGGTTAGATTTAGGGTTAGTTTTAGGGTTAGTATTAGAGTTAGGTTTAGGGTTAGTGTTCTGTTTGTTTGTAATGCTAAAATAAAAAAATTCAAAATCGTAAGCGTACTCGGACAAAAGAAAGAAACTCAAACTTTTTTAAACAACAACAAACACATACAAATGTCTTCTTTACTTATTAAACATGTTTATAATATTTGCTTTTTATTAAATTTACAAATAAACCTGTATATTTGGACTTTTCTTACTGGATATTTTTTTCGTACCGCTCTTTTTTACTTCAAAAATATACAGATGGTAGAATCTTCTTTGTCTCATGGAATGTTACTAACAGTACGTTACTCGACACGTTACCTAATTGCAACTCAATAAAAACTTAGATACAGTATTTAACATTTACACAAATAAAAGTTCAATACAGTACGTTGTAAAAAGTCTTATAATTATTGTTTTAAAAAATCTGAACATTTCAATAGTTTAAAATAATAAAAAAATCCAATGAAAACAACATTTCAATACAATTCAAATACAAATTCTCTCATCAAGCCGTAATTATTTTATAAACTGTGCGAATTCGGATAGTGTTATTGCTGCTTAGCGACGTACATGCTGTAGTGCGACGCGACATAGCGGTCTGCATTCTGTAGCACAACAAAAAAGTTGTATTATAGAAAACAGCGTCTTTAGCTATAAGATGAGTACCAATTATTCTTTTGACTAATCTTAAGATAACATGCAATTATATTATTAATTGTACAATTAATATGCTTGGAAGTTTGTTGATGGTAAAAATTACTTGGATGTGAAACAGGAAGATTTGCTTTACAAGTCTTCGTTTCACCTTCTCTCACTTCTTTCCTACCCTCATACCCTAGTTTAAACACCAATTTATCATAGTGTGTCTGTACTGCCGCTTATATGCCGAACTCCCGCCTAAATTAGATCACGAATGTATTAATGCTTGTGATAGATATAAATTTTAAAACCCTAACATTAGTAATTTATAAGTTGCGAGTATGTGCATGTATACATATTCATTTTAAAAAGCAGGACCTATAAATAAATTTACACACATACTGCGATAATACATTTTAAAACTTCAATGAAAATAATAACTTCGTTATTTAAAGTTAGTTTTGTTTAAATCTATTTATTTGTTTTCATTTAGTAAAATAATAATTAACCGTAAATAGATTTAAACATTTTTTTTTTTTTTTTACATAATAATAAAATTTATTTTAAACAAAACAAACAATATATATAATAAAAAAGCATATGGTAAAAAAATTAAACATTGAATTTTTATTTAGTTATATAACTTATTTACACACATTTTTTCTCATAAAATTCCTAAAAAAAATACACACATTAAATTTCATTTATTATAATTTTAAAAAGTCTATTCTGGTGATTGAATTCATTTTGTAGGCTGTTGGCAATTGAAGTATTTTCTTTAAATAATTTAGACCTGTCAACAAGAGATTTAAAGTCTTCATCAGAAATTGTTTCATTTTCTCCATGCTTCACAACTCTTTCATGATCCGAACTTTTCAATAACTTAAAAAGTTCTTCAGGGTTAATAGAAGTTAAGGATGTTTCTACATTTTTCTTCCAGATTTGAATTTTTTGTGATAAATAATCATTTTTTCTAGTTTTCTTTTTGATGATGCACATTCTATTATTTTTTGATCAATAATATTTTCTGTTACAAATTGATAATGACTACAGGCTTTGTTTGTCCAATCCGGTGACAACGATCTTGAGTTTGTAAATTACATTGAGGATTCCAATCACTATCATAAATGATATCAGTATCAGCTGCAGTTAAATTAATACCAAGTCGGCCTTCACTAGTACTCAACAAAAATATAGAGACTTCAGGATTTTTAGTAAAATTTTTAATCTCTTCTTGTCTTGTTTCTAATTTCATACTTCCATCTAATCGATTATATTTCCAATTTTCTCAAAAAGCAATAATCAACCAATATGTCCAACATTTTGGTCATTTGAGAAAAAATAAGAATCTTGCAATCTTCCTTTATTAAATTCATTACTAATTTATCTAATAACATCAATTTTCCACTGCTTTGAACTAAGTTTTCATCGATTAAATATTCTCCAGTGGTATCTAAAGGGTATTCTAGTAAATAAGAATGATCACAACATTTCCTCAATAACATCATCACATTTTGAATTTTGATATTAACTTCAAATCCTTTTGCTTCATGTGGATCATATGTACAGTTTGAAGATGCTTTTGGTTTTCTAAAAAATCTGTGAACAATTTAAAATCAAATTCATCATCCAAGTTATCATTATTCTCAAACATTTTTTTGATAGTTAACTTTTGTTGATGATGAATGTCTTGGATGACCAGCCCCATTATCAACTATTTCAGATTTTTTTTCCAATCTGATTAGTTAAATTCAAAATCGTTTTATCCAAAATAGCTTTATAAAATTCTTTTTGTTTTGATGTTAAAAATGCATAAACTAATAATTCTTTTTTTTTAGGTATACTTATTTCAACATCAGTTTTCACACATCACAGAAGAAACAGTGTCAAAATCTGATGTAATGTGGTAAGAATCTGTTGTTCTTGTTCTTTTGCAACAATTTTTTCATCCCCTCCTTGTTCACTAATGGCAGTAAAATCAAACAAAGATTCAAATATTTGAAGATTTTTCAAATATTTCTGGTAAAAGAAAATTAAACAAAGATCACAACTTCAAAAGATTATTTTGAAGAGGTGTGCCTGTCAAAAGCAACCAATTGACTGAGCAATATTCTTTTAATTCTCTGATAAGCTTGCAATTGAGATTTTTAAGTCTATGACCTTCATCGACTATAATATACACCATTCATAAAACTGGAATGTTTTTCTGTCTTTCATAATAATTTCATAAGTGATAAAAGTATTGGAGCAATAGGATGACTTAAACCTTCAATGTGAAAGTTCTTTGAAATTTTTGACTTCAATTTAAAAGTAAAATAATTTTGTTTTTAGATTTATAAAAATCACAACACAAATTTTATGTAAAAAGTAAATGATGGTTGGGAAGAGAACAATAGGCTTAATTAGTTAAATTTTGTACAATTCATTAATTAGTGGCTTAAATATTTTGCCATCAGATAAACAACAGATATCCACTCAGATATTTTTTAAATTAAAATATTGTTAAAACAAAATTAAAGTTCCAATCCAAATATCTTAAAAGTAAAATTAATTATAAAATCCCTGTTTTCAGATATTCGGATAAGTTGGCAAGTTTTATTTTGCATCTATTTTTGGTTCTAAAGTGATCGCCACAGGGTAGTGATATTGTATGCTCTGTTGGTATATATAGAGCCGATTTTATTAATTGCTATTGTTGTTGTGCTATGCTTAGACTATGCTTGTGCTTTTTTAAATAGAGATATATCATATGCTATGCTTATGCTTTTCTAAATAGAAATATTATTTAAATATATTGAGTTGAATTAGTAGCTGAATTTAATACAACTGAATTTAGTGAAACCACACCTTTGATGAAATTCGTAAAATACCAGCCTTTGCCTATTGAACACAGAATGTCTGAGTAGAGACCAGTGGGAAGGCTCTCTTCCTCCTTGGGAAAATGGCCAACCTGCGACATATACCATCAGATGTCCGTACCTATTGTAAACTGCCACTGCTGCTGAAAATGTATCAAAATTGATCTTGGACCGAAGAAGCTGCCACCTTAAGAAAATGCTGCTTAACTTCCAATGTGCACGAACTGCCCAATTAATATGAGGTAACCTCAATTAAGCCAAGAGCTCTTGTGTTGTATATTTCCCTTTAATGCTAGCTAAATTTAAATGTATTTTTTTTATTATAAAACTGCCACTTTCTGTAAAATATTTTGTAATCTAGCTTGTGTGCTTTCTTTCTATCCTTGGGTTGATATTTTCTATTTTATATATTTGCTAATTTATTTCTTTTATTATAGTAGTGTGCTTAAATAGTCATCGAACGAGCGAATTATTTCTTTCCCTTTTATTAGTGTGCCACCATATTATTGCAGATAAATTGTATAACCTGACAACTTAGTAAATGTCTTATAAAATTGCTTGTTCGAGAGCTACTTTATTTTATCTTTTATTAATCTTTTAAATAAATATGTCTTTCAAGAAAGGTATATTTTGCATTATTTTTATAATGTGAGGATATGCGCAAAATTAATAAGTGGTCTATATCATATAGAGAAATGCATGACTACATGTGATCTTATGAATATCTTTTAAATCATGCATTCCCCTCCATTTTCTTATTTTAAAGTAACTTATTTTATTGTATTAATAACATAATTTATTAACTGAAAAAGTTGAGGTCGAGAATGTATGTTAAAATTATTTAGGAATTGGTTAAGCACATTTACTTACTTAATAACCCTTCTATATTCATTTATGCTTGATATTGTGTTACTGATGTAAGCATATGGGTTGTTGAGGCTTGCTTTGTTTCTCTAGGGATTTACACCTCAGACCTTTCCCTTTTCTTCTTGCAGTTTCCAGATAGTGTACGTGCTAGAGAGCCATACCTGGGAATTTTATGCCTAAGTTACCCAACCATGGAGTCATGGTATAATGCCAGATTCAGACTGTTTGTGACAAAACCTTCTGAGTCCATGACAAGATGTCATCCCATCTGCTTTAATTTTGTTATTTATTATTTTATTTTAATTCACAAAGCCACACAGTTTTAATATATCACACTCCATTCTATACATTGATCCTCCACTGGCACCACCAATCTCTTGTAATATTAAAGTTGATATTTTATTCAATTTCCCATGTCTTAACCACTTCCATGCCTCTAGCTCAACGAGCTTTTGTCCACATTATTCTTGAATTCAATACAAGTTCTTTTATTCCATATTAAATGTATAAATTGATTTAAGCAAACACTTGTTATATTTACCATAGGCCTTGTATATCTTGAAATCAATCTTTCTTTATGAAACTGCACTTTTGCTTAAACACATTATTATGATATTGTCTTGCATTGACCTGAGGTATAGAGAGTGTAAATAAATTAACAAGCCATTAATGTAAATCTAAATGGCACTTCATTAAATTTATTTTAAACATATATTTTAATGAGTTAATGGCATAGTCTGGCTTATACAGACAATGCTATCTTTATAATGTTTAATTAATAAACGGTATTTAAATTTTAATCATTTTAATATTACTTATTTTCTGCGATCAACACCATTACTTTGGTCTCTAACATATTATATATATATATTTTGAATCATCCATAGTTGTTAGTTAGCGAACCTAATGATTAGTTAAAATAAGTCTCATTGTCTTCTCTGCTCTGCTAGTGGGCCACATTTAAAACAAATTCTCATGTGCCATCATTATATGTTATTCATTAGGTGTTTGATCTGGGTTAGGAATGGATTCAAATTCAGGTTGGTCCCTGACCTAAATCTTGGGCTAGACTGGTTTGAAGTATGTTTTATTGAGTTCCAGCACATGTTAGATGGACCAATATGTTTTGACCAGTACAGATGTAAATAGATATAGATTTGTATTGATTTCAAGAGCTCATAAGAATTTGATCTGATCAAATGTAGATCTGATGACCACATCAGGAGATGAAATGTGAATGCTATTTTTACTTATCTCCATTTTTTTGCTAACTACATGAAACAAAGCAAGCATACAATGTCAGACTTTTTTTCTGGTAAGAAAAAATCCTATTAACTATAAAATTAATATGCTTTATTTGATATGATTATGGCATACATTGTAATATAATTTGTATTTACTTGGTATTTTGAAATAATAAAATCTGTAATTATTTATTTGCACATGTGCTTGTTGTATTTGGTTAAAAATATGGATTTATTAAGTTTAATAATAGGAAGCCATATTTAATGAATCCTGAAAAACAAAAGAGAAATAGATTTAATTATAGAAGTGTTATTTTAAATAGAGAGCAGGGAAAATAGATTGCTTAAAGATAAATTAAATGTGAAATGATAATTAAATTAGCAAATGCATATATTGTAATGTAACTTGTATTTAATAAGCTTTTAGTTTTCGAAATTATAAGGGTGGTATGATAAATTTTACATTATTTGTACATGTGCTTATTGTATTTGATTAAAATATGAATTTATTAATCAAAATAAGAGTCATAGATCACATGACCCTATATTCTTAAGCTTGTAAGTTATAAACAATGAGGATTGCCAATTCCTCAACAAGCTTTGTGATAAATGCTTAGCTAGAGAAAGTATTTAAAATATCTCTGTCAGGACCCCCCCCAACCTCTGACCATGGTTTTGTGCTCTGGAACTCCTCAGAGAGGTGCTAGGATAGGTTCAGACACTAGATCTAAAAACACTAACCCAAAGCCAAACATTTAACTAAAAGTTATCTATTAAGTGGAAAATCTGAATTTTTCAGACACCTACATGTCTTCAAACCCAGCTATCCAACTCAAATAGCTATATGGGGCTGAGAGATCTTCAGACATACCATATATTAGTAATCTTAGCAATATAACATTGCATAAGACTTAAGACAGAGACTATAAATAGTCAAAATAAGAATCATAGATCACATGACCCATACTCTTAAGCTTGTAAGTTATAAACAATGAGGTTGGGGGGGGGGTCCTGACAGAGATATTATAAATGCTTTCTCTAGCTAAGCATTTATCACAAAGCTTGTTGAGGAATTGGCAATCCTCATTGTTTATGAATTTATTAAGTTTAATAATGTATAAGATAGGAAGCCATATTTAATGATTTCAGAAAAACAATAGAGAAGTAAAATTTAATTATAGGAGTGTTATTTTAGGTAGAGAGCAGCAAAAGTAAAGTGCTTAAATATGAAGTAAATGTGAAATGATAATTAAACTAGCAAACATATGTTACGTTAAAATGTTTGTGAAAAAGATAGCATTGTAAAGTGCTTAAATATGAAATAAATGTGAAATGATAATTAAACTAGCAAACATATGTTACGTTAAAATGTTTGTGAAAAAGATAGCATTGTATATATAAAGAGCAAATGTTTAAAACTGATTAAATAAAATGATAAAGAAAAATTACTTAATACAATGGAGACTGAAAGAACTAGATTTAGGAATAATATTGACTGAGTAAGAATACAGTTAATGATGAACATTAGTGAGAATGGAAAATACTAATCAGCAGAAGAGAAGATTTTATTGATCTTGTGTATAAATACTTAAAAAGTTAATTCTCCTTTATATATATATATGGATTATGTTGTTTAAAGTTAATAAATGTTATTTAATTATTACTATCATTAACTTATTAGTATATAATATAGTAATTTAATTATTACTATCATTAATTTATCTTGCCTTTTCTTTCATTTAACTTTTTGGTATTCGTATCAATTCAATTTAGAATACACAACAGTGATTGGGCATATGTTCAAGCATATCTGTATGAAATTTGTTCTCTAATTTTTAATTACTGATATAAATTGCAATTTTTTTAATGAATGGCTATGATTGCATAGTTGTATAAAATTTGTGCTTTAATTTTAGAATTATTGATGTAAATTATGACTTTGTATGTTTTAATCATATGATTAGATCAAGCATAATTTTACAAAATTTGCATTTTAATTTTTTAATTACTGATGTAAATTGTGATTTTGTAATGAATAGGCATATCGTGATGATGTGTAGATTAATCAATGTCATTTATTATTTGGATGTGTCAACAGGGGTTTTGGGTGGTTCTAAGAATTCAAAATGGCAATGAGTGTATAGTAAATCAGTATTGAAGGCTTTAAGATAAAATGTTGCATACATGATATACAGTGTTTTCTTTAATCAATAATGAGAAGTTAAAAGAATATCAGTATAATAACAATAAAGTTAGTATCAAAGATAAAATCAGGCATTGAATCAAATTTGCTTATAGTATAGTAATATTTGATGATTTTTATGAACTTAATAAAGTGACATATAGCTGGATTAAATTTTTAGAATATTTAAGCAAAAAATAAGAGCAAATAAAATTAAAAAAGTTAAATAGCTGGAAAATGAAAACATTATGAATAAAAGTTGAATAAAAATTATGGTTGAAGTTTAATGTTTTTAAATAATTTGGGAAGTTGGATAATTGATTATGAAAGAAATGGTAAAGAATAAGAATGCAGAAGATAACAAGAATTTTAAGAGTGTTTCATTTAGAATCTAACTTCATATAAAGCAGGAAAAAAAGCAATTTGAAAATGTGGGTAGAAAAGATTGAAAATTTTTGAAATAAAATTAGCAATAAAAATGTGATGAAATCATAAGGTGCAAATAGTTAAAGAAATTATAAAAAAAGAGAATTGAATTGAACATGTACTTCAAAGAAAAAAAATATAAAGATATATTGTAATGGGCCGCATGGTGGGATGTTAAACAAAACAAAAAAAGTGATTAAAATTGACTGATGATCTTAAAGAAGGAACTAATTACGAATATTTAAGGAGTACTAGTAACAGATAAAAAAACATTTAAAAAATTAGTTGTAAATATTAATTTATTAAATACATGGTCAACATGTAAATACATAGATATTTAAGACTATAACCTTAATACTGTGCATCTTAAATATATATGTACTTAAAAGATTAGATAATCTAATTTAGTGGGAGTGACATGTTTTTTACAAGATAATTAATGTTTAATATTTTTGTTACTTTATTTTCACATGACTGTAAAAATGGTTTATCTTAATGGTATGAAAGTTATTAAAGATTGCACATTAAAATTAATTGCCTCAACATATACAAAAATAAGCATTTATAACTTGGTTATCATAGCATTTTATCCTGAAACTAATCAGACTTACCAAACCTGCTTTTCAACACAAAATTTAAAATACATTACATGTACCTAAATACATGATGAATAATTTTTTAATCGTTTTATTTTTTAATTATTTAAAATTATATTTGATTTAAATTTAAAATTTAGTCAGCCATGCACAATAGGATGAGAGCTGTTCATAGATTTTAATCATTTTTTTCTTAAACCTTATCAAAATAATATTTTTCAAAATATAAAGTATAGTAATTTAAAAACAATCAAGAATCATCATCCTCATATGACTGGATTCTTCACTAATGATTACCTGGTCATCAGTTGCAATATTTAATATATAAAAAAAGTAAATATAGTTTTCAAATATATAAACATTTTACAGTAGTCTTCTGGTATCCATGGATCAACTATCCAAGGTTTCACTTATTGTTAATAAAAAATATTAAATTTAATTTCATGTGTATACCTGTCTCTATGAATGCTGTCATGAATCATCTCTCAGTCAGCCATTATCTTGTCCTAGGCATGTTCTTTCACTCAATAATGTGATTGTTCTTTCTATCATGATTTCTATCTTTTTTATAATTCCATTATACAATTTTTGGTACTTACATATTAGACCTGCAATGTATTAAACCTGCTATGTCTTTTCATATTTGTATCAGTCTACTAATTGATAACTTTCTAATCCTGTGATCTGACCAAATAATGTGTATACTTGGATCTTGTATAAACTTAAAATGATAAAGTCATCAAAGTGGACCATGTGTGCACTTATCAGCAGTCTGAATACATATGTGAATAGGAATAACAGTTTTAATACATGACAATAATTGCACCAGACTAAATCTAATAATACTAAAAATATGAATTTCACACAAATATAAATCTGAAAAAGTATATTTTTAACAATGCTAAAAATATGAATTTTACACAAAAATAAATCTGAAAGTTTTATGCAATTCCCAAATGTTACTTTAAATATGAACAAAGCAATCACTAAATTACAAAATGCTTAAAATATACACATACAGTACATACCATGTAATATATAACAGGAATGGTCATGATGAAACAATAAACTTTGTACTTTTGTTTCAAAATGGAGGCTAAAAGTAAATTTTTTATTTTCCCCAAAATAGAGACTCACTTAACACTGATTGTGCAATATAATGCCTGTACGGGATCTTCACCAGAAATGTTAATTAGTAGTAAAGATATTTTTTTCAAAAGCAAAAAAAAAAAATATTACACTTTTATTATTCCTTCAAGGTGGTGGACTAATTTTTTTGATGTCCAGTATGATTCACATGGAAATGGTTGGTAACTGGCAGCTCATAATTCAGCAATTTTATAGGCTTTCCAGCAGGCTGAATAAATTGTAGATTCCTCTTTCACATGTTGTTTCATGGCTTCCATTAGAGTTGCCACTGTTCTGCTATAAATTTTTATGATGAAACACTCACCAGTATTCCTGCATTAGCCATCAAACACCCATTGTTCCGGAAGAATTCGTCCAGTTTGTTTTGTTTTTTTTGTGCAAAAGGCTCTCATCAATTTCAATGATTTTGTTAGGGATTTTAATTTTACATTTTTCTCTGCTAAACCAAACTCTGTTTTTCCCCATTCTATGGATGTTAATTTGCAAGCTCAGCTGTAAATAAATTGGATCACCATCAAAAATAGAATTCTGGAACCCTCCAACTACGTTCCCTTATAAAGGCCTATTTTATTATTACATCCTTGAACATTACAATGACATTGCTGTCATCATCTTGTGCTGTTTTTTTTTTAAAAAGAAAAAAAAATGTAGTATTAGTCAGAAAATTGGAAAAATAAATCAGCACTGAAGTAAAAAACACTTTGAGAAGAACTTGTCCAAACAAAATCTGGGCAATAAATGAAAGTGTAAATTTATCACATTATTGGATAATATCAGATAAGATCATAGGGTTTATTTGAGGGAATAGCAAGGTTAGACATTTATTATGAATGTGAAAAGGTGCATTATCTCTCCTATGTTGCAAGACTAATACATAAGTACTCTTTTTTTTTTAATTAATTAATTTTGTTGATATCTTAATGTGTAAAAGTTTTAAAATAAACTATATTATAGGAGTGTTTATATATATGTTGATACGAAGATTTTCATGGGTTGCATATATAAAAGACATATTTATGACTTGTGTGATCAAGTCAAAACATCGATATATCAATATTTAAAATATTTTAACATGGATAAACCCGCAAAAAAGGTCTTATATATATATGACTTAAAAGAGTGTGTTATTACTCACAATTGCAGGTATCCATACAAAGACTTGGAATCAAATGCATGAGATAAGAGATGGAGGAGACAACTAT
The DNA here is from genome assembly GCA_028023455.1 of Epiperipatus broadwayi. NCBI lineage: Eukaryota > Metazoa > Onychophora > Udeonychophora > Euonychophora > Peripatidae > Epiperipatus > Epiperipatus broadwayi. The sequence goes on from JAQFVV010006220.1 coordinate 10,173,754, forward strand.
TATATATTTAAATGACAGAGAAAATTCATATAGTTTTAAAAAAGTAAAAATTACTGTTGTTATATATTAAATCAATTAAAACATGCGAAAATGTATTTAATATGTGTTTGCAAGTAATTAGTAATTGAAATAGAATAAGAATATCACTAAACCACTTCTCTGTGGCTTAGCAATTTTTATCATGTGAACAAAATTATAAAGGAATTGGGATTAAATTTTCTTAAATCTCAAATTTTCTTAACAATTTACATAAATAACATATTTTTATTTAATTTTAAATACACATACGTTTAAAAAATATATACAGATTTAAAAATGCAATTAAAGAAAAAAATATAGATGAGTAATCTTAATTATTTTCATTATTGTTTTATTTGTTCCCTATACTTTTATTTAGCTTTGTTTTTTGTGTGAGAGTATCTGGAAAATTTTACAAATCTATTTCCACACACTTCTCAATTTATGATCTAATTGAAAATTGATATGCATATGTATTTCCAATGACAATAAATTTTTTTAAAGTTTACAAATGATTTTAGAAAAAATTTAGTGAAAAATTTACACTTTTAATTTTATGAAATGTGATATGATGTGATGTACTGTGACTTCTCCTTAAACGGATTCAGGAATCTCTCAGCAGCTATGCCCAGAGAAACCTGTTAGCCACTTTACCTTCCTTTTCCATTGTCCAGCCTAAGTTTTTCCATAATCTGCTCCATCCCATTTCCACAACATAATCTTTGTCAACTCCATGACCTTTATATCTAAATCCCCCTTATTTTTTCCCAAACCTAGCATAAAAACCAATAACTCACTTTCTATATAATTACTTTGTTCATATTTAATCTTCCATAACTTTATTATTTGTACCCTTTCTGCTTCCAAACATTTACATTTAAGTAATAGATGCCTAATATTTTCTATGCCTTCCTTACACAACTTGCAGACTAAATCACCCATATTTTTCCATTTACGTGTATATTCCCTTGTTGCTAAAGATCCCATTTGAGCCTTAAACAATAAACTACTTTCCTTACTATTATCATAAATTAACTCACACCCGATGTTCCATTTACTTCTATATATATTTAAACTCGTTTTACTCTCATACAGTTCTGCCATCTAGCAGTATTAAATTATATCTAAACTTTCTTCAGTTCTAATTTCTTGAACAATATAAAATTAAAAAGTAGATAATAATAAAAACAATCAAAATTTTTTTAAAGAAACACTTTCATTCACTTTATATAAATGTACTAAAAATGAAAAATACATTTTCTTCAGCTTTCAAAGTATTATTGGATTGTGAAAATAAAAGCATCAAGTAAAAAATAATTTAAATAAACTTGCAAATATTTTAAAACTACTTTTTTTTAATCTAATGAATATAACAGATTGATATTGATCAAGAAAGTGGGCATTATTTGCAAGTTTATTTAAGTGATTCTTTGCCCCATGCTTTTGTTTTTGGTTACATAATATCAAGAATAATAAGAAAGCCAACTTTATTTTTCCTTTTTATAGCATTTTAAAAAATAATAATAGTGCATTTATTTGCAAATAAAACAATTTCTTTAAATAAAAACATGTATTTTTTTCCTACCTTAAGTCAAATAGTTTAATTTAATTTGTGGTTTTAAATAACTGGATTTTAACTTTTTTTAAAAAAATATTACTGTACTTGATTTTTAAAAAAGAGTAAAACTAATAATATATATATTTATCTCAAAACATTTATTAAACTAATTAATATCTGTGTTACACTCTTTATGAAATGGGTATAAATATGGGTGATACATTACAAATATGAATAATGAAAAATTACAATATTAGATGAGTTATGGAACTAACATTATTGAGTTAAAACAGGGTTAGGTATTTAGTGCTTAAGTTCTTTGTTAACTTTATCGGAGAGTCTGATATAGCTTCCATGTCTCTTGAAAAATGAATGTTGTTGCAAGAGTTTTGTCTCTTTGTTTAATTTTCTCTAGTGCTCTGAATAAATAATGAGTTTTCATCTGGCTTGGGATGTTGGTATTGTGCCTTGCACCTTACAATCCAAATGGCATAGGTGATGAAAATTGCCAGCCTGATTGTAGGAATATCTCTTCCACGAATGCATTCTTTTATATTAAATATTTTGTAGTAGTCTATCTTTGAATTGTTAAATATTATTGTTTTAATATTACCTAGACCCATGCATGTTTTAATTATGTGGTCAAATGTTTCCTCATCCCTGCCACAGCTGTGGCAAATTGATTGGACTTTGGTGATAGATCTTTTATATCTGAGAAACCAGTTGACCGGCATGGCATCCAGATTAATTTTAAGTAAGTAATCTAAGTATTTTGGTTCTAGAGCCCAATACTTGAATAGGGTAATCAGCTTGTGATTAGTTATTCCTAATCTTGTAGTAGAGATTTGATTATTTTGTTTTAGAATGCGATGGGCATCCCATAGCTTGATCTTGCTTTGATAGTTATTATGGACATTTGTATTTTGTTGCATTGTTGACAGGATTAGGTGGTCAAGCCAGCTTAATTTTTTGGGGGGTGGGGTGTCGATAGGAATTATGGATTTGGTGATCTGGTCATAGCCATACTTTTGGACTAGATTATATATCAGAGAGTGTGATTTCTGATAGTTAATTGAAGTGATGGAATGTAGTGACATTCCATTTAATCTTTTGTTTTCTCATGCTGATGGAAACAGTTTGCCCTTTCCATAATAATATTGCTCAATTTTCTTGATGAATGTTTTATTTGCATTCATCATTGGCAGATAGTATGCAATTTTGCTGTAAATCTTTATATTTAGCAGTGAAACCTTACCATAATATATGATTGGTTACTAATAGTCACAAGCACTTGAGAAATTTGCACTCTCTCAATTTAATTTTCAATACCGTCTGAGCTTTATAAAAATATTATTTATATTTAATAAGATAATTTCCATTTTAAACAAAAAAAAATGGGATAAAATTATTGTTTTATTTTTTTATTGCTATTATATAATATATTGATGAATAATTATTGTTACTTAACATTTAATAAACATATTTTAAATTTTTTTTAATGAAATTAAAAGTAAATGCAATAAATAGAAACTACCCAAAGCTGTATATATTAAAATTAATACTTATTTAAATTTTCAACAGCATATATATATTTTAAAAACATGGAAAATTTTATATATAAAATAATTTACTCTAGAAAAATCATTAACTTGAAAACTCTAAATGTTTAACTAGTGTCTCTTTATTTGTAATTATAAAACAATAAAGCTAACTGATATAAATAAATAGATCAGGATATACACATTAATTTTTATGAGATAAAATTAGTCAAAGTTTAATTTAAAATAAAAATAGTTACGTATAACTATACATGACAAATAACTTCAGAATTTTATAGGATTTAAGTTTTAATTAATTTTATTTAAAATTCTAATTTGTATTCTGAATAATGCCCAAACACATAAATAAATAACCATTGATTAGTTGCTTAGATAATGAAATGTTCAAGCTCTTACGAAGTTGGTTAAGTACAATAATTTTATTTAATTTTCCAAACTGATATATATGTTTGTTTACTTTATTCAACTAAGAATCATTCTAGATATTTTTAGCTCTTCAATTTGCTACTATATCTACATCAAGCCATAAAATATTAAAAAGTTTCCATACAAAAAATTGAACCAAGGTCTTTGAAATGAAAGCCAACTGAGAAAAATTATTATAAAAAATTTCTGAATAATCTTTTATCCAATTTAATTTAGAATATAAACCTTACAAATTATGCAATAGTTCATTGGTACTCTTGATGGAATTATTTAAAGATAATTGATGATATACATTATCAAATTAGATTTTTTTTTTTTTGATAATTAGTTGTAATTGTTAAGTATTCATAAAGTCAGCAATAATTTCCAAATATAACAAAATACAATCTTTACACAAGAAAAATAACAGATATATTTAGTTTTGAGGCATGGTGGTTTAATTTAAGTATTTAGCAAAGGAAAATATACATCTTTGATAGATGGTTATATGAACTTTATATTTAACATTTCTGTTTAGAATTGAAATACATTTTCTTACTGCAAACTTGATGCTTTTGAATCTAATCAATATTTTAATTTGAATACATAAATGTCAATACTTCAATTTGAATTCTTTATATATATTTATAACTAGAATATTAAAACATTTATCCTTGGACCATTTTCCAGGAAAAATAAAATCATAATGATTGATATCAAGATAGCAATATAATTTGACTGTTTTAACACCCTTTAACCGTCAACAGTCAATTAACTATTAAACATTATTATTTTATTTATTTTCAAAGAAACTTTATTAGTGAATAAAAAAATTGGTTACAAACAGTGATGTTCAGATGAGGACATGTGTAAGCAGGAGCTTCTTATTTGGGAACTAGAACTGTCAGTGTTAATGCCCTTGTAAAATATAGATGAAGAGAAAAAACTTCTATGGTACCGCAGAGATTATTATTTTATATTAATCAATATTGAAAACAAGTTCACTTGAAATAGTTAATTAACCTTTCCAAAAACACTAACTTCTTTGCTATATTTCTTTCACTTCTATCTAAGGCCTAAAAAAGTTTCTTTCTAAGAAAATAAGATTATACATGTACATTGTTCATACTATATATATATAATTTTTTTTTAAAATGCTACTTTCAAAACTTTTTCTAAAGAAAAAACACATTATATTATCAAAAAAAAATTCATAATTTTTGACATATGAATATTTAACAATACTTTTTTTTTCATGTGTCAAAGCATCGGCCGGGAAGCGAACCCGCAAACCCTGGGACAACTAAGGCAGCTGTGCTGACCACTCGGCCATCAACACTTGACAATATTGAACAATACTTTGAAATATTTTTGAATATATTAAGCACAAATATATAAATGTCATGTAGATTTTACAAATATAATCAATCTACTTATAAACATTTCCTATTTTGCCTAAGAAATTATTTAAAACATGAAGATTTGTATGTTTAAAACCAATATGTTTTTTATCTTCTTTAGTTAGCATATTTGAAACAAATGTGCCAATTATTTTATATAATCTATGTCAAGGCACAATTCATGTGAAGCATAAAATAAAACAAATATATAAAATATACTAATTAATATAAGCAATATTTTATACAAAATATAAATGATAATTTTTGCAATAAATTTTTATTTTCTATTTTTTAAAAAAAAAAATCTCTGCTTTTAAAATAGAGAATGAAATATTGATATAACAATGACCTTATCTACCACTTTATAAAGACATTCTTGAAATAAATTGACTATTTTTTAAATAAAAATTTATATAAATATATAATTTACCTTATCAATATATAACCAGTTTAAAAAAACTGCTGTAGCTGTTTCCTAATTTGTATAAATTTACTACAGCTAAACCATATCATGATAAGAAACGTGAAATTAAAAACCAACAACTATTAAACAATATATATATAAACTAAATATAATTTCTATTAAGAGTAGGTTGAAATTTATCAATTTAAATTTAAGAAGGAATATGGCTATTATGCAATATTTCTTGAAATAGAGACAAAAAATTATCCAGGTAAAAGTAGATAAGAGAATACATTTTGGTAAAACTAATCTATTTTTTCAACAGCTTTCTATTGTTTAAATATAGTTGTAAATAAAAGTACAGTACCATTGAAAACATTTCTAATATATTTATTAAGATCATTTAACATCAGATGAAATAATTGTAATGTTTGATTGAATTATTAAGATATGAGGGGAGAATGAATCTTGAAATATTTAATTAGGGTTTATAATGTAACTGATTCAAATGATTGGCCAATAGAATTTTTTCATAGGTTCAATTTTTGAAAATATATGAGGCCTCTCCATCACTGGTGAACAATGTGTCATATACTAATTATGTCATGCTTTACAATTATTACATGGACATTCACCTCACCATCCAGATTATCCTCCAATTAAGCATATTGTTTTATTGTTTAATACAAGAAAGAAATATGGTTTGGATATAAACCAATGTATTAAAAAAATCCTAACACTGTTTGGAAATATTTATCTAAAAACTTTCTAAAATCCAACCAAATTTAAACCCAAGAACATAGACATGATAGACAAATGCAATAGCCATATTTAGCTATCAATGAATACTGATAAAGGATAATTTTGTTACAGTTAAAAAAATGGAGATATACCTATATTTAGTAGGAACAGCTCTTTGATCTTTATAAAATATTACAGATAAAAACAGTTTTCTGGACTGATGATTAGCTTTTTATTCAGGCCCTAAGGTTTAAATCCATAAAAAAACTGGAGGATTTTGTAACCAAGCTGAAGAATTTCTTTTTAAAATGTCATTTTATAGTCAAAATACTAACCACTGATATCAATCAATAGATGTCTTATATAGTAAAATATAGTATAATGATACAATGATATTCTCAGACCAAAGATCCTTAGACTGAAACTCAATTTGTCACTTCCAGTTATTGAATATCCAATACCGCCCCCCATTCCTAATCATCAATTAAAATGAACAGATGGTTGCTTTATATGGGGCAATATATAAACATGAATTAAAATAATGATGCATTGATTATAAATAAGAAGTGTGCTTGTAACGTTCTAGTGAACAAGGTGCAAATTTAATAATTTTTTAAAAAATATTACAAAAAAATTTTGAACAATAATATATAGTATCTCAATATATATATATTGCTTATTTCTTTACGAAATATTTGATAACGATGGATCTTAAAATAGATTTATTTTTTGCGGAGTTTGGAATTTAGGACACTTACTGTCCCAATTTTAAACAATATATATATTATGTAAAACTCATTAGATAGCAATGTTTTGTTATTGTTTTTTCTTAGTAATTTTGGAAAAAAATCAACCTACTTGTACTTATTTTCAATAATTTTGCATCTACTTTAGTTTATTCCATATATATGTTAAAATATTTAAAAAAAATTATGGACAAAAAAACAACAACTATTACAGTAAGTTAATTTTAAGCTATCTGTAAATAATTTTGTCGTTTATTAGAATACATTAAACATAAGTTACATTAAAACTTCCTAAATAATAAAAATAATGAAAATCTGAAAAATGGTTATGTTACATAAATCACTTAAACGGAAATAAAATGACAAAATAGTTCAACCGATATTCATTAGAACTCACCTTCATTTTAACAGTATCTCTATCAGGATCTTGTGAATACGATTTTTTACAAATATTATACAACTCTATTAATTTTTATGATATTTTTAGATTTTTTTTTTCAAAATATAGCAAATATTCTATTTAACATCGAAAATTTCATTACAAATAATGAAACCTAGTTTTCCACTTGCTGCCCGAGGTACTTTATTGTAACATAAATTTTTTCACGCGTGGGTTTTTTTCTGTCCTCTCTTCCTTAAAAGTGGAAGATTATTAAATAAAAAATTACTTTACGAAATAATATTAATAATTTAATCACAATTTCGTCAAAATATTATTATTTTATTAATATATATGTTTTATAATAAGTAATTTTTTTAGAAAATAGATTTGTTATGAAAGAATATTGAGTAAAAGATATAATAAAAAATAAATAAAACTAGTTTTATAATCAGATTAATAAATATTCTAAACACGTATAGAAATTTCCAAGAATGATCTTACGCAATGTTTAGAGGCATTAGAACATCTTATAATATCATTTCCAAAATACTAATTAATGCTCATTTAAGTTAATAATTAATTTAATTAATAGTATTATAACGATAAAAAGTGATACTAAATTATGATTTCAACATCCATAGGTGTATCAAGTGCAGGTCCATTTATCAAATTAAATTTGCTTCAAATCTAATTTGCCCTTCAGCTATATAGAACCTAATATCCATTACTAAATCAATATTGAATGGCTAACTAAATTGGCTAATTGAAACAATTTTGAGCTTTATCGAAAAATGTTTAATTACCTTATAACAAATGTCAGCTTTATCTAAGGTTTGAACTTCACATCATTAGCATGATTGGTTAATCTGCCGACTTATACAATGAGGCTCTACTAGTAATAATTAGCGTTATAATACTTTATAATGGTCTGAAAGAAATACAGAGGCATATATATATAATACATATGTGTATAGCTAAAGATGTAGCATATAATATTGATTGCTTAAATTAGGCTTGCAATAAAATACATTTCTGAGTTAATTATTTGGTTTTTCAGGTATCGCAAATAATTGTAAATTATGTCAATACTTTATTTAAAATTAAGTGAAGCTTTAGATACCTTTATTTAAATGCTTGTTTATTTCACACTTAGCAACCTGTAATAAAATCTATCAATTCCAGCCTATATGATACAATATATCATGTCCATGATTTGAGGTTTGAATCTAGAATGAATCCATTCCATCATTTAATAATATTCAGTTTAATAGCATGAAAGCAATATAATGACAAAGAAAAACTAGTAACTTTTGAAATAGAACAACCATGTTTTTGGACATTACAATAGCTATTTATTATATGATAAAGGACTAAATAGCATTTGAGCATTAAAATAGTGAGCATATTATACATGCTTTTTTAGCATTTTGTACTTGAAATAAATTGCATATTATTTCTTTAAAAATTGATTTGATTTAGGATAATTTGTTATACAAAATATTTCATATGAGATTTAATGTGTCTTAAAGTACGATCTGGCATGTATTCCAATATATTTGATTTACCACTGAGTTCAATCTATCTTATAATATATATTGTACCCTTACCAAATCAACTTCAAGTACAGCTATTAACTGTCCTAACCTATTTTTTAATCAAATTATTTAAACAACAATTAATTAATGCAGTACTTTGACTAACTCATTCACATATAAAAAATAATACTTCTAACAAATTAATACTCATATAATTTTTTAATAAATTAATAAAATCAAGACACAAATTATATAACAAATAACTAACGATTCAAATCAAATATCCAGCTCATTTATCAATACATTAATTTGAAATACGACTAACCCATTTTATAAATAAAAAATGGTTTGATAAAAATATTAAAAATTATGAGACTCAACACAAAGCATTTAGTAAGGTACACAGTTAGTTTAACAATTAAGAAAATACCTTGAAAAATACATCCCCAATGGCATAGGAATATCAACCCTACCTAATTTTCTAAAACTACTTGTAATATTCCCATGACTCACTTATTATATAACATAAATTCTAATTAACAATTACAAAATTGCCTTAAACCACTTAAATATTTAATACTCTTTTATGAAATATAATAGGAATATATCACTAAATAAAATTCTTAACATATTATCATCTTAATCTAACTTTTAATTTTATTATCATCTCAGGTTCATCTTATTCTAATAATTATACATTAAATAATATAGTTAACTATAGTAATGGATTTTACACATACTTAACTATATCATAACAACAATAATAAACAAAATAAAATATGTCAAGACTCTTATTATAAAATATCTATTCAATTTTGCCCATCAATAACACAATTAAAATTATAGACTGTTATAAACATAATATTCATTATCTTCAATAAATTCAAAATATTTTCAGTTTTATTATGTTATTACTTTTTTATGTGGCATCTTAAGAAATATCAAACTTGATTGTAATTATTATCAAATAATTAATAAGTTGGCATTATATAATTTTCATGTTTATGTCTCCCACAATTATAATTTAATAATAATAACATTTCTCTTATAGATCATGTGCATTAATGCAAATATGTAATTAATTCTTATGATGCATGTGTGCTTGAGAAGATTAATAATCACTTGGACATAACAAGTAAAGAAACTCTCAAAATATAATATAAATTTAAAACAACATTAAAAATTTATTTTAACAAAACATTATTTAAATTTTACAAAATAAGATAGTACATAAATTTAGGTATTCAAAAAATTTAAAAGACAAAATGTATATATATATTAACGTATTGCTACTTAAGATGGTGGAATACGCCGAAGCTGGCTATAGCAAAGGATATCAGTCTTCAATTTTATATAGGCATTTTTTAAAATTTTGTAGTTTTATTCTAGTGGATTATTTTATATATATATATATTTACACAAAAATTTTAAATAGTTTTCACTTCAACTATTTATCATAAAAAATATATATAAAATATAACACAATTCAATGGCAATACTGTTACCATCTTTTTAAACTTATCATAGTAATATTCATCATCAATACTGTTATTTCAAAAACATATTAATAACTTCTTGGGTTCAGTACATAAAACTATTCTTAAATAGTAACATGTATTTTTATACAAAGTTCTATAAATTTTTTTTACAAGTATTATCTAAGTAAGTTATCAATACAACCATATTTTAATAAAAAACAATACGCTACTTAATTATAGATTTTCCACTCTATAATTAATATATTATAAATTTTATAATAACTCTATAACTTCACTATGCCTTAATTTACTTTCTTCATTAGAATAAACATTCTTAAATAATTTAAAAATTAATTACATGCATAATATTTATCTGTACCAGCTTGATTATTATTAATATCAATCAAATGTCACCCTCACTCATACTTTCATTAGAAGAATATGCATTTGATATTCTTTTGATCTCTTTTATTATCATTATCAGGAATATTAAATCATTCCATTATCTTTACTTCATATTAAATAAATATCATTTGTAATAAAACTTTTTCTCTTCTTGCTTTTAACATATTCTAATAACTTTTTATAGTCCAGCCATTATTCTTCCAAACATTTTATAACTATGACAATAAAAAGTGATTAAAAATGAGGGATACAAAAACTACAGTCAATCAAACAAGTAATAAAATATCATGAGAGCAGTGCTTAAGGCCACATATTCTTGTGTCTACCTTAAATTCCTGTCATGGTTTCTACTTGAGCATTTACTGATCTACAGAAAGAAATGCTACTGATTATGAATTATCCATATACATGACTCTGTTAATTGTATTTTATTTATCAACTCACAAATCTATATTCTATATACAATATTTATATTCAAACATCCCTGTCATTCAGGGTTTCATTTTCACTCCAATTACTATCATAAATGATTCTTATTTATCACCTATACTGACAATACTTCCTTCAACATCACAAATAATATTATCAAATTGACATAAAATAATTTCTAAACTTCATTCCAAAAAATATTCAGTATAATATCAAGAAGGTTCAAATATATCGAAAAATAATTTTAAAGTAGTTCATCATAATAACACTTTCATTTAAATACTTTCTTTATAAAATAATTCAGAGATCAACATAGTAATTTGTATCTTAACAGATACTATCTAAAATAATATATTCATAATTAAACATGATATTTCAAAAAATAATATATAATATGCATACTTCTGCATTCATAAATTATCTAAATAAATTTAAATATATCACATACTATATTTCTATACTTTTGTATGATGTTTCGAAAATCAATTAAAATATTATAATAAAATACTCAGCTCTTACATAGATAAATAAACACACATAACAAATATCAAGATATCTAAATAATAATTTTACCTTAATTCTGCACATTAGGATTAATAAGGCAAATCCATCCTCTTTACTGATGTCCATGCATTTTAAAAAGTTATAGATATATTACCTCTAGAGAAAATATTAAGTTTTCTGTCACATTTATTTTTCTTTATTTTTAAAATATTAAAATAAACCTTACATCTAAAATAAATATTAATTCATATTAGTTCTTAACTAAAACAATTAATAACAAAAAATAAAAAAATTACAAGAACATTCTTGATTTTCTTACTTTCTGTTAAGTTTGAGACAGCGGTTGTTATTTCTACTGGAAGTTCATTTAACAAAGATTTTTTCTTTCCCCCACCCTCTGAATGTCATGCTGCTCTTTACTTCATATGTAAACACAAAATGTTGCAGCAAGTAAAATCCATTGAAAAATTTGTCCATCTTTTCATGATAACAGTTTTTTAAATAAAGTTCACTTTGTTCTTCAAAGAGGATGCAAATTTCACAAACAGCTCACAATAAAAAATAAAGCTTTCGTAAAGTAATTCCCATATTTAAAAGTTTCTTCATTTATCAGGATTTTAATAAAATTATATCAGTATAGTTATTTTAAAACATTGTAAAATATTTCCTCTTTAGATGTTCATCAAATTTTATTAAAAATATTATATATTACTTTTAACTTTTCAACAAATAATTCTTTTCCTATAAAATTATTTTCTGTGTATATGCATCTGGCTGATAACTTTTAATTTAAACTTTCTTTCATGTGTGCATTTTTCAATTGTTAATCACTTTTCAAAAATAGTTTTTTTAATTTTAAAATTGTTTTCCATGTATACACATTCAGTTTAATCACTTGCAAGATTTACATTATTTCAAACATTTAAATAGTATTCTAGGAATTAATAAGCATTGAAAATACCATTTATAATCAACTTATTATTTAAAATAATAAAAATCTTATATTAGCTCATTTGCATTTATTTTCATTTGCATAGCATTTGTAACTTATTGCATATTCATTCAGTCTCTTTAAAAATTAGCAGATATATTATAAATGACAACATTCCCAAATACTAGGAAGTAAATTTGGTACTACAACATCAGATGATCCACACTACCAGATGGCACTGTTTCCATGCAAAAGCACAGTGTAATAGTATCCAGGTTACAAGAGAGTTACATAATATTCCCCAACTGCCTAGATCAGCATGAGTCCAATAAATTGGATTCAGTGTGTGAGTATGATTTAGATATATATGTTGAAGAGAGAGCAAGTTTGAAAGTTATTTTTTTTATTTTTTGGAAAAAAAAAAGAAAGAAAGAGAAAGATGTTTATAGTTATTTGTTTTAAAATACATTCGTAAAAATATGTTAATAAATTGTGGGAATGCAGTTATATGCAAGTATATAAAAAAAATTTCTTGTATTATTAATTTATTTCAAATGTATACTTTTCTGTTGTTTTATTGTATATCACATTTTAATGAGAGTAATGAAAGAATTTTGATATATTTACCTTGAGGCAATTTTGTGTTTTTTGTTCCATTACTTAGTCACTCAAAATTCCAGGGAATCTTAAGTAAATGTACAGCAGAAAAAGAAAAATGTTAAAAGCATGCCTAAGAAATAGAGATCTGGATATTGATAAACTATTTTGGGAAACAAAAGGAATTTGAGAAATTAATCAGTTAGAAAGAAAGATTGAAGTGAGCAAAAGTGTTTTTGAACTGAAATGTTATAATAATATTTTTTTTTATTGCTAAGTTGACTGATACGGCTATGCTCATATCATAAAATGAAACATTAAAAAAATCCTTCAATCAACCATTGGGAGAAGAAAGTGGATTTAGCAATAGCAATTCATACCATCGCTACAATCATAATGCAGGAGTAGAACAATACATGTAAGGCTACCATCTTAAACTCCAAATATGTAGTTGTTGCTGTTAAGTGGCTTGCATGGTGTAGGCACTAACATTCATTGGCAGGCTGCTTCATTCTTGGTGGCTTCTTGATAGGTTGCTGTTCCAGATTCTCTCCATCTCCTAGACCAATTGCCAACATTGTAAATTTGGGCATAGTGCCTGGCTGCATTTGATTTGTTAAATGATGAGAGTCAGCTTCTTTTGAATTGAAACTGGGATTTTACAGCAAATCTTTCTCATTCTCTCACAAACCATTAAGTTGTTTACAATTTTGAGTTTTAAATTCTTAAGTTTTAATAATTCTAATAAATTTTAGCAAAGACAAAAGATCCAGCTGCTGGTTCAATAATTTTGTCTTTGTTTTTGAACTTTATTTTTAAATCATCTTTGAAATTTTGATCTCAGTTTACAATTTAATAAGAGGTATTTCTAAAAACCAATGACCTTGATTCTCTTTTTTAAAAAGAGATTTAAGTTGTCAACATTCTTCTATATGTATAAGATAGTCATCCCTGGATTTAAGATTTATATGCGAATAAATTTATAAATTTAATAACTTAAAAGAGATAATTTATAAAAGTTATAATGTTCACAAAATCTATCACATTACAGTTTCCTTTGCATAGATACATAGGTGCGTTTCTACACATACAATGTTGTTTACTACTTACTTTAGTTTAATCACTTTAAAATATAACTATGTATAAGTCATTATATGCTACAGATTTGATTAATTAATTAATGTATGCAATATAAATACAAGCACATACTCATTAATAGAGCTTATTGCATACTAATATAAAAAAATTGAAAAATCAAATCAAGAATGTTTAAAAAAAAAATTAGTTATATGTATTTGTTTATGAATAAAAAAAAATTAAATGTTTTAAAAAAATAAATCCCAAAAAAAAATCTAATGTTTTAAAAAAAAAACAGTTATATCTATTTTTAAAAAATGAAAATAAGCTTGGTAAAAAAATCAAAATAAATCCAAAAAAAAAAAAGACTGAATGGTTTTTTTAAAAAAAAAGCCCGGTAATGTTATAGCTATTTGCTTTGCACTAGCAATAGTACTATTGAGCGATGTGGATCATTCAATGTTGTAGTACCATAAATTTAATAAATATAAAGTTCATTTTTATGGGATTGGTTAGCTTCTACATACTAGTCTTCCCTTAAATGGGAGGTAAATGTGAAATAGTCTTTTAATGATTCTCCTTAAGTAAAAATGGTTATAATATTCCTATAATCTATACATTTGAGAATTAATTATTAACATGAAATAAAACTGTCCTTTCACCCCAACCATACAATTATAATTAATAAATTTCTTACAACTCCTAAATATGATTCTCTCATCTATATGGCTGCATCTTTGACACCCTCTCCTGGTTATTGGTATATATGTTGGATAACTCATTGTTGTCTCCATTTATTATCAAGGTTTCAATCAGCTTCATATGAATTCACTAATAGGGAATACTAAATTTTTTCACACCATAGTAAAAATAAATTATATTAACTTCTTAATATTATAATTCATTTTTAAAATATACTTTAAACACTTTTTTAACCAGAAAAAAAATATTAAAAAAATGTATAACTTTTTACTTGATTGGAAAGAAAAAATAATTGATGAATTACAACTTACAAAGAACTTTAACAATTAATACTATTGTAATACTTAATGTTCAACTATGTGTTGGTTTAAATATTTGTAAAATCTATATTTG
The DNA here is from genome assembly GCA_028023455.1 of Epiperipatus broadwayi. Classification (NCBI taxonomy): domain Eukaryota; kingdom Metazoa; phylum Onychophora; class Udeonychophora; order Euonychophora; family Peripatidae; genus Epiperipatus; species Epiperipatus broadwayi. Next base: position 10,189,017 of record JAQFVV010006220.1, read on the forward strand.
TGTCAATATAAATATACATATAAACTATAAGATATATAAATACTATTTTTGTATTAAATACACAATCACCATCTTAACAAATGATAAATTTTATACTCAAGCAATTTTGAAGGTCTAAGCCTTCATTTTCAAGAAGTATTTGGAATAAAATATGCAAATTAGGGTGGACTAGATTTTCATTTACCTAGATTTGCCACTTCATGGAGATGGCATAAAATGTTTCTTTTTTATTCATGGCATGGATATTAGAGATGATACTGACCACCCTTATTTATAGCTTTTTTTCACCCACTTTCTGATTGGCTACTTCAATTTAGCCAGACAAGTTAATTTACATATAAATTAATTTATCTGGGATTTTTTAAATTAATACTTAACTTAAAGATAATAATTAATTTAGATTGAGCTTTATGCAAAAAAGTGAAGCTTACCTCTATCTTATTAACAAGTTATATGGCTTAGCGCTTTCAGAGACCTTGAGTCTCCATAATCATAGCCTACTTTTAACTGAAGTTTAGCTGTGGTTTATGTAAAATTTATGCAAATTTTATAGTGACCATTTTCTGGAGATTGCAAAGCACGATTCCTTCTGGTTTATAATTAATAAAACAATTTTTATTAGCATAAGTTTAAAATATTATTGAAACAAATTTTAATCCCAAGTTTGCTACATTTTCAATAGAATTTAAAATTACATTTTTTAAAATATAATTACTAAATTATTTGTAGAAACCAGGAACTAAAATAACTTAATTTATCTGCAACATGTATGCACAAAGATGAACATGCACATTACAAACTTTATGACATCATTATTAATATTTAATAATAATTAAATAAAAATTATTTAAAATAGTTAACTGAAAAATTTTTTTTAAATACATGATAAAAACTGACTAAATATTAAATTTATAGCTAAAATTGTTATTTTGACATTATATTCTTAATTTACATACTTATTAACTAATGCTAAACTATAATTATAATATATTATTAATTTTATTATTAAGTTTAAATACTATAACTTTAAAATAGTTTATATAAACTTTTTAATCAATTACACATTAGATCTTAACTTGCTTTATGCGCAAAATTAATATAGAATAATACTGATAAATAAGAATTTAATTTTTTTATATAAAACAATATAATTTTTTAAATAGACTGTGGAAAATAATATCGTCACAACTATTCCTTTCCTTCTGTTAAAAACATTTAAATTTTATAAACATTTACTTAATAACACTTATTATAATTTTAATTTTTTATTTAATTACACTATTTATGTAAAAATATTTCATATTACTATTGAAACAATGATAATTCCAACTAATACCAATTTTGCAACCATTCAACATAAATTCAGACATTAATACTAACTTTACCTACCAATAAACTTATAATACTGAAGAAGAAAATAAGCTTCTATCATTATATGTACCTTTAACTCCTTCTGGTGTTGCAAGCATGAAGGCATTTCTCTCCTAATTTAATTATCTGACAGGGATTGTCATACAAACAGAAATTTTTTGAACTTATTCCTTTGTGGATTGCTAACATGGGGTATTCTGACTAGTACTGAGTCATTACCATTAAATGGATGTTTATTATTGGATCTTTTTACTCTCTTAGCATACATAATTTTAAGCCTCACTTTAGCTTGATCTATGTCTTTATCATTATCAATTGGCAATGGAGTTTATTAATAGAGGCTCATGCTGAGCATAATGAAGTCAGATAGATGTAACATCTGTAGACTCATTGTTTGTGATTATCAGCTACATATACTCTGTATAATCTGCTGAGCTCCTTCATTTATGCATTTACAAGGATTAGACTGTGGGTTTCCTATAGAGCTCATAATGTGTTCGAGGTTCTGAGTCTAAATCCAATTGCTCCATTTATTTGACATGCAGTAGTAGCATGATCCATCAGAATTATTTCATTTTTCCCACTAAAGGAAACTGATATTCAACTAAATACTTAATCACATTATTGGCATTAGTTTTAGATATGGGGTAAGCCAATATCAACTTGGTAAACATGTCATACATAACTAGTTTAACTTTTGCCATTTGAATGGTGGAAGAGCCCTATAAAAATTGGTTGTTAATTATTCATTAGCTTGATTAGAGATTATGGGTTGTAGTACCCCTGCATAAGATTGACTGTAATGCTTGGATTTCAAGCAAACCTCATAAGTCTTAATTTTATTGATTATTTTGTGATAAATTTTACACCAAGAAAATATTCAAAACCACGAAGAGAGCTTCTATTATGACTTCATGAATTAGCCCAAACACAATAAACAAAACATGCCCAAACTCAGTATTATTAAATGGTGAAGGCAATCCAGATCTATTGTCAGACAATTTGGACCTTTTTTCATCAGCTAGAGTGACTTGAATTTGTTTCACTGGCAATGAAGATATATTTCCCTTCATACACACAATATTATTATAAGTAGACTACAATGACTTTAAAGCTTGACTTCCAGAATGAATTAAGGCTTCAATTTTAATTTCATTAATAAATATGGTAATGATAGGATATTGAAAGTTTATAGGTGGTCCCCTATAGTAAAAGGTTATAGTTAATCAATATCCAGGTTTAAAATGTTAAGCGACCACATCTTATTATTCCATATTTTGTTAGCAAAGTGTCTTTGCAAAGAGGAACAGGTGTTCAAAGACTTCTTCAGTTTAACTTTATGGTCTTATCTTTAGATTTCCCTAAAAGTCTATTTAATATTGTGGTTATAGCACTGGTGGAGGGTTGATTGATTTGAGTTACTTGTCTCATTTTTGTCTTACTAGATTAACTACACATTCTAGGGTAAGAAGACATCCTAGCTCTACTATCACTGCTAAATATTCTCTCCAGTCTAAACCCACATGACCAATTAGGATTTATATTTATATTAGACACTGGATAGCTAACTTTATCTCTTAATGACCTTAACCTATTATCATTAGAAATTTCAGTTATTTCTAAAGCATCCAGAATTTCAGATACTTCTATCATATAACTGTCTGTTGTGATAAAAATTTGCTCTATGTTCCAGGAGTAGATTGTGCCTAATAATACAGACTATCTAGTTTTTCAACAGTGGAAAAGCTGTTAAAGTCTTAAGTTTTACAGCCTGACTTCTAAGAAACTTCATATAACTCCCCTTTAATTACATGCTATTTTTATTGTGTTATCTGATAGCAAATGCTATCTTGTTTATCACTACCCCAAAAACTTGCTAAAATAATGTACTTAAAATCATCATATATATTAGGACCTTCAAATAAAGACTGTCACCAGTCTTTGGCGGTTGCATAGAGGTGATTACTTAATATAGCTTTTTTCCTTTTTCTGATAAAGAGCAAAAAGAAAATAACTTGTCAAGGTTGTTTAAATATTCAGAGGGAGTCTCCATATAATCACCTCAGAATGGGTTTACTTTCATGAAACATAATGCCAATAAATTATTAGAACGTTTTTTCCTTCTAGTAACTCCTTCAATTGAGTAGATTCTACTTCTTTCATGGTGTTACAACTATCTAAATAACCACTTTCAAGCTTCCTAGAATAAACTTATCTCACAGCTCTTTGGAATAGTATTATTATCAGGTTGATTAATTAGCACTTTATCCTTATCTTTCTCAACCTTTCTATTATTAGGAATCTTTATTTTCTCTATATGATTATACAAATGCTGTAACTTCTCAAAATTTATTTGACTAATGATTTGATGTACATAAATCTTTTGCTCTCATTTGAATTTATCCAAATTTTGATCTATTGCTTCTTTATATTCATTATTATTATTTTCTAAAATTCTATTTCATTTTTCAACCTGCTGTTTAAAATCGTTTTGTAATCTTTTTATATTTTCACTTATTTTGGGCCGATATTTCTGCTCATCTATTTTCTGAATTTCTAATGCTTGTAACTTTTCAGTTAACTTTCTCTCTGTACTTCTACTTTCAAATTCTTTATTTTGATTAACTTATTCTTTTACTATTTCTATTTCCTCAGTAATATATTTTACCTGAGACTTAACTTCTAATATCTCTCCTATTAAAGTCAAATGAGAACTTTCTATTTTCTGATTAATAGTTTCATTATTGACATTTGACTTACAGCTTCCTCAATTTGATTCCTAAACTCTCTAATCATATTCTCAGTAAATTCTTGTAATTTTTTTTATCTAAAATTATCAGTTTGGAGTCTTTCTAGTTTTAAGAACTCTATTACCTCCTCATTCTTGCTAAATCTTAAATTAATATTTTCAAAATTATCTTTTAACTCAACTTTAAGAGATTCTACAGATTTGATATGCTCTTCTATCTTACTATTCATTAAATCAATAGCTAATTTACTTTCTTCTCTTAAATAATTGAATTTTCTATTATTTTCTTGAAGAGATTTACTATTTTCTTCCATTCTTTTACTATTTTCTTCCATTTTATTATTAATTACATCCACCTTACTATTAAAAATTTATTCACATCTTCTTTAAGAGATTTATTATATTCCCTAAGATATTTAATATTTTCTTCCAATTTATTGTTAAGGGATTCACTATTTTCTTCCATTTGATTACTTAAAGATTTAATATTTTCTCTGAGAGATTTACTATTTTCTTCCATTCTTTTACTTAAATCTATTAATATTTGTATCTCACCCATCTCTTGAGGGATATTAATAATTTCTCTAGGGGTTACTATTTTCTTCCCACTTTCTCTTCTTCCTCCTTCATCTGCTGAACATTAACATCATATAAAGAAACAGACATTTCTTTATCTCTATCTATTTCCAAATTACTCATTTTAACATTTTTATTAACATAAATTCACAATATAAACAATTCTTTATATACTTTAAAAATATTATTTTCATTAAAATTCCCTATCAGCAACTTCATATTTTACTCAACTATTTCCCTATGACAATCTATGGAAACACAATAGATCTTATTAAGTTATCTGCTTATACTATACACTAAAATTATATATTTACAAGATTTAAGATTTAAATTTAGTTAGATTATAAATTATTAATTTTGAGTTTCATTTTCTTACTAATGTCATCATGATCTTTGACTAACACATGATTACAATAAATTAATTGCACATGTAACAACACAAATAGTGATAATCATTATACAGTATTAAATCAATTGACATGATCATATACAAGATTTTTAAAATAATTGTACCCACATTTTTATATTTATACATTTATTTATTTAGTTTTAAACTTATAAATAGCATAATAATTCTATATTAATACTTATTTAAATTGCACACAATATATTAAATATTACATCCATTATATAATAAAACATAAGATCTATATAAAAAACAGATCTCAATTTATAAATTGAATAATAATAAACCACCATTCTGTATATATTGAAAGACCCACATTGGGTGCCAAACCCACATCATGTACCCTTACTAAAGTGACTCCAACTATTACTTCAATATTACTACTAACACTCTATCCTATCTTATTAGTTAGTCCAGTTATTTAAACAACAACTAATTAAGGCAAAACTTTATACCCATGACTAGCTCATTCCATCTCTAAATAATACATCTAGGAAAATAAGTCTAGACACAAAAATTAAACAAGTAACTAAGATTCAAATCAAATACTCAGCTCATTTATCATTACATTAATTTAAAATATGACTAGCTCACTTTCCTAATAAAAATGGTTCAAAAAATATTAAAAAATTATGACACTAAACACAAAGTATTTAGCAAGGTACCCAGTTTAACATTAAGAACATATGCCAAAACATACCTTCTAAATGGCATAGGAAAATCATTCCACTACTTTCTAAAACTATGTGTAATATTCCCATGACTCATTTATTACACAAAATAAATTCTACTTAACAATTACAAAATTATTTTAATTCACTAAAATATTTAATACTCTTTTATGAAATATAATAACAATACATCACTAAATAAAATTCTTCACACATTATCATCTTAATCTAGTTTTTTAAATTAGTATTATCTCAGGTTCATCTTATTCTAATAATTATACATTAATTAATATTTTTAAATATAGTGAGGGATTTTATGTATACTCAGTGATACTATAACAACAATAATAAACAAAATAAAATATCTCAAAACTCTTATTATAAAACATATCTATTCAGTTTTGCCCATCAATAACACTCAATTATAATTATAGACTTTTATAAATATAAGATTCATTATTTTCAATAAATTCAAAATATTTTCATATTATATTATGCTTTAAAATTCTTATTATACTTTTATGTGGTATCTTAAGAAATATCAAAACTTTTGATATAATTCTCATAAATTAATAAATTAGCATTGTATACTTTTCATGCTAGCAATAACAGTATCTCTTATAGATCATGTGCATTAATGTAAATATATAATTAATTCTTATAATGCATGTGTGTGGTTGAGAAGATCAATAATCAATTGGACATGAGTAAAAAAAACTCAAAATGTAACATAAATTTAAAACAACATTAACAAATTTATTTTAACAAAATATTATTTAAAATTTAGAAAATATGATACTACATAAATCTAGGCATTCAAAAAATGTAAAAGACAAAATTTATAATAAAAAAATATTTACACAATTAAAAAAAATATTAAATTGTTTTCACTTCAAATATTTATCATTAAAAATATAAAATATAACAGTTCAATGGTAATACTGTTACCATCTTTTTAAACTTATAAAAATATTCATCATCAATATTGTTATTTCAAAATCATATTAATAACTACTTGGGTTCACTACATAAAACTATTCTTAAGTAATAGCATATATTTAAAAAAACATTAATAATTACTAAGGTTCAGTATATAAAACTATTCCTAAATAATAGCATATATTTTTTATACATGTTTCTATAAACATTTTATCTTTATTATCCAGGTAACTTATTAATATAATCATGTTTTAATAAAGGAAAATATGTTAATTAATTATAGGTTTTCCACTCTATAATTAATATACTATAAATTTTATAATAACTCTATAATTTTACTATGCCTTAATTTACTTTCTTCATTAGAATACACATATTATTCTTAAATAATCCAAAATCAATTATATGTGTAATATTTATCTATACAGCTTGCTTATTATTAATATCAGTTAGATGTTACTCTCACTCATACTTTCATAATCAGAATATGCATTTGATATGCTCTTGATCTCTTTTATTATTATCAAGAATATTAAACCATTCCATTAGCTTTACTTCATATTAAATAAATATCATTTGTGATAAAACTTTTTCTCTTCTTTTAACAAATTCTAACAACATTTTATAGTCTAGTAATTATTCTTCCAAACATTTTATTACTATAACAATTACGATGCAAGATTCAGTGTTGATAAAAAGTGATTAAAATGAAGGACACAAAAACTACCATAATTTGAACAAGTACTAAAAATATCATGGGTGCAGTGCTTAAGGCCACATTGTTGGGTCTACCTTAAATTTCTATCATGGCTTCTACCTGAGCACTTACTGGTCCATGGAAAGAAATGCTACTGACTATGAATTATTCATATACAGGACTCTGTTAACTGTATTTTATTTATCAACTCACAAATCTATATTCCATATATAATATTTATATTCAAACATTCGTCAATCAGGGTTTCATATTTCACTAAAATTACTATCCTCAATCACTCTTATTTATTATCTACACTCATAATACTTGCTTCAACATCACAAGTAAGAGCTATCAACTTGACATAAAACAATTTCTAAACTTCATTTCAAAATATATTCAATATAATATCAAGAAGGTTCAAATATTATATTGACAAATGATTTTAAAATAGTTCACCATAATAACACTTTCATTTAAATGCTTTTCTTATAAATAATTCAGAGATCAATATGCTAATTTGTATCTAAACAGATACTATTTAGAATAATATATTCATAATTAAATATGATATTTCAAAAAATATAATATACAATATGCATACTTCTGCATTCATGAATTATCTAAATAAATTTAGATATATCACATTGAATATTTTTACACTTTTGTATGATGTTTCAAAAATCAATTATCATATCATTAATAATAAAATAAACATACCACTTAATTATCATAACTTCGTACCTACATAAATAAATAGGCACACATAAAATATCACTGCATATAAATAATTTTACCTTAATCTTTGACATTAGGATTAATAAGGCAAATTCATCCTCCTTACTGATGTCCATGCATTTTAAAAAGTTGTAGATGCATTACCTCTACAGAAAATATTAAGTTTTCTGTCAAACATTTATTTTTCTTTCTTTTTAAAATATTAAAATTTTTAAAATAAAGCTTACATCTTTACTAAATATTAATTTATGTTATTTCTTAACTAAAACAATTAATAACAAGAAATAATAAAAAAACTACAAGAATGTTCTTGATTAAGTTTGAGAGAAAAGGCAGTTGCTATATCTACTGGAAGTTCATTTAACAAAGATTTTTTCTTTTCACCACCCTCTGATCATTGTGCTGTTCTTCACTCCATACAGATAAACACAAAATGTTGCAGTAAGTAAAATACATCAGAAATTTTGTTCATCCTTTTATGATAACTTTTTTTAAAAAATAAAGTTTATTTTGTTCTTCAAACAGGACACAAATTTCATGAACGAGCTCACAATAAAAAAATAATTCTTTCATAAAGCAATTCTCATATTTAAATGTTTCATTTATCCAGATTTTAATAAAATTATATCAGAATAGTTAATTTTAAAACATAAAATATTTCCATTTTAGACATCTATCAAATGTTATATAAAAATCTATATCATTTTTAGCTTCATAACAAATAATTATTTTCCTGTAAAATTATTTTCTAAGTGTATGGATCCAACTGATAATAACTTTTAATTTAAACTTTTTCTTTCACGTGCACATTTTTCAATGTTAATCACTTTTCATAAATAGTTCTTTTAATTTTAAAATTATTTTCCACATGTACACATTCAGTTTAATCACTTACACGATTTGTATTATTTTAAACATTTAGACAATATTTTCCTAGGAATTAATAAGCATTGAAAATACCATTTATAGTTGACTTATTATTTAAAATAATAATAAAAATCTTATATTAGCTCATAAGCATTTTATATTCATTTGCATAGCATTTGTATATTTAATATTCATTTAGTATCTTTAAAGATTAGCATATATATTATAAATAAGAACATTTGCAAATATTAGGGGATAAATTTAATAAATATAAAGTTCATTTTCATGCATTGGTTAGCTTGCACACATTAGTCTTCTCTTAAATGGGATGTAAATTTGAAATAGTCTTTTAATGATCTCCTTAAATAAAGATGGGTATAATATTCCCAGAATAATCTATACATCTGAGGATTAATCATTAACATAAAATAAAATTGTCCTTTCACCCCAACCATACAAATATAAATAATACATTTCTTATGAGTCTTAAATGTGATTCTCTCATCTATATGTCTCCATCTTTGGCATTCTCTCCTGGTTATTGGTACATATGTTGGATACCTCATTGTCTCCATTTATTATCAAGTTTCATATGAATTCACTAATAGGGAATACTAAGTTTTTTCACACCATAGTAAAAATGAATTAAATTAATTTCTTAATATTATAGTTCATTTTTAAAATATACTTTAAAAACTTTTTTATTTAAAAAAAAATTATTAAAAAAAAATTATAACTTTTTCCGTGATTCAAAAGAAAAATTAATTTTTTAATTATAACTAACAAAGATCTTTAACAATTATAACTACTACTGATAAATGACCACCCTTATTTATAGCTTTTTCAATCACTTTCTGATTAGCTACTTTGATTTGTCAGTCAAGTTAATTTACATATAAATTAATTTCTGTCTGGGATTTTTTTTAAAAATAATTTATTAAATTAATTTTTTATATCAAATAATTTTTTATTTAATATTTAAAGATAATATTAAAATACATTTTTTAATTAAGAAACCTATTTTTTATTAGCATAAGTTTAAAATATTATTGAAACAAATTTTAATTCCAAGTTTGCTACATTTTTAACAGAATTTAAAATTACATTTTCTTATATATAATTACTAAATATATTTGTAGCAACTAGTAACTAAAATAATTTAATTTATCTGCAACATGTATGCACAAAGATGAAAATATGCACTGCAGATTTTATAACATCATAATTAATATTTTATAATAATTAAATAAGAATTATTTCAAATAGTTAACTGAGAAAAAATTATTTAAAATATATGATAAAAACTTACTAAATATTAAATTTATAGTTAAAATTGTTACTTTAACATTATATTCTTAATTTGCATACTTATTAACTAATGCTAAACTATAATTATAATATATTATTAATTTTATTATTAAATTTAAATACTATGTTAGAATAGTTTATATAAGCTTTTAATTAATTACACATTACATCTTAACTTGCTTTATGCACAAAATTAATGTAGAATAATACTGATAAATAAGAATTTTAATTTTTTTTATAAAACTAAATACACCTGGGTCTCGTTTTACGCGATAGATAGGTTCCTCAGAAAACACGCGCAAACAAAATCGTGCAAAAATAGACGTAACTTACATTGAAAAAGGGAGGATGCGGCTGTGATTTTTCAAAATTCGGGTAAAAGCAAAGCACCAACGTAAAATTACTTTAAAATTCACGCAAAAAAAATAAGGAAATAAAATATGACTAATAAAAAATTTCAAATTTGAAAAAAATTGATACAAGACAAACTTTTTTTAACTATAATATTTAATTTTATTCAAATAATATATTTTTATGCATAATTTACAGTACAGTAATTTACATTTTTTTATAAAATTATTATCACTATTTTCCCAAAAACACATTCGTTTGCAACTAGTAAAAAATCAGATTCTCATGTGATGTATTTGGCTTCTCCTTAAACGAAGTCAAGAATATCTCAGCAATTATTCTCACAAGAAAAAATACAACTAGTGCCAAGTTCACTCTCATGTTGTGTTAATGGTTTTCTGTTGACGACGACAATGATTTTATTAATGGTTTATGAACTTAGACTTATGATAATAAAAAGACATTTATTTATCACTGTTGGGAAAAATTTGATTAAAACTAACAATTAAAAATTAAATTCTTATTTTTGTTTTTAATTTTCAATTCCATTTAAAAATCAAATTTCGTTTTACATCACATTAATTTCAAGTCGCTCGTAAGTAATTTTTAAATTGTTAATTACAATTAAAAATCAGATTTTAATTTTTCATTGTGCCCACTGCTATTACTGATCTTTTAAAAATAAACTTGTGGACACTAAATGATTAATAATTGATTACGTTCTTTTTTAAAAAGCAAAAACATAATGTGATTTAAAATGCAAAATTAACACGCACAATGTTTGAACAAATTTACATTATAATCTTGTTAAATTTAATGTGTGTATACATAAAATGTGGAAATCATGATTTTAATTTCATTATTGCATAAAATCTTACTATTATAAAGCACTGAAAATATTGAAATTACTAAGATGAAAGTAGAATTCCAATAATGTGCTATTACTTTCAATATAACATAAGTGCGCGAAATTTATTATTTAAAGTAATAGCGCATTATCGGAGGTCGACTTCCGGTGAAACACGAATCGCATAACTTCAAAATCATGTTAAATAAGTCCGCGTAAAAAGAGACCCAGGTGTATATTATAATATTTTTAATGGACTGTGGCAAATAGCATGGTCATGTATATATATATGTGACTTTAATATAGTTTAAGAAATTATCCATGTAAAATTATTCACTGAGATTATCATTTATAAGAATTTTATGGCAATCTTACTTAATAACCACCATCATCATTTTTAAATATTATCAATCAACTCTAGCAAAAAAGTCACTGGAAGTTTAATTGTTTTTTTGATCATAGCTCTCTTCTTGCTACAACCCTAGCAACTCCTTTATTTCATCTGTTTAGCTCACAAATTGTCTCCTTTTATCTTTCTTACAATCTTTTTGGATCTGGTTTAAGACTACTTTTGTTTACTTTAACGAGTTTTTTCTTTTCTCTCTATTTCTCTTCAATACAAGCTGTAGTTACCAAATCAGTAAAATTAACTGATTATTTTGTTTTTCTTTTTGCAAGAAAATTTTAATCAAAAAGAAATGTTCAAAAGTTTATGATTCTAATTAATATTTTTGACTTGTTCTTCAATGTCAATGTATATATTGCTTATAATAACTTCTTTCATATACACTTCAATGCAAACTAATTTTCTTAAAAAACTTCTTTATTTTCCTCAGTTTTGACTATCCAGCAGTCTTCATCACAACTACAATATTTGAATAATATAAATACATAACCATCACTTCACATATATATAAAATATACACAGATATATAAAATATACCCATATATCTCCTACATACATATGTATATAGATCCACATTACCCATAGACATGTGTATAAAATCCATACCTACATCTATATATACATATGCATATCCAAATATATACACATATATCCTTAAACATATATATATATACACGGATACACATACAGCCATAGACATATATATATATAAATCCACATATACATACATATAAGTACACATCCATATATACACACAATTTACATATATACAAAAATATATCCGATGCACAATTTTTAAAAATTATTATCTTTTAAAAACTTTTTTTTTTTACTTTTAATTTTTTAAAAATTTTTAAAAAATTCTTTTAAATATTACCCTTTTATTCCTTCTTTATTAATATTATTTTATAATTTTTCTTTCATCATGTCTCACTATCTATCTCGTTTAATTATTATGAAATATATAATATCTCTTTTACTTTAATTTCTATAATTTTAATTTTTTAAAACTTTTACCTTTTTTATTATTTTTAGTCTTATTCTTTATTTAACAATTTATATTTTTATTCTCTTCAATAATACATACATTTTCAAACCTCCTCTGCTCAGTTGGTAGAGCGTTTGCCTTAAATTCAATATACAAGAATCTAAAGGTGCGAGTTCAACTTCTAAGCGAATATTGTCACTGTGCATATAGGCCAGCAACACCTGAAGAAGAGTGGCGAATAATACTACTCGAAACGTTGTGCAATTAATAACCTGTATTGTCTATTTGTGTGTTATTACTAACAAGTTGTTTGTATTTGAAAAGTTTAAATAAAGTTTAAAATTTTCTATACATCCAACATTCACTCATAAATGATGGAAATAGTCCAACATATCACATCTTAAAAATAAAATAGTTTTTAAAAGATAATAATTTTAAAAAATTGTGTACTGGATATGTTTTTGTATATTTTATATATATGTAATTTATATGTAAGTTGTGTATATATGTGGATGTGTATTTATATATGTATTTGTATATATATATGTCTATGGGTCTAGGTGTATCTGTATATATATATATATATGTTTAAAGGATACATGTGTATATATTTGGATATGCATATGTATATATAGAAACAGGTATGGATTTTATATACGTCTATGGGTGATGTGGATCTATATATATATATAGGAGATATGTGTATATTTTGATGTACATATGTGTATATTTTATATGGGTGAAGTGATGGTTATGGATTTATATTATTCAAATATTGTAGCTCTGATGAAGACTGCTGGACAGTCGAAACTGTAATAAAAATAAAGAAGTTTTTAAAGAAAATTTATTTGCATGAAGTGTATATGAAAAAAGTTATTATAAGCAATATATATATATGCAAAGAAAGTAAAAGAGAATAAGAGTATATACATCTAATGCTAATGTAGGAGGGAAGTAGCTGATCAATTGTTTCTAAACATTAACTTACTTGAACATTACTAAATTTTACTATATTAGAGTCAGAATTATGATTGGTCAGAGACTATATATTCAAAATTTAGGGTGTGAGTAAATCAGATCTAAGTGTCTTTTGAAAAGTCTTGATCAAGCTGCTGGAAAAAACAGTAGGAAAAAAAGTTCCTGACATAGTGTAGAGAGCAGAATAAGAAGTTTGAACCAAGCTGTTAGCACACTATGAGTTATTAAAAATGTTTTTTCAAATGAAGACAACCATGTGCTAAGTTTAGCTCAAAGTTAGACATCATCTTTCTTCATATAACCTTTTCTTCACTGGAATAAATGTAAAAAAGAAAAATGTCCCTGGGGTAATATGCAGCATTGTCTCCAACCAAGAGCCTGAATATCTCTATGTATTAGTCTGACATAGAAATTTTATTGGAAAGAGGATGAACAAAAATTTTTACTGTTGGTTAACCTGAAAATACCGCATACCAAAAAGGGAGAAATTAATCATGTATATTGGGTAGAAGCCTTCAAGGAGAAAACTTACCTGGAAAAATTGGAAATTATAACTGTAAAGGACTCCAAATAATAAAACCATGGTTAAAGGTATTTTGCTTTATATGCATATTGTATTTTCATTTATAATTAAAAAAATATATTTTTAATAAAATAATTGATAATTTTGAATAATTTTGTTAATTTAATCCATTTAATTTTTCACTTCAAACTTATTAAGGTTTTTTTAAAGTAATTTAAATTTTATTAAATTACATTTAACATTTTCTTTTGACAAATAACTTAATGAAAGCAAAATTTAATTAATTTAATGAATAAAAATCAACTGGTTAATTATACTTTTTATGAAACTATATTTTTTTGATTATCATGTCATTTTTTTTACTGTTAATGAATTAGCTTATTAAATAATTGTATAAAAATGTTCTAGTTTTAATGTCTTTATTCCTTCAGCTATCTGTTAAATAAATTGGCAGTGTGTGACTCGATTTCAATACAGCTGAGTTTGAGTGATTGTTTTCAAATATCCCAGTAAAATTATTTTAAAATTATCTAGAATAAGCTGTTATATTTATATATCTCTTGATCACAGTAACAATTGATAGAGCTTTTGCTCCTGAGTTAGATTAGAGCATAACAATTAGTTATATAGATGTAGACATTATGTTGGTGTTTGGACATCAACATGATAACTCTGGGTATTACAAAGTTATCATGTTTAAAGTCCATGGACATTTTATTTTTTTCATTAGAAATTTAGTTTATAGTTGGCCAGTACATTAATGGTACTAGGTGGCCTGAGAATTTATGATCAGCATGTTTAGTATCTCCACATTATTTTTTTATGAGTAATGAATTAGCACTTAGGTATGTGCATGAAGGAGTTTTGTGTAGTTTTTCTGTTCCGAGTCCAGTGATGGCTAAATAATTAGCCTGTCTATAATAGATATTTTTCAAATTCAGTCACAAATTTGGCTGATGATTTTATGATGTTGATTTTTGACTGTTCTTTGTTAATTAATGATGAGTTTTGATTTAATTATTCTTCTGTAATGCTGGTGGTGTGATTTATGTTTTGTTCATGCTGATTACTCTGATCTCATGCTATTATTTTATTTATTAATTGGGGATGGTGATAGTTTTTCATCTCACCATATTCACCCCTAATTATACTCCATACTGTTGCAATATAATCATAATAAAACTCATTTCTAGAGCAGTTTTTTTCTTTCTTTTCTTTCCTTGAAGCTGGAATGGCCATAGTTATTTACAAGTGAATGCAATATGCTAAATATCAACATCACTCTGTAATTACCTCTTTTTCATAATACCAAAAAATCAGAATTAAAGATAACAGGTATAACTGATATGCAGCATCGATGCAATTAATATAAAAAAATTCCAGAATTAAGCAGCATTCAATCACCGAAAATAGTTAATCATGAATCTTTTGATATGATGTTATAACATCATATGATCACCATTTCTTCTGCTTACACAATCTGTTAACACAATAACAACTGTCTTCATACAATATTGTCACCTAGTGCAAGTCAAAATAGGCACTAGATAAGGATTTTACACATTAACCTCCTAGCATTCATTGATTACTATGACTTGCACTAGGTGGCAATATTATTTGTCATATAATAAAAGTCATTCACAGATGGTCATTTCATTTTATTTTCTATGTTTTTCAACATTTTAATAAGGTTTTTTACCCAAGAACTATTTTTAACAACAATGACTTTCTGAATGTAGTTTTGCTTTCGATCAGTCTAGATTAATTAATATTTTGGAAATATTAAGAATGCCATAAGCATAAAAATTAATTAAATATTTTCATAAGCAATAAATTGCAATTATCTTTAATAAAATTATTACTAAGAAAATTATGAAATGATTTAATATCATTAGACAACTTTGTAAAATATGCAGTGCATTTATAATTTTATATTTTCCGATTCGTTCGCCTTTAAAGTAGTGTATTGTTGATTTGCAAAACTATTATAATTTCACTAAGCAAACTTTTCTAAGGATTTTCAGTTTACTAAAAAAAAAAGTTGGTAACTATTATTTTTAAAAAACAATGTCTTAAACTTTATCAATAAATCTAAGTACTGGCAAATTGACTCTTTTTTTTATTTAAAAAAATGTCTTAAATTTTATTAATAAATCGAAGTACTGGCAAATTAACTGATACCTACTTCTTATAATTTGCTATAACTAGTACTTCTTTGCCAGTCACAATATACATAAAAACAAAATTGCAATTATAATTATGAAAGAAATTCTATTAGTATATAACACAATACAGATATAAGAATTTTTGTAAACATACTTTAAGTAAATATAATTTCAACAAAATTTCTTTTTTGAAAAGTAAAAAAAAAAGAATGTTTATTGTGAATTGAATCTGTTTTTAGATATCTTTATTATTTAATTTTCAATTAACTTTGGACCGAATAATTCTTAAACCACACAGAAAAAATGCAAATACTCTCAGACGAAGATAATATTTATTATAACAATTATTAAGATTTCATGATCATTCAAATGAAATAAAAAAAATAAAAACTTATTAATTTATGATATTATTAATGTACAAATAATATTATAACAGCTTAAAATAATTACGAAAGAACAAGAGAATGCTCTTGCGTGGCGTATTCTAACAGCGCTCCCAAACGGAATACATCCGAAACTGCAATATCAACAAAAATTCCAAATGGCTAATAGGTAGCGTCAATTTAGATAGTTTTATAAATTTGCTAATAAACAAAAAGATTTTTTTGTATACATATAGAGAAATTTATCTTTTTTAATTGTCATTACTATTACTTAACTTATTTTAGTGATGGTGAAGCAAGTTGGTGGGGAGGTTGGCTTCAGTCTGCTAAAGACAAGGTAAACGTTACAACTTTAGGCCTCTTTTTTTTTTTACATTTGAAACAGATAAATAAATAAAATTAAATTAGAATATCTTTCTCTCTCTCTTTTTTTACGAAACATCTTGCAAAAAGCCATTTAATTTTATAGAAACGTTTTGTAATTTTTTATTTTATGTAAAGCTTGAAATTTGTTGATTATTTGGAATATATCGAAATTGACACAATTAGTTTGTTCTATATTTAAAATATATTTTTAAATTCAACCCCAAAAAATTTTGATTATGAATAAGAGGAAGGAAAAATTCGTTAAAATTTTACTTTTATGCACATATTAAAGCTTTTTTTTTATTATTGATGAATGTAAATTTCAACTATTTTTTTTTGTTAAGTTTAGCAATTAATACTAAAAGAAATAACTTCACCAAATAGTATTATCAGAAGTAAGAATTGAACAACTTTTTAGAAAATTAAATTATCAGAAATTAACATTACAATTTGCAATAAAATAAATTAAACAATGTATAATATTTGAAAGTTTATAATGATAGCATTTTATTTGTAATTATATGTTAGAGTATTTCCATGATTTAGTTTTAATTATTAAACATTTTTTAGAAAATTCAAGCTTTATTTAAACTTATCAAATGCATTTAACTATTGATAATAACGTACATGTTAGAGCAAAACAATGTTTTGAGTACTATTTTGATTTTTTTAAAAAAAAAACAATTAGATTAAAGAAATAGTCACATATAGCTACAATTACAAATGGCTTCCTCATAAATCTTCAAATAAATTGATGTTTATTGGCTTAAAATAAATTTAACTTGCTTTCATTACCATATATTAAAATTTTAACGAATTGTGTGTTATTGCAATCTTGCAGTCATTTAAACTATTGATGACTCAAATGATTTAACTGATTAGTTTTCTAATATTACTTGAGATTGCAGCATTATATCTAGCTGTATTATGCTCAATACAGCTAGATTCTTTTTTGATTTGCCTATTTTGCAAAATTTGGCTAGGTTATGAGCCTAGTGGATTAGTTATTTAAATGGTAAAAGTAGTTATAATATTTGTAATGGTAACAAAATGATGTTATAATAAAAAAGTCTTTCATTTTTATTTTTTCTAGTACATGTAAATTATGGAGTTGTCAAGTTTTAAGATTGATATAGCTACTCTTAGTGAACAGAGAAAGGAAATTAAATTAGTCTTGTAGATCATTACAGGTTTTTTTGAAAGAGTAATTTATTGAATAAAAAGAGATTGAGGTTAGATTCTCTATGAAATTAAATTGGTATCTTCTATATTTGGAATTCTTAGATGTATCAATAAAAGTGTCTTATTAATGCTTCTACTCCAATTTTATATTCAGAAAATTTAGAGAAAAAAGATTTTATTTTGTACTGGATAGTGTTATAGCATCAAAAACTACATTTTTTTTTTGGGGGGGGGTGGGGGTGATTTCAATGTACATATTGATAGAAGCAGTAAACTATAATCTAAAGTTATTGGAAATAGTGTTTTTGCTCTGTAAACTTAAGTGATCTGTTATTGGTTATTTATACAACTTATGAATTGATTATTACAAACATTTTGTTTAAATAGAAAAATCATTATATAGTTAGGAATATAAATGAAAAGAATCTATTAGATAATAGATTACAGTAATATATTACAAAATTGTAATTATAATAGTATTTTTAAAAAAAAATCCTATTCCCATCATAATGCTTGGAAATTTGATATTCACTGCAACTTATGCGGACTATTAATGGCTGTTAAACACTTAAATTGATAATGTAGATTTTCAACTTGCATATTATTGAAGTATGTAATTTTTTTAGGAAGTTGAATTATTGATGATTTATTCTTTACTTGATTAGAGCTTCAAAAGTAGGATAAGAATTTAAAAGTCACAAATTCAGTAATTGATATAAAGATTTAGAAATGTTTTAAAATGCAAAGGAGATACATTTATGAATATTTTTTTGATATATATTTAAAGCAATATATTAGCCTGAAAAATAATGTTACAGCTCTATCAATCACAGTCAGCATAGCCACTATTTTAGATGATCATGTTAATTTAAATCTGATCACAAAGTGAGTTTATTATAATTGAATTTTATCCTATAGATAAACTTATTTTTTCAAAAAAAAAAAAAAAAAAAGTTGTTGTAGAGATTAGTAGGACAATCTATTATTGACTCTAACCCTGCATCACCAATACTGTCAAAAAACAAACAAGAAATTAACATTTTATTGACACAAATATAAATAATGTTTGCCAATTGTCAATAATCACTCCATTTTTTGTGATGGAGACTCTTTAAGTGAATCAATCTATTTAACCTTTTTCTCTTCTCTATAAGTCTGACATGGATTGAATAGATGGAAGTTTCATTTTGGATAATAATTATATAAAAAAAAAAAATAATGTGAAAAAATATTAAGACTAAATTTCTGTCTATTTGCTCACTGGAACAGTTATAGAACTAATGAATAATCCTAAATTTAAAAATGATATTGCTTAACATTTTATTGATTTGAGAAATCAGAATAAACAAAAAACCAATAAACTTGATTCACAAATCTTTAGTAATCTGAATGACAATTATAGTCATATTTTTGCTCATAGGTTGCCATTTTTTTTATTTTAAGGATACTTTTATTGCTCAAAATTTTTAAATGTTAAGGAAATAGAAACCACTACAAAAGTATTCTCAAAGGTTTATTGAATAGCTTGTTTCCAGTCACAAATGAATGGTTTTGGAGAATCAAAAACCAATATAGAAGTAGTTTTTATTATCAAAAAATATAAGAAAAGTGTTGTGAGCAAAAATATACTATATATATATTTATGAATTAGTTAAGACATTTAATTAATCAGAGAAGTTTGTGGCAGTATTTGAAATTAGTTTAGTTGTCCATCAAAGTTTATTCACATTATACAATATCTCTATGATAGAATGAGAGGAAATACTATTACTCGTAGATAATCTGAGGTATTTTGAATTTAAATTAATGTTAAACAGTGATTTACATTAACCTCAACTTTGTTTTCTATTTTTATTACAATCGTTTTTAAACTAATTTGTAGATAGGTGTTTAATTTAATTTGAACATATTATCAACAACTTTATCTTTTTGGCTTGTAGATTTGCAGTATTCTGGTAATTATGTTAATCTTACCAATTTTAAAGCTAACCTACAGAATGTTTTTAATGTTTTGAATTCAGTCCACTAAAATTTTGGTTTAGTAATTAATGTTCAAAAAAAAAAAAAATCAGCCAGTGATGGAAGAGAAATCTTAAGTTTGGAAATATGACAGAGATAACAGTTTATAGCCATTATGATGAATGATTTAATACACATGGCTTAAACCAAGGGTTGTCAAACTTGTAAGCCACATCTGGCCCACAAGATAGATTTATCTGGCCCCTGACATGCCATGCTGCTCAGATTGGAAATGTTATAATTAACAAATGAAATTTTTTAATATGTATATTGGCATCCAAAAAGTGAAACTAAAAATCTTTACATATCATTGCAAAGGGGATTAATTTTTTAATTTTGTCTAGAAAAACATAAAAAGCATATTATTTTTTTTTAAAAGATGATTAACTTACATTTAATTAATAATAGATTAAAACTGAATGAATGGAACATTTTACAAAAGAGATAATGGGAAAAAAATTATTTTTTATGAAAAATTTTAAAAATTGCCTGTAGACGATAGAAAATACCAATTAAGCATCTTGTAATTTTATAAAAGTATTTAAAAAAATTAAAAGTTTTCATATAGCTTTATAAACCTACTCATTCAAGTAATTTGATCGTAACACTTCTAGGGATTAAATTGGACCATGAATGGTAAACAAGCTGGATATCACTTCACATGTTGTCACACTTATTGCACATTTGCTATCTATTAAGTATGATTTTTTTTCATGTATAAAATGAAACATCACTATATAAAGATAAAAAATAATAAAGGTTCAGCACCTACGGAATGTGATTCCTTCTCCATCACTAATGAAAACAGCATCATATTACAATTGCATTTTTTTATTTTTAGTCTTTTGGCATAGCGGTTTTCATATCTATCATTCTCCTAATCTAGGTTTTGAGTTGGTCAGGTGAATTTTGAATTTTTTTTTTTAAAGATCATAAACAAGTTTAGGATTCCTCACTCCCCTTTCCCTTTAGATAGATAATCCATAACCAACTTAGCTATCTATCTAATAGTAATTGGTAAATGGATATCTATCTTATAACATTTTATTTATCTACTTTCATTTTTATCTAAGTTACAGGTGGACAATGTTTTAAAATCCATGCATTAGTTTTTTTACTTATAGGAGGTTAAAGGTTTCAATTAATCTGGATTGATTATATGAATGCCAACACATTAACTAAAGATAAAAAAATATAATTATTTTACGATGAGGCCTTTACTGCGAATAAGCAGATGTTATACTTGTATGGATGCTGAAGCCATGGTTATTTTATCTATTCTTTACCTTATAAATTTTATCCAAATATAAGTGATTTAGTCTAATTAGATATTTTTGATATTGTTGATTTTCACATTTTTGCTTTTCAATATTAGCAAAATTAATCATTTAGTGGATTGTTTTATTCAATCAGTTCATTTCCAGAGCTATCTTGTGTAAGTTTGAGTTACTAATGGTTACCAGATGGTAAATCAATTTTAATCCTATCTCCCAATTGATTTCTGTGTTTGTCTTTATCAATGAGGACTTGGAATTTAATATTAGAAGTAATGCAGTCATACATCTGTTGGTCACCTTTAACTCCTTTTTATTGTCAAGCTTTTAGCTTGAAATTCAATAAGTCCTAAGGTTTTGAACCCAAGTTAACTTTTTTAAAGAGTTGTATAAATCTACTACTAGGAGCCTGTTTTATTCTAACTGTAGACATCCTTTATTCTGGATAACTAAGATGTCTTGATTTTGTAATCTTATATTAATAAGAGCATTGATGTGATGTAAATTCTTTAAATGAAGTCAGAAATTTTATGTATAGGCTATATAGTCAGAAATACTGTTAATCAAATTAAACCTTCTTTCCAAAATCCTTACATATCATAATAAATTCATTTACTTCTTGCTCTTTATTATCCAGTTATTTTTCTGATCCTGGTTCAATTTCTTTTTTTTCATTCTATCCCATTTTAATAAAATTTGTTTTGATAGTTCCATTATTTTGCCCTCATATTTTTCCACTTTTGTATAAAGACCTATGCAAAACATCATAACATCTCTTTTTTACTTCCTTTATCTTTAATTTTTTTTTTACTCTCTACATAATTTAATTTTTTTTACCTCTCTACACAATTTATTTTCATATTATTTCATCATTCTACTTTCCAAAAATAAGTGTTCAATACTTTCTTTTATCTCCATATATAATATAAATTACTAATTCAAATTCTTATTCTGTTTTTGCCTTCTTTCTCTGCTATCTAAAACTCCTCCTTTTGTGTCAAATAATAAGTATAAAAAAAAATAATTGAATGACTTTGTTGTTTGGGAGTTCTTAAGAGGTTTGAGCACTATAAGTGACAGCTGGGTTACAATTCATAGACCCTGAATTCCAGAGTTTCACAATATATCATTGTACCAAACAATACAGGACAGAACAATAAACTCTCTTTAATGTTATCATCCATTTCTAAATATATTATTTAATTTTTATTCTTATATAATTCCAAACTAGCACTGAAAGTGACAGCTGGGTTACAATTCATGGACCTTGAGTTCCAGAGTTTCACACATTATCATTGTATCAAACAATGCAGAACATAACAATAAACTCTCTTTAATGTTATCATCCATTTCTTAATATATTTTATAATTTTTATTTTTATATAATTCCAAACTATTTTTTTACATTTGTAATTGTTTTCCATGATTAGTTCTTTTTCTCTAACTAACTTATCATCTTTTACCACTTTTCTTAATCATATACTTATAATATTTTTTATACATTTATCCCATTTTTTAACATAAATGCTTTAAAAGAAAAAGTCTATCTAATAACTTTTCATATTGTAAAATCTTTGTCTAACATGTTTGTTGTTTTTTCCACATAATGCAGTTGCACATTATATACTAATTTATGTTCATTCATATATTGAAACCTTGTGAGTAATTTTAATTTATTTTTGATTTCCCTCATTAAAAACAAAGTCAACTCATTTCATCTCGAATAACATTATTTGCTGTACAATTCACTATCTAATGCTCATTTCTCTACTTTTTTATTTTTATATTCTATTGAAAAATTTGTGAATTCTCTGATCAATATATAATGCATTATTCCCAAATATTAAAGCAAGCACCATCATTCCTTTCCCAATAATTTCTATATACCTCATATTTGTTATATGTGAAACATGTTACATTTTTAATCAGTTTCATTCTATTTTTTCTTAATTCTAATTCTCGACTATCTACATTTCTTTTTTTATTTAAAAAATTACCTAAATTACTTATACTCCTCCATTTTTTTAAAAGTAATAATTCCCATTTTTCATTCTTCAATTTTATCCTTCCCATTATTTATTAGAATCTTAGATTTTTTCTTCACTGAGTTTAATTTTTATAATCATCTTACTTCTCCACACTTTCCTAATAACAACTCCATATTCTCTATAATTTTTGCAAAAAAAAATACCATATCATTTGCAAAATAAGTCACTACATTATGTGGTTTCAGCTATAGCAATCTCAATTCCTATACCTAATTTTTTCTAACTCAACCTCCAATTTTCTTAGAAACAAAATAAATAATAAACATGATAATGAATATCCCTTTTCAATCCAATTTCGTATTTAACTTTCACTGATTTTATATATTACATTTAGTATTTATAAAATTATTTTTATAAAGATTATTAATCATGCTTAACAGTATTCTAAGTCTATTCTCATATTTTAAGATTTCTCTGCAATCTATTTTTATCCACTCTATCATAAACTTTTTTCGTTATAAGACATTCTGATCAATTGAAGTACAATAAATAAATTTATCTTTATCCTTGTAAATGAAATCTATTCTGAATCTCTTCCAAAATTTCACTCTGTTCCATTCAAATTCTAATCTCTTCTATCAAGATATATGTAAATAATTTTATAAACTGGAAGTTTTTTCTATTGGTATATAACTAGTTAACAATTTAAAATCTTTTATTTAATAATCAAATTCTCACATACTCCATTCATCTGGAATCTTATTATCAATTATAATATTATTAAAAAAACTTTCTTTAAATTAAATCTTGCATATTTTTTCATACCTACTATCATTTAATCTGCTATACCATCTAATCATCTTGCTTTTGCTTTTTTTGCAGTCTATATATCAAACTTTATTCAATTCCATATTATTTGTCACTCTATTCATCTTTTCAGAAAGTAAGTTTTCTAATGAAGCATATTTCTTTAACAACAACAAATTTTTATTACAAATTCATTGAGTATTTTTAAAAAAAAATTTTCTCTCTTTACATTTGCTTCTCTTTGCATTTAATAATATAATTTTTTTTTCTTATTTCTGTTCTTCATATATATACTAAAATTTTCATAATTTTTTCTTCCTGCATTGTAATTTCTTCCATTAATTTTTTATTAAGTTTATAATATTTAGGTCATAATTCTATTATAGCTATTTCTTTTTTCCTTAAACATCCCATGTAATCTTTAGTTCTCCCCATTTACTTAACACTTTTTATAATCTCTTCATGCCTTCCTTTTTTCTTTTTACACTTTATAAGTTTTTCCCCTCCATTTTTTCTTAATAATTCTGTTAGTTATTATTGTAATTATTTCTTTATGTCCAATCATTTTTCACCATCTTTCATATTTTTTCCCAAGATACTAATAAACTTACTTGATTTTAACCTCATTGCTTGATTCTCACCCATTCCTATCAATCTTCTTATAAATTTCATTATTTCATTTTTCAAATACCCGAATTCTATTAAAATAAAATTGTGATCATTACTGCATCCTTTTTCTATTTTTTTATTATCTTTTCTAAATACTTTATCTATGAACACATAATTCATAGTATATTTCAGATTCTGCCTTGACTGTATAATCTTTCCATAGTATACTTTATTAAATTTTCTAATTTTTAATCCACTTTTCTTATATATCCTTTTTAATAATTATTCATATTCTCCACTCCATTAATTTCATTAATAAGACCATATCAGTATTTTACAATTATTCTTTCTAAACTCTCTTATATCTGTATATAAACATACTTAAATATTCTCATTTCTTTTTTCACATTCTCCCTATTTCCATTATCTAAATATACTATACTATACATCCACTAATCTATAACCAATTCCAATACAATCTACATATATTCTTTACAATTTTTTTCGAAGATATTTGTCTTAGTAATGTAATGGTCAGATTCGTATGCTTTGTTAACATAGTGCAGAATTCGACTACCACACAGAAAAGCAGCACCATAAATAATGAAGCTATCTAAAGCTTCATCCATTCCCTAATTGGCTAACCTTACCCATAATCTATTTCTATTTACTCTATCATATGCTTTCTCTACATTTATAAAACTCATATATAATGATCTACCTGAATTCCTACTCATCTCCATAAGTTAGTGATGTGAGGTGATGTATAAGGAGAAGCCAAATACATCACATCACATCACCAACTTATGGAGATGAATAGGAATTCAGGTAGATCATTATATATGAGGTTTATAGATGTAGAGAAAGCATATGATAGAATAAATAGAAATAGATTATGGGTAAGGTTAGCCAATTTGGGAATGGATGAAGCTTTAGTAAATATTATTAAGAAATTATATGAAAATAATTATTATAATTACCAGTTAGGGGATATAGAATCAGTTAAAGTTAAAAATGGGGTGGGATTAAGGCAAGGATGCCCTATGTCACCTATTTTGTTTTTGTTGTTTTTGAGTGAAATGGAGAAAGCAATAGAAAGACTAGGAAGAGGGGTAGAGATACCATTAATAGGTAGCAAGGGAGTATATATTTTGTCGGGTCTTTTTTTTGCAGATGATATCTTTTTGTGTGCAGAAAGAATAGAAGATATGGAAATTATGTTGAGGACATGTGCAAGGGTGGGTAAAGAGATAGGGATTAAATTTAGTGAAGAAAAATCAAATATAATGATGGTTAATACTGGGGAAAGAGAAGATGTAGAATTTTTATTGGGGGATATAAAGTTAAGTGTGGTGGATAGATATAGGTATTTGGGAATCATCTTATGTAATCAGGAAAATTGCTTGGAAATTGATAAATGAAGCAAAGAAAAGAAAGGGTTTGGTAAAGAAACTAACAGTATTTTCATATAAATATGAAGTAGCTAGAATAGTATGGAAGGGAGTTGCAGTAGCAGGGTTAACATATGGTAATGATGCATTATGTGTTAGTAAAAGGGTTTTAGATTATTTAGAGAAAGTACAAAGGGAAGTAGGAAGACATGCATTAGATGCAGAGATGTGGACAGCAAAGGAGGCAATTCAAGGTGAAATGGGATGGTCAAGTTTTTATATGAGAGATGCAAAAAGTAAAATGAAAATGTTTGGTAGGTTGCAGTTTATGGATAGTAAAAGAATAGCAAAAATAGTGTTCAATTGGGTTATGAATAAAGGACAAGTAACAAGATAGGTGAGAAAGGTAATGCGGTATGTGAAAGATTTGGATAAAGAATTTATGTCAGTATACTTGTATAAAAGGTGGGATGATTGTGTTAGGAGGATTGTTGAGTGTTGTAGTTGTAAGGAATGGGATAAAAGAATAGAAGCATTAATAGAAAATAGGGAATTGGAGAGATGGAGAACTAGTATGGAGGGTAAGAAGGGTTAAATATATATAGAAATAAACGGAATATTGGATGCGAGTTAATTTATGATAATAGTAAGGAAAGTATTTTATTATTTAAGGCTCGAACAGGATCTTTAGCAACAAGAGAATATACATGTAAATGGAAAATCATGGATAATTTAGTGTGCAGATTGTGTAAGGAAGGGGCACCTGTTGATTGAATGTAAATGCTTGAAAGCAGAAAGGGTACAGATAATGAAGTTATGGAAGGATAGACATGAACAAAGTGACTATACAGAAAGTGAGTTATTAGTTTTTATGTTGGATTTGCGAAGAGATAAAGGGGGATTTAGATATAAAGGCCATAGAGTTGACAAAGTTTATGTTGTGGAAATGGGATGGGGCAGAATATGGGAAGACTTAAGAGTGGGGAATGGAGAATAAAATAGCTAACAGGTTTATCTGGGCATAATTGCTGAGATCTTGACTTCGTTTAAGGAGAAGCCAAATACATCACATCACATCACCAGCAGTGCTGAGTTTGAACATGGTTTATCGGTTCCACAATACACACTACGAAACAATGCATCTGATGATACATTAGTAAACATTTCTTTAGGCATGGGGATCAGGGAGATGCGAGAGACTCGTAGACTTTATTTTCAAGTTAGATAGATAATAATACTAAATCTAGACATTTATATTTTAAATAATCGAGGAGATATTTCACTGAAGGTGTGTGTCGAATAAATAAATATATGATGGTAAATGTATGGTTTGAAATTATTTAATTATAACATTTCGTACTAAAAATTATTTAATTAAAACATTATTATATTAAAATTCTAGTAGCGGTATTATTCTTCCGATACTATTTTATATTTACAATGAAGTACAATTGTTTGACTGACGTAATCTAGCTACCTGAATTCTTGAGCAAGTATTTCAAGATCATGCCTTAGGGGATTTAATATTTTTGCAATGCACAAGTCTAAATTAGAAATGATAATAGCAGCTGTGGACATATATTTTATTTAATTAAATAAGATATTTATAAGGAATTAATTATGGGCAGACATTGATTTGAGAGCGAATTTATGTCATATAACTTGGAATAATAAGATTAATAATAATGAAACGTGGTACGTTTAGAACTGCGATGCGAATGTGGCAGTACATTAAAACTGTGGAGCCAATGGATGAATTTAAAATAACGGGCTGGCGTTTGCTATAGGCCCAAAGGTAAAGAGGTCACATAAGTATCATCAGGTGCAAGGGTCTGTGCCACAATTACTCCCTGACTGCGTGACGGGCGACAAGCCCGACATTCATTATGTCCACTTGTGTAGGACGACTAGGATTCAGTAAATACTGGATAATCTGGAATATCCAAGGCTAGAAGATGGATTATCGCATCTCTAAACTATAACATATGTATAACTAACATGATATATTGTTAAGATTTAATATAAAATTTATGACTCGGTCTTACATTACCAACATTTAATAAATAACTTATTTTGCTCTCAAAGAAATGCACTTAATGGATTTATCGAAATAATAACTCTATTATTTAAAATTAAAAGCAAGTTTAAAAGGTAATTATAAGTTAGGGTGGTTACTCTAAGAACTAATATGTCCGTGCTACATAGTAGACTCCTGCATTTACAATAAATGAAGCAATGATTGCGTGTTGATTAATATGAAAATAACTGAAACAAAATAATCTAACATAAATAAATATTAATCATAGGATTTGCAGGACACGCATACACTATTTTATGTAATCATGTATTTATCTATTAAAGAATTATGGTGATTTCCGAGCTGACCAGCCAACAGAAGTATATAAAAGAAATTTACAATTTGGTTGTCACACAAGATGGCAACCGTTTTAATTAGAATTTATATTTAAAATTTGGCGAGGCCCAGTCGGAAATCTTATCGGCACACTATTATTAAATAATAAAAAAAATGTAAAAGTAGAAATACGCACCCAAGAAGTAGACAGAGTTAGATAAGCTAGATTATTAAAAGAATTTACAGGATAGATTAACAATTAAATTTATCGGTGTACAATTTATATAGAGTGAGCTATAGCTTGAATAGAATTTAGAGTACTCTAAAGGCCTTGGGTACTGGTACCTGTTTTACAAGGAGCTTTTCATGTTCCATGGTCAGTTGCAAATTATTCGTTAGTTTAATCAGCAGCAGTCCTTTCCCGCACTCAGGTTATGGATTCATTTCAATAGCAGCAGCAGCTCTCCGATTATTTGGACAGCAGATCCTCATGATTTGATTTGTGAAGGGCACATGTGGAGGACCGGGTATCTGATCGACCATCTCCGGGGGAGAATAGTCTGGGCGCTTTCTACTCGGTCATCTTATAATGGATGAATTAATTTAAGATTCTCTGATTCTCTCAACCAAGCAAGAGCACATCACAAAGTCTAATTAAAGTTAAAATCAAAATGTCCTTCTCTCTTTCTTTATCTTATATTTCAATTTCATTCTATTTTATTTTTAGCTCAAGTCATTTGCCTCGAGGAGAATTAATGCATTAGCCAGAGTTTTATAATTTTAATTAATTCAGAAAGCTACATTCCTATTGTTTAGGTTTATTTTACCTTTTCAACATTTTAGTAATTAAAACTTTTAGGGAATTTTTCTAATTAATCTATTATCTCTCCCCGACCATGACTTGCAAAATTTCAAGTACAAAGGGGATTTATAATTTATTTTTACTTTTCTTTAAATGAAAATCTAATTTCAAAATTATTATTTAAAATACGATTTTTAAAACAGCAATAAATTAACGAAAGTTTATAATTTAAAATAAATAGTTAAAGTTATATAAACATTATATAACTAAAAGAGAAATTTAAAATTACATCAAATATTTTCATTTATTGTTTTAAATTTGTTATCGAAGTATGTGTGCATTTACAGTGAATTTTACACATTTATATATTTTTAATATCGCTACACAGACAATTCGATACCAAAAAGTTTAAATTTAGGTAGGATAAAGGTGGTGGGTGAAAGATGATAGAAAAAGGTGAAACTTAAGATTCGAATTCGAATCTTACTGTTTCAGTAATAATCTTTTTATACTCTTTATTATGTTTATAATATGTGTTTAATTCTTTCATTTATATTTCTGAAGATTCACTTCTTTTTTCATTCCTCAAATGTGTTTCTATCACTGTTAACAAATATAATCTGTGCATAAAAACCTTCAATTCTCTCCACTTATTCATATCTCTACTTCCTAAGATATTTACAAAATCAAATTTTATATTAACATTCTTAACTATTTTTTTAAATATTTTTTTCTTTTAACTATTTTCATACATTCTCTGTAATAAATTATCTTTTATTCTTACATCTTCTGTTCTATCTTCATCTACATTTTTTTTTATTTGCATCCCTAAACATAAACATATCATTCCTTTTCATATCTACTTCTAACATTGCATCTTTATTCTTATCTGTATATATATATCCCATACCATTCTCTTTAGTTTAATGGATAATCAAATTTATTATAAGTTAAATCATTTAATATATTATTCCCTATTTAATAAATGTAGCCTATTTTTAAACAAATCTCTTCTTTCTAATGAAGAAACCTTGCCCATTAAAAAATTTAATACCATTATTCACACATAAATATTTAATCATCAGTTTATCTTTATAAATCTTATTTAAATTTATTCCACTATCCTCTTTTATAATATCATTTCTTATTCCTAACACAGCAGCTTTAATATCTTTAATTGTTTATCTTAACATCTTATTAATATCAAATTTCCCAGCTCTTGCCAGAGACACATTTATACTTCCTTCTGTCCATCTTTCTTTATCTGACATATTTCCACAGTTCCTGACCATTGAATTATCCAATGAGATATTTTTCCTAAATTTTTAATTTGCACAAATACTCTCTCTTTCTCTATAGTATATATTTATGCTGTAAACCAATTTTTGCTGTTGACACATCCACAAACCTGTTTCCAATATTATTCTATGCACTAAAAATGTCATCTGTTAAAAACATTGTGTTGACATAAGAATTCAAAGTTAAGTCATTTGCATTACATTTCCTAAATGATGAATTATTGCAGCAAGATTGGAAGATAAAATATTCATAGTATTGTAAGACATCTAGTGTTGATTCTTTAGATTTAACATTTTTATGAATTTTAACATGAAATTTTAAGTCATTAATGTCTTTAAAACTATTCTTACATATGCACAGTATAATCACTTGCAATGATAATACTATACTCAAGTAAATTTACACTTGCAAGTATTGAATTACTATGTTAACAAAATTACTTAATAATTCAACAACATTTTACTACAATGGCAAATTTCAATTGCTTTTCTCATTTTTGTATAACAAACTGAAATATTTATTCCTTTTTCCTTCAAATAAATTTTTTTTTTTTGTCTAGCAGTAAAATTTTGTTTATTGAGATTTTTTACAAACAACGGGAATGTAATACAGGCGGTTCTCTACTTTTGTACAATTCTCTATTTCATATTCATTTCGTACTTTCGATTTTTATTGATATATATGCCAAAACGTGCATGCTTTCATGTAATAATTCTCCCTTTCTCATGGTCTATTAGTCATTAGTCTTTCTCCACCTCTGACATTAATCATGTTCATTTTCGGCATCACAGGTTTAGTTTTGAGCAGGGACATTTTGACTTACCTCATGTGTGATAAATTGTGTTTTGTCAGTTTATGTTAGAATGTGAGTTATCACTTTATGTACATTTCTGTTTTAGTGAAAAAAATTGCCCTTATTAATTCATAAACGTGTGAAAAATGCAAAAAACAGCAGTTTTGATATGGACAAAAAGAAATCAAGGTCTCATGATCTCCATATCATTGAGAAAAAGATGGCGAATCTTTTACTTCAATTGATCATTCTTATAATTTACACTGATTGACAGTATGTTCAATCGTGAAAAACAAGAACAAAAGGAATATTTCCAAATTCATGCAAGCTGTCAAGTTAATCTTCATTGTGCTTTTAAACTTTTTTATATATGTATATGATCATGTCATGCATGTCTCTATACTGTATTTAGCCTCTTTTTTTTTCTCAATTAAAATTAAAAAAATTTAGATAAAAAATATTTTCAAAGTATGAAAATTTATTATATATTAAGAATTCTTTGAACTTTTTTTTAAAAATGGAAACATAATATTTAGCAGAAATATATATATATACACATGTATTTTGAAAATTTTTTTTGATAGTTTTTTTTACATTGCTCTACTTTCATACATTTCAACTTTCATACACATTTCAAAAACCAATTAGGTATGAAAGTAGAGGCCCATCTGTATCAGAATTATCAACTGAAGGAACAAATGTTACTTTAAAATTATTCATATCAAACTTATACTGAATAAACTCTTGAATTTCATTAAATTCTCACATTATATTGCCACACTGTTAGATATAACAAACTATTCTTGAATTATAACAGGAATTTTCAATTTAATTTTTCTTTTGATAAAAATATTCCCTTAGATGAAATTTTTGCTTCTCTCTTTGATTGTAAAATGTTAAATATTTACATGAATGTAAATCTATGCTCCTGAAAAATAAAATAAGTTATAACCTTGGGATCTTTCCCTTTGCATTCTAACATCATCTATTGTTAGTGACTGACAAATCATAGTGCAAAAATCATAAACTGATCGCCATTGATATTACTAGATTACTGCGAAGAGAAATGCTCTTATTAATATAGGAAACTTTGAGAGTCAAATGATGTGAAAATATAATAA
This sequence comes from Epiperipatus broadwayi, assembly GCA_028023455.1. Lineage (NCBI taxonomy): Eukaryota > Metazoa > Onychophora > Udeonychophora > Euonychophora > Peripatidae > Epiperipatus > Epiperipatus broadwayi. Next base: position 10,221,984 of record JAQFVV010006220.1, read on the forward strand.
TTTTTTCTTTGTTTCATATCATCATCTTATCAATATATATGGGATAAGTGGATGAATTATTTGTTGTGTATTCGAAATGCAAGCACTCGGAGTACCAATAATTAAAATAATAACCAATAACCACAAATAAATGTTAAAAAGTAATTGATAGCAAAAAGTTATCGCTACACACAAACCCAATATATATAGTTCACTTTTGGTTCAATTCCTGTGATGCACTTCACAACTGAGCTTTCTGCATGGTTTTCCAAACTCTTTGGCTCTTTTCTGCTGCTGCTCACAAAAACATTGGCTTCACTGCACTGTCACTAAAGCCTCTTTAAGCTATTGTCACTTAAAATCTCTCAGCATCTGTTCACTTGGTAAATTCACTGGAAAATTAGAACAAGCACTTTGCTGCTCAAAATTATTTATACACATAGGTTTGCCTTCGGCAATCCAGGATTTATTCTTAACCATTATCAATCTCGTATTTCCTATTAGTGTTTTTAATTAGTATTTTCAATTTCTATTCTATCAAGAAATATTTATAATTAACAAATACTTTTTGGCAATTATCAAACACAATTTTCTTATCACAAATACCTAAATATTTTTTATTATTACACTCCATGCAAAATTAATCACTAATTAAATCCTTATCAGTTATCAATCTAAAATATATTTCTCTGAAATATTTTCTGGAGTACAAAACTTATACTCATTGTTTTTGTCTTTGCGTTTTTAATTAGTATTGTACAAGAAATATTTGCTAATTACAAATATTTCTTGATACAATACTAATTAAAAACACTAAGAGGAAATCAAGACTGATAACATCAAGTATGAACCTTGGATTGCCAGAGCCCAACTGAAAGAACTATAAGTAGTTTGAGCAGCAAAATATATTGTTCTATTTCCCATGAATTTACCGAGTGAATGGTTGCAAAGAGATTTAAGTGATGGTATTAAAAGAAGGTAAAGTTGCAATGTATTGCTCTATTGCGAAGCCAATGTGTTCGCAAGTAGCAGTTGAACATTGCCAAAGATTTTGGGAACTGAGGCCAGAGGAAACTGTCTAGAAAGCAGCCAGTTGTGAAGTGTGTCATGTTATTTTCTAGTGAATTTACGGAGTGAACGGTTGCAGAGAGATTTAAGTGATGGTAGCTGAAAGAAGCTTAAGGGACAATGCAGTGCTCTATTGCGAAACTGACATGTTCACGAGCAGCAGCTGAACAGGGCCAAAGAGTTTGGGAAACCGAGGCTGGAAGTAACCATCTAGAAAGCAGCCAGTTGTGAAGGGCATCATGGGAAGTGAACCAAAAGTAAATCATATATAATGTGTTATGTGTGTAGCAATAACTTTTCGCTGCTATCATTTATTGTTTTATTTGTTGGTATTCGGAGTGCTTGCATTTTGTTGCTCAAACTATTTATAGTCCCCTCAGTTGGCCTCCGGCAATCCAAGGTTCATCCTTGATGTTATCAGTCCCTCTTTGTATTTTTATATTCATTTTAAGACTACCTTTTTTGTCTGTATATGTATTAATTATAATTTTTTATTTCTGCTGAAAATGATTTGTAAAAATGAATAATAAGAGATAAACAAATGTCATCTTAAAATAAATAAAAATTATTCATAAGTCATTCCTAAATATATTGAAAATTATAATAAACATTGATTTTGTTTTAGCTCAAGTAATTATGAAAAATGATTTTAAGAAATTTTTGACAATTATCATTTTCATCACTAATCTTGTTATATTTGATTGATTAGATAAATTTAATTTAAAAAAAAAGTATTTGGCTTATAACTAATTGAGGGGTAGAATTAAGCTGGACAACTTTAAATGTTGCATTTGTAGCACAAACTATTTTAATATGTCAAGCATTGGTGGTCGAGAGGTCAGCATAGCTGCCTTACAGGCAGTTGTCCCAGGTTAGTGGGTTCATTTCCCGGCCGATGTTATAACACATGAAAAAAAAAAAAACTATTTTAATATATTTAAAAAAACAATCCAAAAACATCCTTTAAAAAATGATTTAAATAATTTTTTATATATTTTCAGAATAAAAGATAGTTATTTTATCGTTCCTATAATTTTAACAAGATCTCTATTAAGAATAATTTTAAAGTTTGTTTTTAATGATATTAATAGCTACTATTGTCAATTGTTGATTTTAAGCAGCTTTTTTTTTTAAAAAAAGAAAAAAAATTGAAGTAAATTTTTTAAATGTATAAAGTTGTTCCACTATTTCTGATGAGTTAAGTTTTGTTTATAAATTTTTATTTATTTATTTTTACAAAATATAAATTTTGATAATTTTTTTAAAAATTATTTTTATAATGATTGTTTATTTACTTGTTTAGTCATCTCAGGTTATGGAATTTATGAAACGAGATATATCAGAATTCACCCAAACTATTCAAGCAGATACAACTAGTGTCATTTGTTCAACTGCTCAGACATTGAAAGATAAACTTAATGTTACTGTAAGTATAATAATATTTATTGTTTTTCCATTTATATTTATTGTTTTGTTGTTGTTTTTATTTTTTATTTTTTGTTTGTTGTTTATTTATTTGTTGTTTTAATATCACATTTATTTCATTTCTAAATTATAAAGTATAAGCTATTTATTTAATTATGGTGCTATATTTTAGCTCTTTGAAAATTATAACTATTTAAAATATTAAAAATTAACTTAAATAATCTTTCGGAAGGATTATATCATATTAGCTTTTGGATGCGTAGTCTATTATATTTTTAATAAAGCCAAATAACAAAAATTCAATTCTGAGCTTAATAATCTCTTGTTACCAATTTTCATCTTTTGTATTTTTATTTTTTTTAAATTCCAAATTTTTTTTCAGATATAAACTTATCTAATCTATTGGAAATTTTTCTATTTAAGCTAAAGAGCTCAATATAAAATTTAATTAATTGGTTTAAAATCTTTATGTTTTGTTTCAGTAGTCCTTTTTCTGTGCTAGAATTGAACTATTAGCAGAAAATCTAATAATCATTCAACCGGAATTGTTGATTACAATACAATTATCTGCCAAATCTCAGAAATATCTTTTTTTAAGTCCTTAAATAATTCAACTGAAATATTAGTAATTATTGGTATTTTGCTATTTTTCATTTCATTTAAATCTATTATAACTTTCCCTTCATTATTGGATAATTTATTTCATCCTTATCTACAATCTTTGTTTTTCAATTATTATAGATATTTTTAAATTAACATTATTTCTCTTATATAAATCACTTGTACATGCATATATATATACTGAAGCTGTGTATATATATATACAAATATATATATGCTGGCTTCACCATTCACTGTGGACTAGCTAAGATCCTAAGCCCAACCACAGAGAATGTATGTTTTTTTCTTAAAATAAATTATCATCTGCACAAATAGTTACATAAATTAAAGAATGAAATTGTTTAAAGAAAAAAAAAGATTTAATGAAATAAAATATAGAAAGTTTTAAATTTTTATTTGTAACTATTTTTAAAATATATGATGGCAGAAATAGATAAGGTAAATTTCTTAATTAAATGGAATTCATTAAAGAATGCAATTTATCTATGAAACATTTTAGTTGAAAGAAAAATAGATAACAGGGAAAATTTGAAACAATAGACTTCTAATAAGTAGTTTAATTAAAAATAGAATTGAAAAGGGTATAAATAAAGAATTTTCTTTTGTTCTGGGTCTTATGCTTACTGTAGTCTCGCTGAAGAATTAGCTTTTATTCAGAATTTTTCGGAAAGAAGTTTGCTGAAATTTACAAAATAATTTGCTGGGAAAGCTTACTGTATTGTCTTCAAGCCATAGTCTTTTTTTTTCTGTTCAGCATATATATCCATAAATCATAAAATGAGATACTCTGCAAAAAGAAATGAGTGAGTGATATTTTTGCCTTCACTCTCCTGCCCTTTCCTGAGACCGGAGTCATAAACATGTGAGCCAGACTGAGAACTAAAGTGCCCTGCATTCATGACAAATGCCATACCCTGTTCAATAAAAAATTCTTTCAATGGAAATGTGAAATAACATCAAGACTCAAAAAGGAACTGCCATGCGACATCAACGGTTCCCATTCTTACACCAGCCTTCTAGTTACCGGCAACTATTCCATGATATAAAATATGTTTTATCTTTCCACATTGTAAATTTAAATATCTACTCTGTTATTCTGTTTATCTATATATATATTTTTGAATTTATATGTTTGCGTCTTGTAGAATTATATTTCATCAATTGTTTTTTTTTCTTTCTAAAATATTGTAATGGTGGTAGTTTATTTCATATAATGGCGGAGATAATTTTTATTAATTTAATTGAAAATGTGTCACTTAACTTAACGCCATTATGCACCCGTAATTAAGTATTTGTTTTACATATATATTTTTATTTGGAAGGAGAGAACGCAAATCACAGAAAGCGCAAATCCCTTTCTTAGAATTAATATTTAATTGCTAAAGATTCTTTCGTATAACTATAAAAGATCCTATTATAAAATTTCAAAGATTTTTAATTCAACCTTTTGTTTTTTTTTATATATATATAAAAAGGAAAGATCCTGATCGATGTCTTTATTTTTTTAGTCAATGAAGAGTTACGAATTTAAAAATCTATTTTAAAGAGTGTGAAATAAAATAAACATTCGCACTTATTCTTTTGTAAGAAGAGAGTGTACATTTGACAAAATGTATATATTAAAGTTTTATAAATACCGTTTGGCTCTGTGGGTAGATGGGTTAAACCTCAACTAAATCAGTAAAATATCCACCCACTTGTGTTAGTGATCTAAATTTTATAAAAGGGAAAGTTACTATTATTTGTCTGCAGATTTTTCAGTGATGGTTGAACTTTTGTAATGGCTTATATATATGTTTTGCAGAGGGTTTCTTTTTTTAAATTTAAAGGTCGTTTGACTGTATTTATGTTGTATTGTGCACTGGGTGATCTATGACATCTCAGCATATGTATTCAGTGTTTCCTTTTTACCAAGTCTGTTTAGGCTAATATATCTGTATATAGATCTTCATGAAAATAAATAAAAATTCTGGATCTCATATCTATCTCAGATATTTCAATGTACGTAACTGGACATAAGCAAGAAAACTCCGTATTCTGAATACGGTTCACGCGGGTAGCGAACGGATTCCATTTTCTCTAACCCAGTTGAGAGATGGTGTGCTATCTGGTCTTGTATTAGCCTCTTGGTTGCTTCTATGTCTCGAGACTCACAGCTCACATTATGCTTTCGCTTTAATGCACCATATTGCATATTTATATTTACTTTGAAATCTGTCTCAAAATATTGTTGAAATGTTTCGATCATGGATGGAAATTTCCGCTGGGGTCACTATTTCATTTTCTTTAGTCATTAGTAGAGGGCTGTGATTTAAACATGTCCAAAAAGTGTTTAGTTGGGTTTAACCATTTATTTATTACCATGTGCTCTATTCATAGAGTTAATGAATTATGACTCTCTCTTGAATTTTATGTAACCCATCCATTAACTGGAAATATTTTTTAAAAAAATTATAAATTTTTGTCTATCATTATCATTACAAAAGAAGGGATTTTTCATATATATCTGCATATGGTTGTAGGGTAATAGCCTGCAGCTCAATCAGTAAAACTTTGTAGAATCTTGCTAGCATAACTAATAAAGGTTTCTTTTGTCTGTCATTCACTATCATTAAAACTCTGTAGTATTATTTGTTTTTCTTTATGTGACACACATATATAAATCTGGTCATTATATATATTTACTTGTTAAAATTCATTTTATGGTCTTATCTCTCCCTAACCACTGGCCATACATTAAGAATAAATTCTAGTGAGATTTGGGGAGTAAGTCGCTTAGTAGCAATCTGGAGGAGTAGATGAGGTTCGAATCCCCTCTGCCTGCATCTCTAGGTTAGGTTAAAGCAGCTCCACTTTCAATACTGTTACAATACATACTAAAAATATTTATATTGGCTATTGCTATGTTGCTATTTCTATTCAGTTATTAGTTTGGTCCTATAATATTGGTTTTTCCAGAGGCAAAATTCTCCATATAGTAGTGCTACATAGTGCAATCAATGGATGCAGGAAGGTTTGGGCATAAAATCCCTATCTAGAGTCTATTCATCCAATATCCCCGACTAGTTTTTAGTTTGTGGCTTTCAGCAATTAGAAGCCTTGGATCTGAGAGCACTGCACCTTTAGATTTTAGGATCTAATACAACCCTCCAGCAGACATTTTTTTTTCTTATAAACTAACTATAAAGCTTTGAATCCAAAATGAAAACACAATAATGTTTTCAATTCAAGCTTGTTAGATCTGAACTCAGTTCGGCATCTATACTTTTTGGCGTCTTTGGTTCTTTAATAATCACAGTCACCATAATCCTCTTGGACAGGATTGGTATTAAACTACTAATCATCACATGATCACCATTCTTTATGCTTGCACAAGCTGTTTACATAGTGGCAAAACTCTCCATACAGTAGTGCCATTCAGTGCAAGCCAGAGTAATCAACAGATGCAGGAAAGTCTAGGTGCAGTGCTCTCAGATCCAAGGTTCCTCACTGATGAAAGCCAGAAGCTAGAAATTTGTCTGGGGACATTGGATGAGTAGGCACTAGATAGGAATTTTATGCACAAACCTTCCTGCAATTCATTGATTACTATGGCTTGCACTGAGTAGCGCTACTGTAGGGAGAGGTTTGTCTCTACGTAATCAGCTTGTATATGCATAAAGAATGGTGTTCATGTGATGGTTAGTAGTTTGATACCAATTCTGGTCAATAGGATTATGACGACTGGTTATTAAAGAACCAAAGACACCAAAAAGTATGGATGCTGAACTGAGTTCAGATCTAGATGATTAAACAAACTAATGAGCTTGAATTGAAAACATAATGTCTTTTCATTTTGAACTCAAAGCTTTATAGTTAGCTAATAAGGTAAAAGGTGGCTGCTGGAGGGTTACATTAGATCCTTAGACCTAAGTGCAGTGCTCTCCGATCCAAAGCTTCCCATTGATGAAAGCCACAAGCTAGAAACTAGTCTGGAGATATTTGATAAATAAGCATTAGTTCGGGATTTTTTGCATAAACCTTCCTGCATTCATTGATTACACTGATAGCAAAAATATTTTTTTTTGTGTGTGTATGTGTGTTACTGCAAGGAGGTTTTAAAATTAAGTTGTACACAAGATTAGTTGTTTTTTTTTTTAGTAGGCTTGCTATTAAAAATTTTTTTTAATTTAACAAAGAGAGTGATTTATTTGAGATAGAAATTAACGTTTTTGAGGGTTTAAGTTTAGAAAACACATGTTTATCAATTGCCATTGAAAGAAAGAAAAGTTTTTTACCTTCTATATAAAGAGATTTGAAGAGAAGTAGAGGAGGCATAAAATTAAATATAGATTAGGGGACATGAAAAATAAGGAATATAGATTGCATTTGTATCCTACAATGTATATATAACGGTCAGAAAGAAATTAGGCATGTTGTGGTAGAGTGTCTGTATGAGATAAGGTTTATCATTTGAAATGTTTAAATAAGACTAGGAAGGATGTAACAGGTTTATGAATATGTAGACAGTGTGTAAATGTGATAAAAAGAGGTGAAAAAATGGTTTCTAAGTGTACATGGTTTAAAGAGAAAGTCAGGAGAAATGTAATTGAGGAAGATAGAATAGAATATATATGTTTTTAGTGAAATGGCAAGAGATATGGATCAAAAATGAAGTAGTGCAATGGAGTTAAGTTAGCCAAAGAATAATTAAGATAGAGATAAAGGATGTAGAAGCAAAATTAAAATCATTAGAGACAAAGTGTGAGCAGATAAAGGAATTATTGATTAAGGAAGAAGTAGATAAAGGAGTCTAGAAAGTGGAAGAGAAAGTTACGGATGAAGTAGGGACAGTAAACTATGAGACAGTATTGATAGCAGATTTGCTAATTAGAGGATGTGGAGATGTAATTGCAAGGGAAAAAAACAGGTATGTAAGAATATGTTTGCCTGGAGCTATGAGACAGTATGTTAAGATGTAATTACAAAGGAAAATAGAAGTAGGTATGTAAGAATATGGTTGCCTGGAGCTAGAATTAGGGATGTTACAGATAAGGTAAAGAAACAAGGAAGTAGAGATGTGTATGTTATAGTAGGGGCAAATAATTTATCAGAGCCATCGGAGAGAGGGATTGATGACTACAAAGAATTGGTTAGTAATTTGAGTAAGATTAAAGGAAGAGTAGGAATAGTTGGAATTACCAAGATTTGGCAATATGTATATGTTATATAGGGCATGTTCTATAAATAAGAGATTGAAAAAATTGTGGAGAGAAATGATATGTTTGTGGATATGTGGGATTTTTTTTTATTAGTAAGAGGGAGTTATATAATAAAGATGGATTGCACTTAACAAAACAAGGAAGAGAAGTTTTAGGGAGTTTGATTTATAAAACATATAGTTCGGGAAACTTATAAAGGGTGGTGGGGTTTTAAATTGCAGGGTTATCAGAAAGAAGAGGAATGGGTGGGATATAAGAAATAAACAAAAAGTAGCCAATTTAGATATAAATGTAAATGTGGAGAGGGAATGGGTCTGTAAAATTAATAGTAAGAACTTACTTATAAATATAATGGAGAAGAAAGTCACAGGACTTTATAAAAGATTAATTAGGAAAGAAGAAATTGTTAAAATTGGATATTTGAATAGGCAAGGTGGTAGGGAACCAGAAAAGTAGCTGGAATTATATGAAGCAGTTAAAAATGAAGATCTTGAGGTGCTAGCAATAGTGGAGACATATCTAAGAGAAGAACCTGTATTGGAAGATTTGATATGGCAGGGTATAAATAGAAAAGAAAAAAGGGATGGTGTTATAGGAGTTATGTCAAAAAAATATTTAAACACTGTTAAATGTCAAGAACATTTGTGGTTTGAGTTAAGATTAGGAAGACAAGAAAAAATGGATGATGGCTATAGTGTATATATATATAGCCACTGGAGATAATCAAAACTATAAAGATATGCAGAGTTTTTAAAAAAAAAAGGGGGAGAAGAAAATAATGGTTATAGGGGATATGAATGATCTAGAAATAATATATTTCACACAATAGGTTATGTATTAGTAGAGAAAGGGAATGAATAAAGTATGAAAAATTTAAGTGTTTAGTAATGAAGAGAGAGTATGTAATAATGATCATAAATTTCTTTATAATAGAAATGGTTAGTAATGTGATGGAAAATAGTAATAAAAGTAAAAAGGATACTGAAAGATGTGGATGGAGAATGAATGATAAGAATAAGTTAGAAGAATATAAAATAAAAGTTGAAGAAATCATGGAAGTGTTGATTGGGGATGAATATAAGGATTGGTGTGGTGAAGTAAAAAAAGTGGCAAATAAGGTTTTAGGTGAGAATATTCAGAATAAAAATAATAGAAAAGTGAGAATTAGTAAAAGTTTAAAAGAAAGGGGAAAAGCATGTAGAGAGGTCAGCACGACTGCCTTGCACTTGCAGGCAGTTGCCCGGGTTGCGGGTTCGCGTCCCGGCCGATGCTATGACACTTAAAAAAAAAAAAAAGCATGTAGAGAATATAAGTGTACTATTAAGAACAAAGAAAGTGAGAAAAATGTTAATGTTAATGGAAAAAGTATTTTAAAAAAAGTTGGCTAAAATAGATAATTATTTAGAGAGAATGAAATTAAATAGTAAATTATGGGAGGATATTAATAAAAGTGGAGGAGATGGGAGTAAAACTTTTGGAAATACATTAAAGGAAGAAATGTGGGGAAGAGAAAAGTAGTATTACTAGATGATGAGGGAATAGATTGTTGCTCTAAAGCAGAATTAGAGACAATCTTAAATAAGTATGTAATAGATATAGAAAAGCTGTTAGATGTGAAGGACAGAGTGATAAGAAACATAAAAGCATATAGTAATGGAAGTATTACATTTGCAGAAAATTAATTGAATGAGGCAGGGAAAAAGTTGAAAAGTAGAAATGCAAATGTTTAGATGTATGGGCAACAGAGATGGTAATGAATTTAGGAAATAGAGCAAAATTAAACCTATTTCCATGTTTTAATAAAATGGCACAGAAGAGAGATTTTCTGGATAGTTGGAGTAATACAAGAATAAGGATACTATTTAAAGGAAAGGATAAGGATCATAGAAAGTTAAACAATTATAGACAGATAGTGGTCAATGTCAGTGTTATATAAAGTTTTTGCGTATATAGTGGCTAGAAGGATCGCAAAATGGATAGAAGAAAATATAGTTGGAAAATGCAGGGGGGGGGGTTATCATATAGGCATATAGGAGATAGTTTATTTGTAGCTACACAATTTACAGATATGAATAGAAATACAAGTAGACAATTATATATAGTTTTTTATAGATATAGAGAAGGCATATGACAGAGTAAATAGAAATAGATTATGGGTAAGTTTAAGAAATTTGGGAATGGATTGGAGTTTTAGTGGATTTTATTAAGAGATTGTATGAAAATAATTACTATACATATCAGTTAGGGAATATAGAGTTAATTAAAGTTAAAAATGGGGTGGGATTAAGGCAAGGTTGCCCTATATCACCTATTTTGTTTTTGTTGTATTTGAGAGAAATGGAGAAAGAAATAGACTACAGAGAGTGGTAGAGATACCATTAATAGGTGGCAAGAGAGTATAGATATTATTGGGTCTTTTATTTGTAGATGATATTTTCTGGTGCACAAAAAGTAGGGAAGATATGACAGTTATGCTGAAGACATGCACAAGGGTGGATAAAGAGACGGGGATTAAATTTAATAAAGAAAAATCAAAAGTAATGATGATTAATGCTGGGGAATGAAAAGAGAAAGAATTTTTATTCGGGGATATAAAGTAAATGTGGAGAATAGGTATAACTATTTGGGAATCATCTTAAATAATCAGAGAATTTGCTTGGATGAAATGGGGAAAAAAAATTGATAAATAAAGCAAAAAAAAAAAGAAAAGGATGATAAAGAAATTAACAATGTTTTAATATAATAAATATGATGTAGTTAGAATTGTACGGGAGTGGCAGTAGCAGGGCTAACATATGGTAATGATATGTTATGTGTTAGTAAAGGGGTCTTAGATTACTTAGAAAAAGTACAAAGAGAAGTAGGAAGATGGATTAGATGCAGATGTATGGATGGCAAAGGAGGGAATTCAAAAAGAAATGGGATGGTCAAGTTTTTATATGAGAGATGAAAAAAGCAAAATGAAAATGTTTGTAGATTGCAGTTTACGGATAATAAGAGAATAGCTAAAAGAGTCAAAAAGTGGGATGATTGTGTTAGGAGAATTGTTGAGTGTTATAGTGTTAATGAATGGGATAGTTAAGTTTTTATATGAGAGATACAAAAAGTAAAAATGAAATGTTCAGTAAATTGCAATTTATGGATAATAAGAGAATAGCCAAAATAGCATTTAATTGGGTTACGAGTAAAGGACAGGCAACAAGATGGGTGAGGAAGGTAATACGGTATGCAGAATAAAGAATTTATATCAGTATACTTATGCAAAAGGTGAAATGATTGTGGTAGAAGAATTGTTGAGTATTATAGTGGCAAGGAATGAGATAAAAGAATAGATGCATTAATAAAAAAAGGGAGTTGGAGAGATGGAAAACTAGTATGGAGAGTAAAAAGAGTTTAAATATATTTAGAACTAAACAGAATATTGTGTGCAACTTTACTGTTTAAGGTCTGAACAGGATTTTTAGCAACAAGGGAATATACACATAAATGGAAAAATGTGGGTGATTTAGTTTGCATAAAAAATATTAGGCATCTGTTAATTGTAAATGCCTCAAAGCAGAAAGGATGTAAATAATGAAGTTGTGGAAGAATGAGTATAAACAATGATTTTACACAAAATGGGTTCTTGTTTTTTATGCTGGGTTTGGGAAAAGATAAGGGAATTTAGATGTAAAGGCCATGGAGTTGATGAAGATTATCTGTGTAAATGGGATAGAGCAGTATAGAGAAAAATGTGAGAAAAACTTAGGGTGGGGAATGGAAACAGAAGATAAGGTGGCTAACAGGTTTCTCTAGGCGTAGTGGTTGAGAGATTCCTGACTCTGAAAAAAGAGAAGCCACTGCGCATTGCCTTGGTGTAAACACCTTGTAAAGCATAAAGAATGGTAATCATGTTATGTTTAGTAATTTAATATTGCTTTCCCTAAACAAAATATGTTATGATATATTAAATCAAATCCTATTTTTTCTTTTTAATTGTTAAACTTTTGTAAATACTCTTTATTTTCTAAAGAATTGATATTTTTTCAGCATCCTTTTTTGTTAATACTTTTTATTTTCTAAAGAATTCATATTTTTTCAGCATCCTTTTTTGCTCTTTTATTTTATTCATAATCTCATTACCATCAAGGTTTGTTTTTTTATACTGACTTTCTTTTTTTATCATCTTTTTTTTTTTTGGGGGGGGGGGGGGCTATATAACAAATGTGAAAACTTTTTGTAATATTTTCTTTCACTTTATATGTAGCTGTTTCTGATCTTTCTCAGCTTTTTTATTTTTTAAAAAATAAATCTCAATTATATATCTATTCTTACATCAAAACACAATGTAAACTATTTTTTATTAAGACAAAACTGAAATTTATTCTTTTTATATCTAGAAGTTTTGATCTGAAAATCATTTTATAATTTTTGAAGCATATGTTCATAATTAAATTATAAGTGTCATTCTTTCAAATGACAAATATTATAATAGATATTAACATAACTAACAAAGTAAACGTCAACAATCATATATAATATTTGTTTTTTGAAAGAATGACATATAATTTAATACATGTAAATTTGTTTAGATATTTAGAGCAAATGCCTAAGAATATTTAAGATAAAATATGTGCCTGGGCCACCTAAATAACTAGTTCAGTTGAAAGATTATTCTTGATTTAACATTAGTATTGATTATTATCATGTTCTTTTATTTATATTTGTACAAGAATTTATCTTTCACCTCTATTATATATTATTATTACTCTATAATCTATAACTATCATTTCTTCCCTGTTCATCACATCATTTAGTCTTTCAGTACAGCAATTTTTTTTATTCTTAATCAGTTCTAAATAATCATTAGATCTTTTGGAATTATTTTAAATTTAACCACCAAAAATCTATTATTTATAGGAGTAATATTAATTAGCTATATTTATCTCTTGCATATACTCCGAAAAAAATTGTAAAAATATGTTATGTAATATTGGAGAACATTTTTTTAAAAATCGCAAGTAATTTTGAAAAAATTACATTCTTCATTATTTATTCGAGGCAACTTACTAAACAATGAATAAAAGTAAGAAATACTATAATAATAAAATATAAATATATCACATAAAAGAAGATATTTATTAACATTTTTTTTTTTTTTTGAATATCTGAATATAAATTAAAGAAGACTATTGTAAGTTCTAGTAAAAAAAAAAATCTTTAGTAAATAATTTATTGCTTGATTAGAACAAAAAATTTAAAAATGCTGCAAAGATTAAAATATTTGTAATTTTATTTTCTGTAAATATAGAGCCAATGCTTACTTGACATTTTAAAAAATTAAGTCTCTCTTCTTGCGCAAACTGTAGTACTTATGTTCACATTATAGACATGAAACAAGAAAAGGTATAATCATATTTAGTGTATTATTCGCTGAGCATATTTTCGACTAACCTTAGATTCATAGTACTCAACTATTCCACAGTTTGTAAAACAACTTTACAACCTCAAATTGTTTTACAAACTACAGAGTTGTGAGCGCTCTTAATCTGATAGATTAATCGAAAGCATGCTCAGCATATAATATACATAATATGATTATATCTTTTTTTGTTTCATGTTTATAACATGAACATAAATATTACTTGAAATTTATGACAGTCATAAAAAATATTATTATGTATAGTTATTTTATTGATATAAAAGTTTTTTTTAAAAATATGCTAACATATTTGTGAAGAATAATGCCTTATGAATTGTATTTTGTATATTTTTTGGAAATCATTCATAAAATAAATTAGCATACAGAGTTTCAATAAAACTATATTTACAATTTTTTTCTGAGTATGTAAAAAGGTAAATATAATTAACTAGTAGTACTCCTATAAATGATTTTTGAAGTGAATTATGGTTGAATTTTATTTGAGGTTTATTAATTAATAGATGAAACCATGATCGTGAGAGAATTGCAATAAAATTTTGTTTTTTAGCTAATATTATGATATTATATAAATTTTCTATTTTAGTTAGTATGTTGTATTTTTTTAATAGATAACCTTGTGCAAAATTTTTTTTTCATAATAAATATTAAAGTTATTTATAAATTAACAAATTGTATTTAAACTGGTAAATATTTTTAAATAAATGTTTTTAAAATATCTTCATTATTACTAATGAAACTAAATTAATTAAGATTGTGATTTTATGTAAAGGTAGCAAAACAAATATTTCTAATTAAAATAATCAAAATACTAATAATTTTGTATTTAAAATTTTTATTTTAATTATGTTAAGATATATTTAAAATGCTAAAAATATCTTATATTTACTATGTTCTAAAAAAATTCAAGGAAATATTGTCTCAATATTTTTTCTACTTTTATTTGGAAAAAAATAAAAACTTTGTTTATTTTTAATGAAAATTTGTTGTGAGTTTTTTTTTTTTTAAATCAGTAAATTATATTCTCTAATCAGACTAAAGTATTTATTATAATGTTCAAAAAAATTAATTTATACTTAATAAAATTACAAATTTTTTTTCAGTGATTTTAGTTTAATTTATTTATAATATCTCTAAATATTGAAATACTTAAATACACTGTATTTGGAGCAACAACTGTAAATAATTATGAACAATGTTAGTGTTTTATCATAGTACCCTGTTGATTTGTTACCTTTGTCAATTTTTGAGCAGAAAATATAGATATGTGCATTCATTACATAGTTTTACTTTTATTTTTTATATCATTTTCAAAATTTAGTGAAAATTATGTCTATTTTTTCATTGTTACTTTTATTATTTTAAGATTAAAGCTGAATATTGTTTTATTAATTTTTTTTTTCTATTAAAGGCTGAAGGAAGTACAACCGATAAGGTAAAAGAGGGTTTCTCCCGTATGTTAACTTCAATTTCTAAAGGTTTAAGTGCTTTAGATGTAAATGATGAGGAACAAATTCTTACTCAGACTGAAATGGCAATTTTTGATAGAGCAAAGGTAAGGTACAGTTTAAAATTTATTTTCTATAATAATTATTACTGCTAACAATTAATATTCATATGCATTATTATTATATTTAACAATTGAAATGTAATATCTTAAACTAAATTACCGAAGAATAGTTTACTTATCCATAAAGGGCTTATAGAATAAGAAAATTGGAAGCAGAAATATTAAAAAAGCAAATAGTTCAGTATAAAGGAAGGTAAAATGGAGACAAAAATCTTTCAATAATGAAGTAATAAAATATTGTATGGATTATTCTTAAATAAAACTAAAAAGAATTTGAATATCAAAATAGAGAATTTGATTTCCAAAATATATAATAGTTTTTAATTTTATTCATTTATATAAATTAGAGCTAGTATTCCTGACTGGACTAAATTTAATTATAAATTATAAATTATATTCCAAATTAGTTAATCAAGTAGGAAAAAAAAATGAGAAAATGATTTATGCTAATTATTTTATTAAATTAAAATTATTAATCATCAATAAAAGTATGTTTAACTATTAATTGATCTAATAAATTAGAATAGCTCTATATTAATTTTTGTCGAGATAGTTGGCCTTGTGTTTCTTTTGTTAATTTTTCAAAATTGATATTATAATTGGAAACTACAATTCTCATTCACTGATATTTTCATAATTAAGCACAAACTATATTTTGCTTTATAAATTTTCATTATTTTTTTTTTTAATATTGAGTATTTTGTTATACTTAGCAATTTTATAAATTTTCAGAAAAAATTTTAAAAGCATATTTCCAAAATTTCCAGTTCTATACTGTTCACATTAGCATTACAAATTTTACTAATACTATTAGTGATATTATCAATAGCAGTATTCTTAAGTTTATTATCTGGTCAAATTTTATTATTTTTGATTATATTAGTTTAAGTAATCTTACATATTTATTTATTAGTTTGAAGTTCAAGATTTAAACCATTCAATTTTATTATTATACTAGCTAGAAAGCCAAGATAGGATAATCAAGAAGGATTTTCAGACAGTAAAACTTTATTTTTTGAATCCATTAATTAGTGTAAGAAAAGATTGTAATACTCTTATCTTATTAATTCACTTTATATCAAATCAGAGTATTCTAAGAACTTTTTGAAAAGCTCATGTAATAATGATTTCATAACTTTATAAAATTTTAGTCATTGAATATAAAGTATATTTAAAAATTTAAAAAAAACTTTAGGATATAAAAGTTTCAGATGTGTAAGGCAGTGATACAAAATAAATTTTAGTAATTTTTATTTTGTGATAGATAGAATAAAACAATCTTTATTTCTTTTGATTATTCTGAAATGTATTCTAGAAAGAAAGTGAAAACATTATGAAATTTGAATCTGAAAATAATTTAAAGATTATGGATAAATACAAGCCTATTTAATTAATCTAATCCAAAGATAATCCACTAGTCAATCATGATCTACTAAACTATCATAATTATTCATTTATTCCATCATATACCTATTTAACAGACAAACAAGTCCGAATATTTTACTAAAACAATTTGGCAAGATTTTCATAGAATCGTTTAAATAAATTTGTAAATAATATCTACCTTTTATTGTATCAAAAATAACAAAAGATTAGCATTATTTAAGGGACTTATTTGTTCCTTTAAATAGCTTTATATTTTTCATGTTACATATTTAATAAGTCATAAAATTATTTACATGCTCATTAAAATAATTAGTATTCCAATATATATAATGCTATTATCATATTCAAAGCATTTGATTCTAAGATTGACCACCTCCCATGGATAATAAATGAATGCTATATATACAGTAAAATATATATTTATATACAGTATACATATATCTATGATATATTTTTAATTTAAAAATATATTTATATTAGAATAATAATAAAAATAATTAATAAAAACATAGAATACTAAACAGAACTACATAGTTTTTAACATGTCTATATATAGTAACCACATATTTAAGCCCATAAGGGTTAAATATAAGTTATAATAATAATAATAATAATAATAATAAAAACTATTTTAAATAAGACTAATCTTATCACAAGTGAATAAACATCACATGATCACCATTTCTTGTGTGTGGCAATACGTATAGTGAGTAGTGAACTATATTGTGATTAAGTTGCATAAATATTAGTTAAAAGCTTTCAATTGTCAATAAAACAGTTTATTAAATATGCTTTATTAATAAATCATTTAAGCAATATTACTTAGTTTGTTGATAGTTATTTAGAATTTCAATTTAGCAGTGAAAACTTGAGTATACTCTTCTAAATTAGTTATGTTAGGTAAACTTCTACAGATGTTTGTCAATTATAATTTATTAAGTGTGTTAAAGTTTATTTGATAATAAGTGCATTTAGAACAATGTTTAAATAAAGTATGATTATTTAGGTAGTCTTTGATTGAATTTAGACTTTGGTATATTAGAAATAATCAATTGGAGGTTTGGATTTAATAAATTGTGTTAAGTGGTTAATTATTATTATATTCAAAAGTAAGTTATTATTTCCGGAAATACATGTGTATGTATGATGTTTGGTGCATGTATGGAGAAGAAGACTGGAAATTAATAAAAGCATTAATTAATTTAAAAAAAATAATACTTTATAACAGTATTGAATAATAATGATTATAATAATATTAAAAAGGAACTCTTAAGTAAAATAAAGTTAATGAGTGTTGTAAATAAAAGGGTATTTGAAATTAAAAAAGTATATAGATAATTATTCAACTGTCTAGATAAATGTGTTTAAGCAGTCTTTCTTTAACTAGAAAGGTCAAGGTTGGTTTAATTAAAAGATTAAAAAATTGCTAGTGTTAAATGTCCCACCTCCAATGCTTCAAATTCGATTGAATAATATCACATCAAATGAGAAATATTGCAGTAAAAATACATTCATGCACAGTTGTATAAAAGGAGAATTTTTAAAAATAAAGTGGGTGTTGAAATTATAGAAAGAAAGGAGAAAACAAAGAAGAAAAGGAAAGAAAAGAATGAAATAGTTTTAATAACAAAGGTAATTAGTTTTCACTTTTATTTTTTATCTTTATTAATTTTCAAATTAAATTAATTTCAATGTTGGGATGAAAAATTTAGATTGTCCTTGTACTATTGTTATCCTACAGTGCATGTCCAGTTATGCATTGAATAATAATTGCTAAAGAAAATGCTGAATTTGTGCTATCTTCAAAAAATGCAAATTTCATATTGTTACAAAATAAATTATAAAGATGTCCGGATAAAAAGTTACCAGAAACTGATGAAGTATCGGCAAATGAGTATTCATTTGCTAATTAATTTGAACTTTTTAGTTATTATTCATTAATTCTAATATTTATCATATATATAATTTGGAACTGACATTAATTCTAACAAGCAATTTATTTATTTTTTATAATCACTAATTTTAACTTTAAAAACAAATAAGATATATAGAATATCATTAGTAAAAGACTGCTGCATTTTTGTTTTTTAAATAAAATTTAATTGAAAGCGAAGTAAAATATGAATTGTTTTCAAGTTTCAACCAGCTTTAAAAAACGAGACAAAATGTGGTATGTTCAAAATAATTTTATAAAGTTAATGGAGGAAAAAGTTAGTAAAAATTACTCTTTCGAAACCTTAAAAAAGACTTTATTGATATTTTTTATCTTTCAGCCCATGCCAGTAAAATGATATCATTATTATTATTATTGATTAAATATCCAGAATTAGTCTATTCGTTGATTGCTGGTTTATTTTGCCACTCAACTAAAGAAAAAATAGTTCAAATTCATTTTCTGATTAAAGATTAATTAATTAATGTTCAGATTTATGACAGAACTGTTTTGCTATTCATTAATTGTTAAATCTGCTCCTGTGGCTTCATTAAAACATTGTTTTAATGAATGTTATTGTACTGCAGATAATATTTTAAGAAATTCCTAAGTTGAACTCTTACGTGTGTGTTTTTTTTCAATACTTTATAATGATTTTAAAAAAGTATATTTCAGTGGTCACATATTATTTACTTGAATTACTTATCCATTTCACTTGCATTGTGACAAATCATATGACTTGTTAATTACTATTTATTTAAGTGCTATGGGTAGCATAAAATATGCCTTTCTGTCTGCTGTATTACTTCATCTGTATGCAATCATTATATATTCGTTTATTATAAGATTATAGTCTTGGATATGCTTATGTGTTGTATAAATAAAATATTATACAGGAAAATTTTTTTAAATGTTTTAAAGAATGTTTTATATACTAATATTTAAAATTTTAAGATATCTAAGCTATAATATGAACCCTGGGAGAAGTTTCAAACTCATTATTGTAACCAGATGGTTAGTAATTGTATTTGTTATTATAAGATTTATAATATGAAAGAACCTGAGATTTGAGTTTTGAAGTAAGTGCATTTGATAGATTTATTTGTAGTTGGCTTTGTGCTATTCTCTGCCTGTGTTGGAGGTTACATTTGGTAGATTTTGGGAACCAATATGGTGATCTTTGTTTTGTCTGTGTTCTGCTACTGTTTAAGTTACAATATACTTACTGAAATAAATATGTATGCATATTTATTAATTAAGATATAAACAAAAATAATTAACAATGATACAAATGTTTAAAAATTCCATATACAAATTTAAACATAAATAAAAGTAATTAACAAAAAAAATAAAATATTATAAAGTGAACTCAGTACTGTATTTAAAACTGAATAAAATTTCAAAGTGCTAAATGTGTGTGTATATTTATGTATACATAAAATAAATATTATAATTGTAAAACTAAACGGATTTCTAATTGTGTGTGTATATTTATCTATACACAAAATAAATATTATAAATGATATTATAACGGTAAACTAAATGTATGTGCGTGGATGCCAAAGGCATTCACAATATTTTATAAGGGCAATTAGTCTAATTAAATAGTTGAATTAATGGTAAAACTATAAACTAACTTATCAAGAAAGTTAGATGAATCTGAGCTAAGGGTATAAGATAATGTAAACAAAGTCATTCCAACCCTGAATGTTTAGTTCTTGAACAGATTTAATGATAGTAGAAACATTGCTTAAAATAGCAATTCTAAGATAATTGCATTAGATGACCCCCATGTGGACAGCTGATGGCCAATCAAGGGAGTCTACACTAAAAGCAATGAGAGTGGAAAAAGATCTAGAATAGAATGGAGAATGGACACTTGCGAAGTGAAGCTCTTGAAAGGTAGATGTGCCATTTCCTTGGGTGCGCCAGTCACCTCTCTCCTTCACTTAGCCTTGTGGAGAAGTTTACCTTCGGACGTTCAGAAATAAACTGAGGAACAGTATAACAGGTCATATTGATCTTATTATTATTTTGTTTTGTTTTGGATCCTTATTGTTATTTATATAGCGTGTGTATATAATTGTCATATATATATTAAACAAGATTGTTTATCTCCATATAACTCTGTAAAATAAATTCTTGTTACTTAAATTTACTGGCCGAGCCGCCTCATTAATTAGTAATTATTTGTGTTATTTATATTTGCAATCCATCAGGCAATAGAGGGCCACTGGACACAGTTATTGGCGCAGTCACAGTCTTGATTATGAACCTCAATGGTCTTAATCTTCAGCAAAGTGCGAAATTGTCAGTAACAATAATTAGCACATTGACAGTTGAATACGTTGGCGTCTAATAAATTGATTTCATGAGTGGATAAATTACTAAAAAAGAAAGACTTTTTTTTTTGCTAAATTGACTAAGTCGTCTTAAAGCAGCTGGCATATCCGAATTTGATGTCAGATAGGCAACTGAGTGGCCCCTGTACATCCACCAAATAGAGAAACTTTTAATTATTAACAGTGTAAAGGACGATAAATATTAAAACAGTGACGTTATTGTATTTTGCTGGAAAAGGGATCATCCAAATTGCAATTAGGCTTTGCGAACCCCACACCCCGGAAGAATTAACATTCGAACAGATCAAAGATCATTTGGCCGACCATTTTAATCCACGTGAGTCTAGGTACATTGCCAGACTCCACTTAGAAATTGCCGATAAGGCAAGAGTGAGCGATCACAAGATTATGATACTGCCTGCGTGAATTCGCAAAAAACTGCTTCTACGACTCATACCTGGAGGAAGTTCTCCTCTAACAATTTTTATGTGGTATGAGCAGTGACAGTCTGAGACAACAGTTATTGACAAACAAGGATATCAATTGTAAAGAAGCTACCAAATGTGGTATAGCTCACGAACTTGTGTTAAAGCAAGCTAAAGAATTTGCGGCCATGAAACTAGCGGACAACGATCCTTATGAAATCCACAAAGTCGACAAACTGGAAAGAAGGGTGCCTGATGAAATTGGAATAACTGATATTAAGAAAAGTCTTGCTTGCGGAAAGTAGGTCACTCGAAGAGTATGAAGTACCTGTCCCCAAATTGGAATAACTGATATTAATGAAAGTCTTGCTTGCGGAAAGTAGATCACTCGAAGAGTATGAAGTACCTGTCCCTAACTACAAATTTGTATTTAGAGAACGCATATGGGTTAGAAACAAAAGGCTGAAATCGTACACCACTTAACCAAGCAAGTGGTGTCTGTCCGAATGGCGAACGGAAGAATGCTGTGCAAACACACCAGCCAGTTGCGGAAAGATGAATGTAGTCAACAAATGCTGGAGCTGTCTCAGGAAAAAGACAACAGCAAGTGGATGTTTGGGAAAATCTGTAACAGCAATGTAGTCCCAAATGAAATTACTATAAACCGGAAAGAAAAATTCCCCCTACCATACTTATTATGTTTTAAGTTCAGAGAATAGGAAAAAAGTAAAACATGAATCTCTGTACTTGGGGGAGGTATGCTAAATGTGTGTATGTATACACAAAATAAATATTGTAATTGTAAAACTAAACGAATTGCTAATTGTGTGTGTATATTTATATATACACAAAATAAGTATTATAAATGATATTATAATGTAAATTAAATGTATGTGCATGGATGCCAAAGGCATTCACAATATTTTGTAAAGGCAATTAGTCTAATTAAATAGTTGGATTAATAGAAAAACTATAAACTAACTTATCAAGAAAGTTAGATGAATCTGAGCAGAGGATTAAGATAATGTAAACAAAGCCATTGCAACCCTGAATGTTTAGTTCCTGATCAGATTTAATGATAATAGAAACATTGCTTAAAATAGATAATTCTAAGATAATTGTGTTATCTGATCAGGGATTGAATATGGTAACTCAAGAGATGGTCACCACGTAGGCAGCGGATGGCCAATCAAGGGAGTCTACACTAAAAACAACAAGAATGGAGAATAGAATGGAAAGAGGACCCTTTCGAAGTGAAGCTTTTGAAAGGTAGATGTCCATTTCCTCGGGTGCTCCAGTCAGTGCCCTCCTTCACTTAGCCTTGTGGAGAAGTTTACCTCCCGTTGTTCAAAAGTAAACTTAGGAACAGTGCAACAGGTTGTATTGATCTTATTATTATTTTGTTACGCTTTTGGGCCCCTATTGTTACTTATATAGCATGTGTATATAATTGTCATATATGTATATTGTACCGGGTTCGAATATGAGTCTATCGAAACATCGGTCTTTAGACAGAGAAGAACATACTCGGAGAGTATGTATGCCCAAACGATAGCTATAATATATATATAACTAGCGTTACATTTCCAGGACATAGCTTCTTCTCGGCTGTTGAGTTCAACACCACGTTCAAAGCACTTTTTTTGTTTGTGTATAAACATGGGTGCCAGCTATCTATCCAAGAATGAATAAATAATGCACTTTGAGCAATGGCCACTAACCCAACGCCTAAGCATCCACGACTAGCTCAGCTGTTGGTAATCACTAACAGATTATACATAATTAGTGGTGAAAGAATTGATAAAAAGATTGATAGAAGGAATTGATAAAAAGAATTGACCGACAAATAGAGTTTAAGTCTTAAGACAATTTATTAACTAATATTAATTTACTAAATTTAAACATCTTTATAATTTTTTAACTAATATAACACACGCACATTTTAAATTAACACACTATAGTATATATGTTATGAAAAGGCATAAATAAGGTTTGACGTTTATAAAATCATATACATTCATAAACACGCACATCAATAGTTCATTTTATCCATGATTATAGAGTTCAAATTACTTGTCTCTGGATGCTTTACGAATTAATGCAATGGCTATTATGGTATAAATGAAAATAAGCAAATGTTTTACCTAGGATTTTGAACGTAGATTTAGAACTTTGTTTTCTATTTCCATTACGAATACTTCCAGCCGGCTGGGACGTTTCCTTGATGAGTTTCATTATTCTTCATAATTATTATTATTGGAGACAATTAGATATTGACGGAGATTTCCAAGTTGTTACGCTGACATTATTTCCCGGGCAGATCTTGCTGTTTTCATCGGACATCAGGCTGTGGAGAGGCGTGTATTTCCCAAAACTGCTCAGCACCGCATTTTGTTTCTGGATACAATTAACTCAACTGATGGTCTTCTCTTGATTTAACTGACTCAATTAATTTCTGATAAAATTTTACTATTTATATCTGTGAAGTGTTTTTCTTTTCGATATCTTCCGGCAATATCTGTTTTCGAAATTTCATAGATAATCCTTTGATAAACATGTTTTGGAAGATTGTTTAATTATAGCCATGCAGAACGTGTTGTTTTATATTTTAATTAATAGTCATCGCTTTGTTTTTTAATGACAACTTCCATTTATTTATAATAACATTTATTATGCATACATTTATTCTATTATTGACAATCGCACATATATACGCACATATATAACTAGTTTTAAGATTACTTTTTTTTAATTCGAATGAAAAGAGATTTGTATTTTGTAAACTTTAAATTATTTATATTATATGAATACTAATAAGAAAAACTGTTTACTTCCCTTTATAAAACTTTTAGCTTGACTTTTTCTAACGAAACACCCCTCTCCCCTTCTGATTAATTAATTGCAGCTTTTATTTCAAAAACTAACGATAGAAAACTATTTGATTCTTATTCTTTTCGAAAACAAACTGTAATAAACTCTTCAACATTTAATTTTACGTTTTTCTTTTATGAAAGATTATTTTAATAATTTTTTTAGATAAAATTATATGTGCCAATATCAATATTGGTACATTACACTGTCCCTCCTTTGAGAGTAAAATGCGTCTATTTTTGACCATTTTATCTCTGACAACTTTAATTCTTAATTTATTATTTTCTAAGTTTGCTTTTTGATATCTTTTGCTTTCCATACTAAGGGCAATCTCCAATTATGCTTTACTTTGTTTTATGCTGGCAACATTGTTTACAATATTCAGAGTCCTGGATATTGATCGCGAGGACAAACTAATTTTGTGGCACAGGGATCTTTTATAAACGAAGCTTCGGCTGCCGATTCTCTTGATCGGACTTTGACTAAGAAGAGGTCGCTGTGAATGGCAGGAATTTTCAACTGTCCATATCTGACTTACGCTTTGGAAAACAAGGTACGAGATATGGGGATTCTCTTCTGAAAAAGGGACTTGCTGCTTATGCTGGATTGTCCCTAGTGCGCATTTTAAAAGAGGAAAATCCCTGCCAATCCGTTACGGGTACTAAGATTTATCCAGACGACAGCTTTAAACTTAACCTTAACTAAAACATTTCTATACTACCCTCATTCCCTTTAGATTCAAACCCTTATACACTCCTAATACAACTTATATTGACTTTTATTTATATTATTTTAACCTTTCAATATTATTTTTAAATACACATGAACGTTATTTTAACATATTTACTTCTATTACACAAATCTGACAATATTATTTTTAAACCATTACGGACATTATCTCACATATGTATTTAATCTTAGAATACTATTCTAAACTATTGCGGACATCATTTTACATATTTATTTATATTACGATATTATTTTTAAACCATTTATTCAGCTTCTTTATTTAACGTGCGTATATTTAGAAAACTATTTTATTTTACTGCTCTTTATTATTATACAAAGATTTTATTGGACTTGATTACTTTAAACCATTTATTTACTTCCTTTTATTAACTTACATATATTCAAAACTATTTTATTTTAACGTGCGTGTACTCAGAAAAAAAAAACTGTTTTACTTTATTGCGATTCATTATTATACAAATATCTATTTGACTAACTTAATTTTATTCTAGAAATTCCGTTATCTTTTCATTTATTTAAACATACAACTTTACTTTTACATCATTAATTTGACCCATTTATTTAACTTGATTTTATTGATTTCTTTATTTATTTGAACTGTTTATTTACGAGCATTTCCTTAATTAATATGTGCATGGGGAAAAAAAATCTTTTACTTTACGAAGCCTCCGTTATTATTATTTGACAAAACAATCCATCATTTTAAATAGCGAAATTCTAATTCAGGCTTTTCACCTACGTTAAAATAGTCATATTAAACTCATAGTCCATTTCCGGTCATTATTTCTGTTTACTTTAATATTCCGACCCTTAACTAACTTTTAAACTATGTCAGGCGGTTCCTTTCTTTCTACTAACTCACTAACATAAATTATACTCCATATTCTCACATCTCTCCCTCGATTAAAATTTATTGCTTTATCTCTTTCTCGTTTTGGTCTATTTTCTGCCTTGTAAATTAGAAAACCTTTAAGTTTCACAGACCTCCGTATTTTTCCTAACCGTGAATATTTTTTCTTACGCTTTCTCTTTGTTTTAAATCTCCGTTTAAAACGAACACAAACTTTTACATTAACCTTTTTAAATTTTTGTAAAAACACTTCTACGCTATCTTTTGCCTTTTGATCTACATAAGTTTCTACTTTATCTGTTTCTATGCTATCTGATTCTAATCCAAATTTTATGTCTCTTACTTCTGCTCTGAGTTACTTAATTTCTCCTTTAACCTCACTAATTTCTTTTTTCAATTCTGCTTTGAGTTCTAACTAGCTTTGCTCAAGTTTCTGATACAATTTTTTTTTGAGGTCTTGCTGACTTTGCTTAAAATTTTGCATCATATTCATCATCATCTGCATCTCATATATATCTTCCTTTTCCATTAACTGGGGATTTTTAAAATATATGTGCACCCATGTTTTTATTTTCTCATGTTCCCTTTCTAACGCCTCTACTCTTTTTATTAATTCCTCCAGCTCTATATCTTTTCCCATTTTGAAACCATATATTTTTTTTTATTATTTTTTTTTCAAACTAGCACTTACGTTACACTAAATTTAATACATGACTTATTTATTTCTTACTAAAACGGAAACACACGCTGCTCCACCTCTTTTGTCCATTTTTCTTTACCCATTCTAACGTTTCAGCTCCGCCCATAATACCCAATTGTCTCTGATTTAACATAATGATTTATTTTAAATAACGTAAATAGCATAAATCTCTTTTTATTTAAAGAAAAAAAAAAGTTTTCGGTCAATTCTTTTTTTAAAATTAAACAACTTTAACATACGTAATTTAGCTTTTGTATAAAAAAATTTTTAAACAAGAAACAAAGTATTTAGTTACTATTGGCTCTTAGGTCCAGCCCCAAGTTGGCTAAAGCCATTTGTACCAGGTTTGAATATGGGTCTATCGAAACACCAGTCTCTTAGGCAGAGAAGAACATACTAGGAGAGTATGTATGCCCAAATGATAGCTGTAATATATATATAACTAGCGTTACATTTCCAGGACAGCTTCTTCTCTGCTGTTGAGTTCAACACCACGTTCAAAGCACTTTTTTTGTTTGTGTATAAACATGGGTGCCAGCTATCTATCCAAGAATGAATAAATAACGCACTTTGAGCAATGGCCACTAACCCAACGCCTAAGCATCCACGACTAGCTCAGCTGTTGGTAATCACTAACAGATTATACATAATTAGTGGTGAAAGAATTGATAAAAAGATTGGTAGAAGGAATTGATAAAAAGAATTGACCGACAAATAGAGTTTAAGTCTTAAGACAATTTATTAACTAATATTAATTTACTAAATTTAAACATCTTTATAATTTTTTAACTAATATAACACATGCACATTTTAAATTAACACACTATAATATATATCTTATGAAAAGGCATAAATAATGTTTGACGTTTATAAAATCATATACATTCACAAACACGCACATCAATAGTTCATTTTATGCACGATTATAGAGTTCAAATTACTTGTCTCTGGAGGTTTTACGAATTAATGCAATGGCTATTATGGTATAAATGAAAATAAGCAAATGTTTACCTAGGATTTTGAACGTAGATTTAGAACTTTGTTTTCTGCTTCCATTACGAATACTTCCAGCCAGCTGGGATGTTTTCTTGATGAGTTTCATTATTCTTCATGATTATTATTATTGGAGACAATTAGATATTGACGGAGATTTCTAAGTTGTTACTCTGACATTATTTCATGGGCAGATCTTGCTGTTTTCATCGGACATCAGGCTGTGGAGAGGTGTGTATTTCCCAAAACTGCTCAGCACCGCATTTTGTTTCTGGATACAATTAACTCAATTGATGGTCTTCTCTTGACTTAACTGACTCAATTAATTTCTGATAAAATTTTACTATTTATATCTCTGAAGTGTTTTTTTTTTCGATATCTTCCGGCAAAACTGTTGTCAAAATTTCATTGATAATCCTTTGATAAACAGGTTTTGGAAGATTGTTTAATTAGTAATAGCCATGCAGAACATGTTGTTTTATATTTTAATTAATAGCCATCGCTTTGTTTTTTAATGACAACTTCCATTTATTTATAATAACATTTATTACGCATACATTTATTCTATTATTGACAATCGCATTACTTTTCTTTAATTCGAATGAAAAGAGATTTGTATTTTGTAAACTTTAAATTATTTATATTTTATGAATACTAATAAGAGAAACTGTTTACTTCTCTTTATAAAACTTTTAGTTTGACTTTTTTTAACGAAACACCCCTCTCCCCTTCTGATTAATTAATTGCAGCTTTTATTTCAAAAACTAACGATTCTTATTCTTTTCGAAAACAAACTGTAATAAACTCTTCAACATTTAATTTTACGTTTTTCTTTTATGAAAGATTATTTTAATAATTTTTTTAGATGAAATTATATGTGCCAATATCAATATTGGTACAATATATTAAACAAGGTCGTTTATCTCCATATAACTTTGTAAAATAAATTCTTGTTACTTAAATTTACTTGCTAAGCCACCTCATTAATTAGTAATTATTTGTTTATTTATATTTGCAATCCAGCAGGCAATAGAGTGCTGCTGGACCAGCACAAGGAAACTACCTAGAAGAATTCAAATTAATATTAAAGGTACTGGTATATTATGCAGTGAGAAAAATATAAAATTAGTAACTTTTTTCTTTTTTTTTCACTTATAAATATTACCAAAAACTAATAAATAACAAAACTTAATTGATATTGTAGGTACACTAATGATACTTCAATATATATATATAACAAGAAAAACAGAAAAAAACTAGTTGATCGTTAGAATACATGCATTAACTTTATAAATATATATGATGTAAAATTAGCATTATATTGTAACGTTTTCCACGTCTTTCTAGGCCTCTATATGCAATAAATGTGCGAGTTGATCAAGTTTTGTAAAAAGAAGGAAGTTTCATTCCTATTTCTAAAAAAACATAACTATATTTCCTGATCAACTCGGCCTAGAATTGTTACGAGTACAATTGTGAGCTGAATCAGTTTTTTATTTATAAATGAGGGCACCAGAGTCACTTAGACTCACTGATTCTGTGTCAAACATATTGTAACTCGTAAAGTAGTAATTATATGATCTGGATTAAAATTCCCGTTAAGTAGTAGAAGATATTCCCCTTTGACTTAATTAAGAAAATAAATCTACTTAGCAAAGGTAATTTATACACTAATTTGAATTTAAATAATCAAATCTAAAACTTAAATATAATAACATTGTTAATTTTATACACGTACAATGAAAGTTATGTTAATAATAAAGATTTATTCTAGCCCATCTAACATTTAATATTTATGATCAAGAAGAAAGTAACAGTTTCATTCATTACTCAGTTCGCAAATCTTTAGTTCAAAAAATTATGGGATAAATATTTCATTCAAATCTCAATTCATAAAGCTTTATATAAAAGTTATGGCCATTAACTTACCGGTAAGTTGATAATTAAGTAGGTCATTGATCATCCGACGTCCAATTCCTTCAATGGGTAGTCTGCAGTACTTTTTTTTATTGTTTTATTTCTTCCAAATCTCCGATCAGTATTTAGGTAGAGCCAGACAATGATTTAGGTGAATTTTCTCGAGAGAAAGTGTCAGCAAACGATAGAGTTCTACTCACTCATGGTAAGTGGTTTCAGTTCGTATCTAAGTGGACACATTTTATTAAAAAAAATACGAGGGACTTCAAATTGCTCAACGGTCTCTGGAACAACAAGACAAAGACACTTTTCCAACCTGTCGGCATTTTTATATCCCCAGATTTTTTTTAGAAGTTCTGTGCATATTCCTTTTACCTTTTGTCCTGTTTTATAAACTTCTACATTATTTCTCATTTTTTTATTACAAAGTCTCTTTTCTCGATATGAATTCCTGCCATTTTTAATTACTATCAGAAAGTCGTTTCTGATAGCAATCTTTTACCTCTGAAATTTCCTTTCACTATTTGAATCAATTATTCGGTATGCACTTTCCAATATCGAATTTATTTTAATTAAATTATATATAAAAAAAACAAAAATTAAACTTTCACTGTATGTTTTTCTTAAAACAACATTATATTGCAAAAACAAAATTAAAAATCGTGTTCTCTCTTTTATTTAACCCTTAAACTGCTAATTATATTATTGGTTGTATGAGGTAAAAATCAAATTTTTTAATTGGCCAACTCACAAACTGAAGACAAAGCCTATTGTTAAAACTTATTCGCCTATAATATTAAATTCAACTCAGATACGTTTATAAAAAGTATATTACTAATTTTTCAGGTTATGTAAGAGAACGAAAGTTCTTTCAAAAATAAATTGCTATTTATTTATTATAAAATATATTCAATTTCGGCAAATATAAAGCGAATGTCAACAAAAAAGTGCTGATGCAAACGCTTTTTTTCAATGTTACGTTATTGAAAAGTAAAGATTTCTTTTTGCTAAATCTTAAATATTTTTACTAAAATCTTCAATATTTTTCGAAAATAATTTTGTTTTTTTAGTTTATTTTTTAAAAATTATTTTAATTTCTCAAATTATACTGTTTTAAATACTTAAATCACATTCGAGATGAAAATCTCAGCGTTTTTCTTTATTTTCTTTGATCAGGCGGTTTCTTTGTTCTTTCCAGCCAATCAGAATGTCTTTTTTGGCTGAGATCTCGCTGACAACCAATCACTGACAATGTTCTTTCTTTGTTTAGGTTTAAATGCCGTTTTTTTGATTTTTTACTTGTAAAATAATTCGGAAGAGGGCACCATCTTACAGAACTTTTAAAAACCTAATCAATACCTGTCAAACGAATATTCTAGCATAAGAACTAGCAGAGTTAGAGTGACGTCAGATGTCGACGAGAGGCCTCGTAAGAGGCGGGAAAAGGGTTAAATGATATACAATATTAAATAGCAATTTGTACCATATATATAAATAAAAGCTACAATACCACCGGGGCAGGGGAATGAGAATAAAAATAGAGGTTTAAACTAATTTTATTCTTAATAAGTCTTTTTTAAGTTGTTCTAACCCATGTCCTAGTCTTATACAGTTTTAGTGACCTAGCATTATAGGTACCCCTTTCTCCTTCACCATTCTCTAAAATGAAAGCATTGGGACCATCCCGTCAGCTGATTTGGTAAGGCCCCTCGTACAAATTTTGGAACTTTTTAAAAATATGCTTCCCAGTTTGGCTCACAGGGTTCATTTTGACCCATACCGTATCTCCTCGTTTAAACTTATCAGTCAGGACTCCTTTTCGCAGGGTCCGGAGATTGGTGCAGTGGTTCAAATTTTTTCTTGCTTCTTATTGATCTCTCCCTTTATTAATGTTTCTGGATTAGTGGGTAATGTGGATTTATACAAC
Source organism: Epiperipatus broadwayi (assembly GCA_028023455.1). Classification (NCBI taxonomy): domain Eukaryota; kingdom Metazoa; phylum Onychophora; class Udeonychophora; order Euonychophora; family Peripatidae; genus Epiperipatus; species Epiperipatus broadwayi. Next base: position 10,253,361 of record JAQFVV010006220.1, read on the forward strand.
CGAGTACTGCTTGTCAGAATTGAAGTCTTACAGGTGCAAATCCGGTGGATTCATTATGAGTCCAATTTATGAAATTTAACACCTTTGGGAGTTGTTTCACCCAACCTCTACGGTTGGACACAGTATATACCATGAAGAGGCGTCCCAACTCTCGTCACCTGCTCGCAAGGGTTGGATTGCGGATTTCGTATGGATGACAATGTGTTTTACCTCCATCCTCTATCCACTGTCGCCAATCATAAGATGTGAAAGGCGTACCGTGGTCCGACAAAATAGCTTTGGGTCTGCCTACCCTTTTAAAATATTGTACCTCAGGGGTTCGTACGACATTCTTAGTATTGGCCTGGGTCACCGGATAGGCAGACACCCATTTTGAAAAAAGATCATATACCACTAGAGATATTTCATTTTCCCAAAAGCTTGCAATGGTCCATAGAAATCAACAGCCACCAGGTCATTGGGTTCCTTAGGGATGATAGGATTCAATGGACCTTGCTATAACTTGTTTGCTGGTTTTGTCTTCTGACAGGTCTCGCATGAGCTTACTATCCTGGCGATCTATGCTCTCATATTCGGCCAATGGAGCCATGTCCTCAGTAAGCCTTCCACTTTATTTACACCCTAGTGCCCATACAAATTATGGGAGTACATAATAAGTTCTTCCTGTAAACTCTGGTATAATCATTTTCCACTGATTCCTTTGCAGGTCAGTAATATACCACAGGATCCCTTCTTTCAGGCAGTATCTCTTACCAGCATTAGTATCTGCTGTTTCTCCCACTTCATTTTTGTCTTCTAGTTGGTCAATAATTTTTTTATAGGTAGGGCTTTGCCGTTGTACCTTCCCTAAATGTCTCAATCCTTCATCTACTACAGTGTCCGTTCTAATTCTACACTTGCCAAACAGATATCTTCCATCTGCAGATGGTTCTGAGTATCAGGAACAATATTCTGGCTCAATGTGTCGGCTACCACATTTTCAGTACCCTTACAATACTGGATGGAATAATTCAACTCCTGGAGAAAAAGGCTCCATCGGATTAGCCTACTATTTGTTAAATAACTGTGGTTAATTCCAGGCTCTTATGATCTGTCCTGACAATCGTTTTCGATCCTATCAAGAATTGGCGGAACATCTGAAATGCCCACACCACAGCCAAGGCCTCTTTCTCTGTTACACAGTAATTAATCTCTGCACCACTCAATGGTCTGCTGACAAAATAAATTACGCCCAAGGTACCATCCTCTTGAGCTTGCATAAGAGCTGCATCTAACCCGTACCCACTACTGTCTACCTGAACAATAAATGGTTTCCTTAGGTCAGGGTAAACCAACATCACTTGACTAAGGAACTTCTCTTTAATAACCCTGAAAATTGGTCTTGTGCTCTTCCTTCCATTCCCATGATGTTCCTTTACATAATAATTGCAGCAGAGGTTCCATGTCTGAAGCAAAGTTTTTGTAAAATTTATTGTAGAAATTATACAGCCCCAAAAATGATCTAACCTGTTTTGGTGTTCGAGTGGCTGGGAAATCTTGTATTGCCTGGATTTTGTCAGGGTGAGGTCTGATTCCATTTGCATTAATTAAGTGCCCTAAGAAATTCGCTTCTTCTGCTGCTAAACAGTTTTTTTGTAAATTAATGCGAATATCCTTCATATTGCACTCTTGTAAAAACAACTTGAGGTGTTATAAGTGCTCATGAGAGTTATTAGATGCAATAATCACATCATCCATGTAGATAGTGATTAACTTTTTGATCTCGGGGGACAGTACATGGTCAAGACATTTTAGCAGGCCTGCTCCATTATTTTTGAGACCAAAAGGCATTCTGTTAAATTGGTATGATATTCCATTATATCGAAATGCCGTGTACTTCTGGTCAGCAGGGTGTAACTTGATCTGCCAATAGCTGGCAGTCAGATCTAACATGGAAAATATCTTTTTTCCCTGAAATTTATTTACCAACTTATTAATTGGAGGTGGAACATTTTGATCCAGCCATGTAATCTTGTTCAATTGCCTGGCATCCAAACACAGTCTTATGGCTCCATCTTTTTTTTTTTACAACCACCAATGGGCTATTATATGCTGATGAACCCTTAGTGATAATATCCCACTCCATTTTAGCTAATTCTCTCTCTACCTCAGCTTTATATTGGTGTGGCATTGGGTATGATCTTGCCTGGTATGGTGTACTGTCAGCAACCTTGATCCTGTGCTTATACCCTTTAATAACCATGGGTTTATCTGAAACATTTGATATATATTCAATTAGAACTTTTTTTAGGTCCCCTTTCTATTCTCCCTTCACTTCATTTATTATCTCATCAATCCATGCCTCTATTGAAGGATGTTCTATCTCAACCTCCATATTACATTTTGCTGATTCATTCTTATCCGTGACCCAAAATCCACTTCTTCCCCATCGCAGATAATCTTTTTATCTTTATAATTGATCACACGCCCAGTTTTTTGCATAATGTCTGACCCCAGTATGGCTTCATGTTCCAAACCTTTTTGAATTAATGTGTGGGGTATAATTTTATCCCCTATTTTAATTTGCACTCAAACTTGTTTTGAGCCCAATTGTGCCTTTTTGTTATTTGCCAATGTTATTTGCGTGATTTTCACCGGTAGAGTTGGTATCTCTATGGATTGGCTCCGCATGCATTCATACGTTTCCGACATTTTGATATCTGGCTGACAGAATCCCACAATGTCTCTACCTTGACATCGTTTATTTGCAAAACAACCTTTGGGCATTCTTGAGACGTGTACTTAATCGATTCGCTGTCCCACTCACAAATAAGATTATCTATCCTCTTTTCCTCTGTTGTTCTACTGATCACTTTATTTCTTTTTTTTTCCTCTTTTTTTTTTACTGGTTCTTTTATTTCTTTAATATCTATGCTTATTTCTTCTTTTAATTCTCTGACCATCTCTGCCGTTTCTTTCTTTATATCTTCTTTGAATTCCATTTTGAATTCGTGTAATAGTTTTCTTATGAAGGGTTCCACACCCTCTTCTAATTCTTTTTCGCCTTCTGCCATATTTTGTATATTTTTACCACTTATCAATTTCATATATGGCCATGTGGTTTATTTTTGCTATTAGTAAACAAAATCTTAACTTCATCAATTGTTATGATATAACTTCAATATTTTATTTTGCTTTGCTAATAAATTCGTTCACCGACACCCTCTCTTTTATCATTCTATAATCTCCCGTCCTTCTCTACCTTTACTGTCATTACTAACCTTTGATCGGTTTTATTTATTATTTAATTTATAAGCTATTATTTTATTTCAATATAGTCTTATTTAAAATCTTACAGTCTTATCCTACTCTTAAAAAAAACTTTTTTAATCGTATGCAATAACTTTTTAGACTTGCGTACTATTTGTGGTCATATTTATTTTCCGGCTACGGACATTAAATTCTCAATTTTATGCCATTTTTAAATTTTCTCAGGTCGTGTTTTTTTTTTCGTAGTCCCGAGTTGGGCCACCATTGTAACATTTTCCACGTCTTGCTTGGCTTCTATATACAATAAATGCACGAGTTGATCAAGTTATGCAAAAAGAAGGAAGTTTCGTTACTATTTCTAAAAAAACATAACTATATTTCCTGATCAACTCGGCCTAGAATTGTTATGAGTACAATTGTGAGCTGAATCAGTTTTTTATTTATAAATGAGGGTGCCAGAGTCGCTTAGATTCACTGATTCTGCGTCAAACATATCGTAACTCGTAAAGTAATAATTATACGATCGGGATTAAAATTCCTGTTAAGTAGTAGAAGATATTCATTCCCCTTTGACTTAATTAAGAAAATAAGTTTACTTAGCAAAGGTAATTTATACACTAATTTGAATTTAAATAATCAAATCTAATTTTATACACACAATGAAAGTTATGTTAATAATAAAGATTTATTCTAGCCCGTCTAACATTTAATATTTATGATAAAAAAAATTATAATATTGGAATGTATTATGCATAATGAATTTAATAATTTGATTCAAATATTTCTTTTTGAAGTAATAGCTAGTTTGTGTCTTATTTTTCCATGGTAACAGTTTCATTCACTACTCAGTTCGCAAATCTTTAGATCAAAAAATTATGGGATAAACATTTCATTCAAATCTCAGTTTATAAAGCTTTATATAAAAGTTATGGCCATTAACTTATCGGTAAGTTGATATTTAAGTAGGTCATTGATCATCCGAGGTCCAATTCCTTCAATGGGTAGTCTGTAGTAGTTTTTTTTATTCCTTCCAAATCTCCGATTGATATTTAGGTAGAGCGAGATGACGATTTAGGTGACTTTTCTCAAGAGAAAGTGTCGGCAAACGATAGAGTTCTACTCACTCATGGAGAGTGGTTTCAGTGGTTTCAGTTCGTATCTAAGTGGATACATTTTATTAATTTTTTTATTAAAAAAATATGAGGCACTTCAAATTGCTCAACACTCTCTGGAACAACAAGACAAAGACACTTTTCCAACCTGTCGGCTCCTTTTATATCCCCAGATTCTTTTTAGAAGTTCTGCGCATGTTCCTTTTACCTTTTGTTCTGTTTTATAAACTTCTACATTATTTCTCATTTTTTTATTACAAAGTCTCTTTTCTCATATGAATTCCTGCCATTTTTAATTACTATCAGAAAGTCGTTTCTGATAGCAATGTTTTACCTTTGAAATTTCCTTTCACTATTTGAATCAATTATTCGGTATGCACTTTCCAATATCAAATTTATTTTAATTAAATTATATATAAAAAAAGAAATTTTAAACTTTCACTGTACGTTTTTCTTAAAACAACATTATATTACAAAAAAAAAAATTAAAAATCGGGTTCTCTCTTTTTTATTTAAATGATATACAATATTAAATAGCAATTTGTACCATATATATAAATAAACGGTACAATATATACAGCTTGCCTAAATGCTGCATTATAGATAGAATTATCCGGAACGGTAATAAAAAAAAATGACAAAGATAAAAGTTACCGGTAACTAAGAAGCACTTACATGGATTGTGCTTAACAAGGGTGGCATATTAAAAGTTCATATTGGAGGCTTCATGATGACTTGTCAGTTTTTTTTTTTTGATGGCTTTTATGGTCTCTACATCACTGATGTTTCATGTTTTCATTTAGATAGGTCTTTTTTTGATCTTTCAGACAGCAAAGGTGGGCAGTTATCAGTCATGATTCTTAGGTCTTCTGTTGTGATTCATCTCTTGGACACCCTTCGAGAATGGACTCACAGGAGGCCAGAGGCAAACTTTTCAATCATAACTTACACAGAGATTTACCTATCTGTTATATCACGGTCAAGATTTCAGAACAAGAACCCAGAACAAAGAAGAACTTTAGTATTTTTTATCTTTTTATTTCTTCGCTACATTTCTGGAAACACTTAAATGTTTTTGAGCTCTATCTTTATATTAATTAATTAATGTAAGTCTACTAATGCTTTTATTGCTTACAATCGCTTAAGAGCATCCCATGATTTTACGTTGTTTTGATGACAAACAATCAATTTTATATTTCATTATTTTCTCTTTAATGGATCTAAAGTTAGGGAAGGAACTATTTTCCTATTATCAATTTACTTAATCTATTTTGTATTATATAAAATGCAATAGCTAACTTGTCTATTTGCTGTTGCAACAATTTTTTTTATTTATTTATTTTACTTTAAAATTTTTTTTTTAATTACTTTCATAGCCTTTATATATATCTAAATTATATACACAATTTTATTAAATAATTTAAAATTTATTTTAATATCCATTCACTGTGGTTGACTTTAGGGTCAGTGGTTAAATAAACAGTGAATGGTGAAGCACACATATATAGGTCTATATATGTACAACTTCATATTCCCACTGTCACTTAAAAAAAATTAGTAAATAAAATGACTGTACTTATTTTGCTTGGAGATAAACAGAGTGATTGGTTGAGAGGAGCAATATATATTTATTTAATATTAGTAGTTAGTATTTAATCTTATTTGGATTATTTTAATTTAGTGAGTGTGTATACCTAAACTGGACTATTCTATTTTCTTTCTCTTTTTTATATATAAGGCAACTGAGTCATTCTAACTAAATGATTTAACTCTCTCATGAGACTTTTGCCAGGATTTAACTGGAAATTCCATATTGATACTAAAACATTTTATGCCATCTTTTCACACCTTTTTTTCCATTCTTTTGATGCAAGAGCTGTTCCATGGTCCTTTAAAATGGTCTATGGATTTTGTATGTTGCCAAATTGTTTTCCCCATCTAGTGCTGATTATACTCTGCAAGTCTGTGTCATACCTGATTTGCAGAGATATATTTTGAAGATACGTCATAAGTGACAAATAATCTATAACAACTGAAAGCAGGGTCTACATCTCAAAACCATTTGAGTTCGACCAATTGTGCTATTAAGGGATTGTCCTTGTCTATGCACTTCATCTTATCTATGTTATTTATATTATTATGGGTATGCTAAGTTCTTTGATGAGGGTCTGGGGTTTAGTCTTGTGGCTTATTTTTCACTTTTGTGTTTGACCTGTCCCTTCAATTAATCCTTGGATCTTCTGTGTCAATTGTTGCATGTCTTAATATCCTTGTGTTTATTTGCTTTTCCCAATTCTGTCTCTGTATCTTTGACTCTCCTCTTCTTACTAATTATCATTTCCTGACACTCATCTACTGAACATTTTCTCCATGACCTCCTTAGCTCTTTCTGCTCCTCCAATTTTTTTCTTTCCATGTTCATCATTCTCTTTATCTCTTCTTCCCATTTTTCCCCATTTCTTTTGTCTTTTCTCCACTTTTTCTTTTTATGTTCTCTATCTTTCTTTTTATTTCTATTAAGAAATGTGACTCAGGGGTATCCATCCTTGTATCTTTTATTGTTGGGTTTTGCATTTTTAATATGTTATCTGAAAACTTGTCGCTGGTATCACTTCCCATTATTTATTTCTTCATCATTGCTATCCATGGTCAGTTTTTTTCTTCTTTTTTTTCTCTATCAAATAAGTTTTTTTCAGTAATTTGTAATAGAAAATAAAATCATTTCTTGTTTCTATATCATTTGGTTATTCTTTTCTCCCATATTATTCTCCTGAATGGTTATCCGTCCTTAAACTCCAGCTTGTTTGTTGAATAATATTTTTGTTTCTGCCTGAATCCTATCTCTGTTTGCTACTTACACAATTTAACAACATCTATCATTTTATTTATATATAAGCCTCCAATAATAAAACTATATAATAGAACTATAAATAATTAAAAAAAAATTTCATCATAGAACCCTCTTTTTTCACTATGTTCCTTGTTAATCACTTTGCTCCCCTGCAAAGAAGGAAAGAAAAAAAAAATACAATCTTATTTCACTTCACATTGCATCAGTTTCATCTGATTTGTTGTGTGGAATATATTTATAACTAAGCCAAGAGAGAGAGAGAGAGAAAGAATAAAAAAACATTTTTATATTTCACCACTTTCAAAAAATAATTTTCTCCTGATTCTAGGAATTCCTTTATATACAAAACAAAATGTCTTCAGGATCTGTATTTTAACAGTAAGGCCCCATGTTGGATGCTAGATTATACAAAAAACCTGCACTGTTAGAAAGTATAGTTGCTTTAACCTGACCCCAGAGGCATAGGTAAAGGGGGTTCGAACCTTATTTATCCTTCTAGGTTATATCTAAATGATTCACTCCCTTAACTCACAAGTGTTAATTTTCTTAATGCAGCCCAGTCGTCAGATAGAAATAAAACTCTTAGGAATCTTAGTTAAAGAACTGATCAGGTTTAAACATATAAATAATGGATAACTACACCTTGTTACTATTATCGATTATAGTTTATTGTTGATATAAGAGTATCTATATTTCATTTAATGTAATTGTTTAATAATTATAACATGTTTGTACATAAGATGCAATTGTAGCTTACAATTTTGAACTAAAAGAAAAAAACAAAACATTTGATATATATTTGAATTTGATTAGGTAAAGAGGAAGTTCTGAAGTCAATCTATGGCACCTGAACATGGTAAAGTTAACATTTCTTAATTAGCTAAACAAGCTGAATGCTGACTTAAACATAGCCTCATTTATGCTAAATATATATATTATCTATAACCCCTAATGGATATCGATCAATAAATCTGCATAGCAATATACATAGAGCATAATTTAAAAAAAGATAAGATTAAGTGTGGTACTTAGAAAACATATATATATATATATACTTAAATGCATGTCTATAATATAGTAATGTCTTCATTATTTCTCCAATTTGATTGATGAATAGCTGCTTCGCCTCAAATTAATTATTAGAGAAAAGAACCCATTCTCCTAAGCATGACCCATGTTCAGAAACGAAGTGTCTTCAATAACTTCGTGTCCATTTCTCCTTGTTGCCCCTTTAACAGGATTCAATTCCAGGCAACTAGTATATCCAGTGTTCACGAGCTGGTTGGATGAAGTAATTTGAAAAACAATAAAATAGAAAAACTTAGAGACATGATATTATCGTTAAGTACCACAGTATGGGAATACAATCAAATGACCATAAATATTAAAGCTTATTAATATATAGATATACGATCCCATATGTTACTATGCTAAAAATTCGTTGTAAAATAATAAACCCCCCTTCCTTTAAAGGTATTAAATTTATTATACACAGATATTATACCAGCTTCATATTTATTAGCATGATTAATTAATAGCTATCATTGTTTAACTATTTATGCACATATATTTGATGAATATCGAATCTATAAATATATGAAAAGATTGCACCGCACCTCTCTATTACAAAATATTAAAATAACAGATGCTTATATAATGTATCTTTTAATGCATAATTATTTAATAAGCATTTGATTTGATTAAATATATATATTGTAACGATATATAAATATGTCGTTACATTAAATTGAAATAAAAACTTTTAAGTTCGCATATAAAAATAAGTGTATTAAAAAGAAAAAAAAACTAAACGCTAAAATTAAAATGTTTGTTAAACGTATATATTCGCACAGATGCTAAACTTTAAAAATATTTTTTTTAATAAATAAAAAAAAGGTATTTGAATGTATTTTTTTTATAAAAAAAGATTTAAATATAAAAATAGTTTAAAAGGAGAAATAACGTAAGTAAAAATAAAAACAGGTATTAATTAATCCCTGTAATCTGTAAATGGAAATGATTGTTTATTAATTATCCAAAAGCTGTCTAATTAAAAAGTCAGAGTGTAAATTAGATAAGAGAATAAAGAGATTTTAGCTTGACCAATGGAAGCACCAAGCCTCAGCCCGGACCCAAACGAAAATTTGGATTAGTGATGTCTTTGTTCAGTCAATCTGGAGATTTACTATAAAAAGAGAAATATTGAGTTCCAGAGAGTTTTTTCGGACTTGCCTCAGCCCGGACCCGAACGAAAATTTGGATTAGTGACGTCTTTGTTCAGTCAATCTGGAGATTTACTATAAAAAGAGAAATATTGAGTTCCAGAGAGTTTTTTCAGACTTGATTTGATGAGAACGGTAAGACGCACTTGCCGTTCTCTCTCATTTTTTTGTTTGTTTTAAAAAAAATAAAATAAAATGAAAAGACTGTGATACCAGAATGGAACCAGCTAATGCTACCTCCAGAACATTATCTTCCAATGGAGACGTCGCGGGAATTAAAAACAGGAACCTGGACTCTTCTACTGTAAGCTATATTGACCTGAACTCTAAATTTAAAAATAACTAAGAACTTTCGTTCAAGCTTATGAACTTCTATCTGACGTTTAAGTTTAAAATCAATTAATAATGTTTAATTTTATATGTTTTCCGATTGATAAAAATCATTTCCATTTTTTTTTCTCTTATTGTATAAATTATTTGTTGTTTAAATTTTAAATGAGGGAATTTAAGGTTGGGTATAGATGTTGCATAGATTCGTTAGCGGTTGATAATGTTGTGGTTTTCACATTCGATTAGAATATATGTCAACGATATCACTGCAAGCATCTTACGATGAATGCTAATGGGATTTGTATATTCCCTATGCAAGTGACGTTTATCGATGACTTTGTATTTTGATCGGTTGTGTTTAATTTGGAATGTTTTTGACCGTGGAATCTGTGCAGCTGATCTGTACTCAACATTTTAAAACAAATTTTATAAAATGCATTTGTGCGAACATATCTAAATGTTAAATTTAAGTCGGGCGTGAATGGCTATATAGTTTGTAAAGTTATATTAAGGGAGGGTAATCTTAGGTTATTCGTTTCGTAGTTGAATTGGCTCAATGGATTGGATATATTTGTGTAATTAGTAGATGTAGTATGAGATCCGCTTCGGGCAGGATTGCATATATACGCCACACACCTTCTGTTTGCCTATGGATGGGTTTGTAAGTCGGCAGAAGACCGCAGTCCATTCCTATGGAGTTTTTTGTTTATTGTTCTACTTGCCAACAGATGTAACATTCCTGTTGGTGGAGAGTCAATGTCTTCTCTAATTCTACTTACTGTTCAGATGTCCATTCCTGACAGTATAGTATTTTGTGTTGTCGTATCATGCTACATTGAATACATGAATGTATCAGATAGATTGGCGCCAGTTGATTACGAAATTTATTGCCTAAGGTTAAATCAGGGAAGAATATTTTCTTTTCAAATGCAGATCTATGTAGTCTATTCATACTTGACTATTTAAATAAAATATTAAACTCATTGAAACTTAGTTAAATGTAAAATTAAAAGATTAATAGAAAAATCTAAAATGTTGAATTTATTCCTCAAAATTTAAATGTTATTTTATATGTGCGTAAATAAATATTTTTATGTGTTAATTTCTGGCAGTGGCTTTTATTTATTGATATTTAAGATATAAATTAAGATATAGATTTTTATCTCTGCGTCTCCGCTGAGCTAGTGACTTGGGCTAACGATCGGAATATTTAAATAAAGTGGAATCTTAACAGCGCGTATCTGCCTACTCTATAAATTTTTCTAGGTTTAAATGCCTAGATGGCGCCTTGTAGAGCAGATATCGTAGTTTGCGGTTAGATTCGATCTTCACTTACATTTCGATCGTTATAATATAAAGTAACAATTGTGAGGTTAGTATATGAGTGTCTTTCTCATAGTGTAATTAAATAATGTATCTAGGGTTTAACTATATATAAAGAAATAACTGGCAATGTATTTTTTTTCTCTCTTTTAAAAAAAGACTTTTAATAAAAACAAATGAGAGAGAAGGTGAATGAAAAATCTTTTTAGAACCAAAATAACTTTTATAACTTAATTTACAAACGAGTTCCACCTTACATAGCGGGGTGAGGGTAAAAGTTAAAAAAAAAAAAAAGTTTTTTACTTATTTTAAACTCGATCATCCAACTTCTCATTTATGTAGATATATTCCATATTACCAGTGAACTAATAAATAACAAAACTTATTTGATTTTATAGGTATGCTAATGATATGTCAATATATATATAATAAGAAAAAAAACTAGTTAATTGTTAGAATACAAGTTAACTTTATATATATATATATGGGAGATAAAATTAATATATATATAATGCTTGCCTAAATGCTGCATTATAGATAGAAGTAACCAGAACAATAATAAAAACGACAAAGATAAAAGTTACTGGTAATTAAGAAGCACTTATATGGATTATGCTTTAAAAGGGTGGTGTATTAAGAGTTTATGCTGGAGGTTTCATGATAACTGTAGGTTTTCTTTTGACAACTGTTAGGAGGTCAGGGAGGGCTTCATGTTTCCATTTAGGTAAGTCTCTTTTTGATCTTCCAGGCAGCAAAGGTGGGCAGTTATCAGGCATGATTTCTAGGTCTTCTGCTGGACTCCATCTCTTGGACATTCTCCGAGAAGGGACTCACGGGAGGGCAGAGATGAACTTTTTTACTTGAACATAACTTATGCAGATATTTATATATCTGTTATATCACAGTCCAGAACAATTTTACTTCTCTACATTACAGGAAACACTTAAATGTTTCTCAACCCTATCTTTGCATTAATTAATTACTTAAATTGTTTACAATGCTATCTTAAGAGCATCCCATGATTTTACATTGTTTTGATGACAAACAATCGATTTTATATTTCATCATTTTCTCTTTAATGGATATAAAGTTAGGAAAGGAACTATTTCCTTATTATCAATTTACTTAATCTATTTTGTATTATATAAAATACAATAGCTAACTTGTCTATTTGATGATGCAACATTTTTTTTATTTATTTATTTTACTTTAAAACTTTTTTTCTTAATTATCCCCATAACCTTTATATATATTTAAATTATATATACATAATTTTATTAAATAATTTAAAATTTATTTTAATATCCATTCATTGTGGTTGACTTTAGAATCAGTGGTTAAATAAACAGTGAATAATGAAGCACGCACATATAAGGCTATATATGTACAGCTTCAATATATTAAAAAAAAACAATGCCAGAAGTTGACAAATTAAAGAATGATTAAGTTTTTCAAAGTCTGCTTGTTGTTTAAAAGAGATTATACTTTTATGCAAGGATTGGCCATATTGATCATCAGCAATTTGTGTCCTCTTATTTTTGAAACTATATATTATTCACTATACTATAATGGCATTTTATAATATGAAATAAAAAGTTGCTGATCTTACTAAAGGCAGTATATCATTGTACTCAAATTTTAATAGACAATGTTCTTGCCAAGAAAAAAAAAATTATATATGTGTAATTTAAAAGAATATTGATCACTTAATAAAGTGTACCATAAGAATATATATATATATTATCTTAATTAAAGTAATTTTTTTCTTATATTTCCTTTATTTTTTATTTAATGAGTTTAATATTACTATAGGAAGCCAATATCATTTCAAATATTTTCATTGTAAAATGAAATCTGTTTTCAATAAAAAATAATAATAATAGCTTTATTCTTTGTAATTATTAAAAAAAAAAGCGTATATAATAAAATACACCAAAAATAAATTAAAGGGTGTTATGTTAACTAAAATATGTTTTTTTATTTATTTAATGTATTCACGATTAATCATTTCAAGTAATATGTTTATTACATTTGCTAAAAAATTTAAATTACATTGCCAAAAAAAAAAATTTGCACAAAAATATTCTGTGTTTCCATAGTGTTTTTGATTAATAATGATTGATTCTCAATTAAAAAAAATTTTTTTTTTAATAAGATATTCAATGATTATGGTATACAGTATTTGAAATGTGTGTGAATAAATTAAATGGTTTATCATAAAAATTATAATTTTATATAAGAGTTTCATTCACAACTAATTGCAGATTATACATTGTGCTTGTTGTTAAATCAAAGATTTACATCAATTGTTAAGTAGATGGGGGGGGGGGTAATCAGTACAGTAAATTATTGTTTTGGTTGCTATAATATAATGTCTAATACATTATTAAAATTAATTCTTAATATATTTAATAAAACAGAAGGAAATGTTTATGCTTTAATTACTATTGTTCATAGATTTTGTGCCAATGTATATAATAAGCCATTTAAGAAATTAAGTTCATTGAAAGAGAGAGGCTGAAGTTTTGATCAAAGAATCTTTAACTTTCAAATCCATCACTCTATCACTGTGTGCTAGTCCAGTATAAAAATAAATATGAATTTTAAAGTTTTATATTGTTATTGCTAAAATAAATTTATAAAATATACAAAGAATATTTATTTAAATTTTCATCAGAATCTGGTGCTTTAAAAAATATGGTTATAGCAATAGGAAGAGATTCACTTATACATATATGTTATTTCTCTCTAGTGAAAGCTGTATGATATTACAGATGTATTTTTTTATAGTCAATATATTAATTTCCCTAAATTTATCATCTAAGATAGTTATCCATTTACTATTGGTGATAGACTGTTTAGCTAAAAGAAAAATTGTAGTTTTGTTTCATGTTCTGAAAATTTCAACATTCTCACATCCCGGCAGGTCACATTCTTTTAATGAAGGATAAAAAGTGTCCAGAAAATTTATAAATCTAAAAAAATCTGGAAACAGGAATGATATATAAATAATATCTTATTAGTTTATCTATATCAGAATCCTAGGCACCATATTGAATTTTTAAAAAAACTGACTTGAGACACAATTTTCTTAATAACTTCAGTTTTAATAATGTTAGAGCAAAATGCTATATATTGACAGAAAATAAAAACACTAAGGAAAATAATAAAGCTAGGACAAATAGTGATTTCCATTAAAAAAGTAAGGAAAAAAAAAGAAATTTCAACATCCAAAATAATTATTACTTTATTGTTTGTTCATAATTACTAATTTATCATTAATTAAATTTAAATTACATCTTCGTTGATAGTTTCTGTGTATTCCTCACAAATTTTTCATTCAAACCATATATAATATTTCTTACCTAAGATAATCCATAGTTTCAGAACTTGCAAAAGTAATAGCATAAGAATTTTTCATTTTTATCTTGTACCCAAAAAGTTAAAAAGTTTCAAGGCAGCTATAAGAAAAAGGTTCACCCTAATAAAAGATACAAAATAAATAATTTTCAGAAGATGGATATGCATTTATCATCACAGCAATTGGCTTCTTGTCTATCCAAAACTAGAAATTGAAGGCTACTGTCTGTATCAATGATAAAATGAGTTTCATCTCTTCATTTTATATTTTTTTGTAAATATCAGTGATGTTTATATTCTTTGTGCACACCAATGATGCTATCTTGTTATATTTATTGTCCCACAGAAGTATAATTTATTTCCATATAGCTCATTTGCTATCTATAGACTTGAAAATAATGGGATGCAACATGTGGCAAAACTACTGACTCCACAGCATGAGTACCAAGGCATAGGCAGGAATCAGAATTTGATTCTTTGCCTGCATACAATTTCATGTGGTATACATAACCATTCTGGCTATCATCATACATACCACTTGAAAACTCTCTTTATTGGTTTTAAGAGTTTATATTTTCATATGGTACTATGCCCAGTAAAATTTTGTGACTGCTTTATCAACTGCAACCTTTCTGTTCATCTGATAATCAGTCTTAAAACTTACATTGCACTGCTCTGTAATACTTTAATTTTATATATAAAAATCATTACTTGTTATACAAACATAGACATGCAAGTGCAAACACACTAATATAAATATAAACATACTAATAAATTATTAAGCTTTTTGAGAATCATTATCTATAAAATAAAGTTGCCTCAAACTTGGATCAGAGCTCCAAAATTACATTGTACATAAACCACTACGTTATATTTGAATACAAGTATAATTTATATACTACACACACTAATACAAATGCTAACACATTAATAAATTATAATTTATCAAATAATAAAAAAATTTAAAATATTACTATGCAGATAATAGAAAATTTTTAAAAGCTAGGCAAATAAAAAAAAAAAATTAAAATTGAATACTTACGATATTATGTTTTTATTGGGATGAAGGTCTTGAATCATCGAGACATCTTTAATCCATTTTATTACAGAGTCTTGCCAATATAAAAATCGTGCCTTTGTCTTCTTCATACAATCTAGTAAACTGAGTAGAAAAGAAAAGAAAAATAAATGAACATATTAATAAAAAGTCCAAATTTTGTTCGATTTTAATATGCGATATGCTATTTTAAAAGAATCTCAAATGGCAGAGAGTGCTTGGATTTTTGTAAACATTATGCTTATAGTTTTCCCACAATTTTAAAAATAAAACAAAATTTCAATGGATCAGCCGCCCGCTCGCAGCTATCACACTACCGCCACTGAAGCTGTTATAGTAAAATATCTTATTGCTTTTCATTATTTTTTTTAATGATTCCCATAAAACTTATTTTAAAAAAGTAATGCAATTTTTAACAGGATTTTATTCTAATTACTCTAGTTTAATCATTACTTACTATTGGTGACTATATCAAATTATATCATCACCGAATCGTTAATTATATATTAATTAGCTCTATAAAGTATACTAATGCATTTAGTTTTATTTGATTTTTAGCTTAAAAATAATTTTAATATTTTTTACAAAAAAAAAAAAAACTACTTATTTGGCATTGAACTTTTTTTTTTTTTTTTCAAAATCAATTTTTTCATTCCCTGGATCAATTGTTAATCTTACTATTTCAATACAAACATTTTAATTGTGTATTTACCAGTTGTAAAACAAGAGTGTCTTTGTGATTTATCCATATTACTATATCTATTTGTTACCACCTATTTATATTCATCAGCATTGACTGGAATTAAAATAAAATATCCCTCAAGTTTTAAAAACACTGAAATAGCTTTGAACTCAGCATTAATAAATATTAAACTATGATTTGATTTATTATATTAAAATTAACAAATATATGCATACAACTAAAGATAATCTTATATTTAATTTTAGTTGTTAACTATAGGTTAGGACCAAAAGACTAATTGTACATAGTCTTAATACTTGTTGCTTTTATAAATAAATGAAAGTATTTCAAAAATTTCATGAGTGGAAAAAGTTTGAAAAATTATACTTTTAATTATTATATTCAGTTGTAGATTTTTTTTTACATTCACTTATAAAATATTCAAATCATTATTATTATAATATATATGTAATAACTTTCTCTTTTGAAAAATTGTAGGAAAAATCTTTGTCTACAATAGATGATTTGATTTTATTTATATTATTTTTTATTATTCTCCAAGATATAAATGTAAAATTAATCTGTATTCATTTATACCTTTTTATTTTTGCTTGTTACTATTTCAAAATTTATAATATTAATATAGCTTTAATACTAGTATAGTGTTGCTATATTGTCACTAAAATAATCTTATCATTTTTATCGTTAACTCGCATCTGTTCTTTAATAAATATAATATTAACTTCATTTATTTTATGATGATTTCTCTTATTATTTTTTGTTATTAGTGAAAAGCATTGATTTTTAAAGTGATTATGCTAAATATATTTCCATAGCCAATTTCTGACTAATTGACTTTCATTCAGTCAAAAGGATTTTTTTGTACTGAATTTATCCAATGGTTAATTTACTCTTATCTTGCTATTCGAGATAAGAACTTAAAAGTTTTAATATTTTAAGGTATTGAACCCAAACCACAATTCTTGTCCAGCTATTTCGATCAAAAAGGAATTTACAAACTATATATTTGGGTAATTTTAAATACTATCTTTGACATAATGAGTTTGTTTTTGGAAGTTTGACATTGCAATTCATTTGATATTCTTAAAAGTGAATTGTTCTA
Source organism: Epiperipatus broadwayi (assembly GCA_028023455.1). NCBI lineage: Eukaryota > Metazoa > Onychophora > Udeonychophora > Euonychophora > Peripatidae > Epiperipatus > Epiperipatus broadwayi. The sequence goes on from JAQFVV010006220.1 coordinate 10,270,670, forward strand.
TTGAAATTTAGAGTAAGTTTGATATAGGATTTATTCATTTTATGTAATAATTTTACATCTTAATTATAGGCTCGAAAGCATGCCCTACAAATTGATGCCTCAACATACTGCACAGAACCTGATGGTCTTCCAGAAGAATTTGAAAACTGGTTAGAAAATTTTAATTTGGAAGAACAGAGAGGAAATATCTCGGAACTTTTAATATGTAAACCTGAAATTAGAGCATTTTATACCCAATTGGTGAGTTATTTATTTTTGTATCTTTTTTGGAAAGTTAAAGCTGATTCTATAATTGCAATCATTCTGCTTTGAAATAATTATTTGTTTTAATATTTTTTATATAATAAGAGTAATTTTAGTAATTTTACAAATATAATATTTAATTATATAAGGGATTTGAACACCGACTTTCAAGCTCTCTTTAGCTATCCATTTTATCTCATACAACCGATACACATGATCACACATGTTAAAAAGCTAAATGATCTCCAATATATGAATTTTGTGCTAAACCATAAAATATATATATTAGAAATATTTGACCACAGACTTTAAAGTTCCTTTCAGCTATCCACTCTATCTCATACAACCAATACATATAGATGTGGTCTTGTGTATCAGTTGTATGAGATAGAGTGGATCGCTGAAGAGAGTTTGAAAGTCTGGGTTTAAATCCCTTATATAATTACATCTAAATTCTAAGTACATAAATTATGCTTGTATTCAATCATATATTAAATATACATAATATTTATGTTTTGTAATAAAAATATCGAAGGTTAATACACATAGTTCTATATCCTTTGCTGATTTATATGATGTAGATATGCAGCATATAGCTTATTTCATATTAAATTCAAGATGTCAGTTAAAAAAATATGAATGTTTAGTTTCCTGGTCAAATATATTAATATTTTCCCAGGTAAATTACAATTCATCCATTTTCAAACATTACTGCAAAAAAAGTATCATGAGCAAAGGCATGATTTATATGTTTGTTTGTTTTTTCTAATGATTTGATTAAGGCATTTGATTCAGTTAATTGAAAATGTTTTCAAACTTGAAAATATTTCATTAATCTATAAAAGTTTATTCATATTATATAGCTTTACATAATGATATGAGAAAAAGCATTATTAGTATTACGTTTGTTATAAAAATTGGTGTAAGAATAGATGAATATTAGCTTGTGCTTTCTTTTTCATTTTTATGACTGTGATCTTCAGAACTGACTTCATAAAATGTTATCAAGATGTAATATAGATTTAATGATGGAATGTTTAATTTGAGTTGATTAAAAGTAAAACAAGAATTTTATGTTTTGGGTTTCAGGATTTACAGTTTCGTGATGATTGTACTATTCTTAAACATTCAAAGTATGATCTGCAGAATATTCTTAATGTTTTGAAATATATTGATGCATGCTCAATAAAAAAGCAGATTTGAATGTTAATTCCAATATGATGCTACATCTACTGCTACTTTATTTAACAAGTTTTAAAAAATATGGTATTTCATTATAGTAAAATAGAAAATCTTATAAAGTAACAAATGTATATTAAAATTCTCTCATGACCATGGTTTTGTCTATTATAAATAGAGCTTCTTAAGTGAAAATAAATTAAGCGTAACACATTTTAATAAAGTAGGTAGTATTTGAAATAAATTATGGAAATTATTAATCTCTAATGTGACAATGCATTATGTTTGAAAAAGTCTATTTATAATAAATGAAATCATAATCATGAGAGAATTTTGGTATATTGTTTTTTATTAATATTTTAATGTTGTATGATATTCTATTTTATGTATTATTACTAGTATAACCTTAAAAGTTGTATTTAATTTTTTTCATCATAATAGTATAATTATTTCAATTCTCTCTTTCTCAAATTAGTTATATTGATTTCTGAGTGTTTGCTAATAATGATGATTATATTAATTGTTAATATATTAAATTAATTTTCTTAATTAACATATTTTTGTGTGTAGAAAGATAGGGAGGTGGGTGTTAAAAATATAAAATATAATCTGTTTTCTAATAAAATAAAATTTCAGTTTAAATTTTATTATTAAATCATTATTTTGTTTAATGCATTGACTAACTACACAAAAATATTCGAATAAACTCTCTTCCAAAGATCTATCTGAATTGCTAATTATATTTTACCTATAAGTTTTCTATAAAAAAAAAAATTATTAATAACTCATAGATAGGTATCTTAGAAAGGAAATTATTCACTGTCAAAACTATTAGTACACTTTCATACAAGACAAAAAATATCTTAAATAAGTAAACAAATAAATGGTTTAATTATTTTAACATTCACATATTTCTATATTTTTTATTGCAAGATGTATTTATTTACCAAAATATAAAATATATATGTATTCAGTAAATATTTATATAAATAAAATATTGTTTATAATAAACTTGTTAATAAAAAAAAAAAAATCCTATGAAGAAATTACATCTTAGTTGTGACAAAATTTTATTTGAAGGAAAAAAAAAAATCTTTTCTCTTATTTATTTATAAATGAAAAGTAAATAATTGATGTAGTGTTTGTGTGAGTTTATGATGATGGAATTTCCATCTTCATTTAAACTTTACTTTTAGTAATAATACTATGACAATGGCAAGAAACCCATAAGTGATCTTAGGTGTGAAAATCCATAGTGTTTGGAAACCATTCAATAATCTTTTCTTAAGTAAAAATGGAAAAATTGTTAGTCTCTATATAAAATTTCTACTGACTTTTGCCTTTGACAGAATATTCTAATTAGTTAAAGGATTTTAGAGCCAGCAATATAAGAATAAAAAAGAATAATAATAATACTTAAAATATTATTTATTAACCTACATGTTATTACTAATAGTTTAATGTATTTGAAAAATTTAAATTTAGTTTCAATTTTTTTTAAAACATTCAATAGTTAAAGCTAGATGTTGATAATAATCCAATATATAATTACAAATAATAATGTTAACAAAAATATAAATAAAATCAAGGATAGTATGTTATATGAATATTTGTAAGTATTGTGAACACCCACCCTAAGTAATTCACTTACTTATAAATGAATAAATTATTTATCTAATTATATGTAAATGAATAAAGAAGTAATCCATATCATTTTTAATCAAATAATAGATAATGTTGTCTAATTAAATGGTTAAAAGTTTGAAATATCCAGTTATTTGATTTTATTTATTTATTTCTGTGAATCAATATTTTATTTTTTGACATTAAATTGATTTTTATTAATATTTTACATGCAAAATAGTTTCAAATAAATATATATTTATCTCTTGTTAAATTATGAAATAATTTTTTAATGTTGCACTATGAGTAATGTGATGACCAGATAATAAAATGATCAGACAATTAAATAACAGAATAAATGAGGAAGAATTAATGTCACTGTAAATAATTAAAAAGAAATGAGAGAATGATAATTTATTGAAATTATATTTAGAATTATTTGAAAATATATCTTTAGATGATTTTGTGATTGTGCTGAAAGTCTCATATCTTATGGTTTTGTGGTGATGATAAGAATAAATTATATGATTAAATGCTTGAGAGGTCTTGTATTGTTTGAGTGATTTGATCACAACAATTTCTAGTCATTTGATCAGCTTGATTTTTTTTTTTAGTTTATTTAGCTAAGAATTGGCTTAGACATGTTTATTATCTCTTGAGGGCATAACTTTATCATTATATTAAATCACACAGAACACGATGTTCGTGAAATATTTTAGAGGGGATATTTTGTTGGTTGTTATGTTACTCAAGATAAATAAAGTCTAATTGAATTCAAGTGATAATTTTCTGATTTGCAATTTGTCTGCTTGTCTATCAAATGGTTATGGCTGCTAGTATCAGTTTGGCTGAATTTTCAAATGTAATTTATTTTCTTTTAGTAATAGTGTATTAATTGCCAGCTTTTTTCTCTTTTTGTTGTAATGTTTTATAGCAGGACAATAAACTGAATAATTTCCTTGATGTCTACTTTGTTTTTTTTTTCCTTTATTCATCATCTTATATCGGTTTTGATAAATTGCTGCTTTTTTATATCAGCTATAACATATTAGTTATCTCCTTACCAATTTCAGTCACATTTGAACCAGATTTAAAATGATTTGCAAGTTCTACTTTAAATTCATTGAAATGTTTCTGAAAGTTATGAATTTCCTCTGTTATAATTTTCATCTCTCTAGTTTTACATTAATGTGTATCTTACATTTAATGATCACTTCCTATGTTAAATTTATTAAGAACATTACAATCTTGAAATACCTATTTTAATGATAATGTAATCCAATTCTGTTGTACTTTCATTTGAATGCTTCCATGCCATTTCCATTTAGCATTTTTTTCAAAGAAAATATTTATAATATATATATTTTTTTGCAAAGTCCACATCTTTTCCCATTTCTGTCATCATAACCAAAGTTATCCATAGAGCTTCCATTATTTAATCATTTACCAATTCTACCATTTAAAATCTTCTGTGAAAGTTGTGAAATGTTGATTGGATTGATCAAAAGCTATTTGTACCTTCATATAAAAATCCTTTATTTTATCACAAGAACTTTTTGAGGGCATAAACCTCAATTATCTACATTTGATATATTCTTTTTAATTTGAATAACTAATCTTGCCACGCAGACTAATATATCATTTCTGCAGTGTTGTTCTTTCACTTTTTATTTATAATTAGCCGTACCCGGCTACGCGTTGCTGTGCCTCAGTGTGGTTAAATGGAAAAGAAAGAAAACATAAAGCGCACATTTCTAATATGTTTAATTTCATAATGCTTGTGGGTATACAATATTTTTTGTTGTTCCATTGTCTGTGCAGATATAGAGATTGTCTGATTGCCGACTCTAGAACATGCAACATATAATTCTCCATGTGAGAAGCAATCCGTGTCTAGATCTAAACCACACAATTCTAAAGATTGACCCTGAACTTTGTTGATGGTGATGGCAAACACCAATCGAATTGGGAAATTGCAATCTCTCACACGAAATAATAAAATCAAAATGAAAATAAATTGAAATCTACGAAAATTCAATTTAACAATGCAATTGGAAACCTTGAAATGAAATCGTAAAATATTTAGTATAGCATGTGTTGCTTTTATGTTGAACAGATAGCATTGTTTTTCAAAGATTGGCTCTGAGCTTTGTTGATGGTGATTGCAAACGCCAATTGAATTGGGAATTGCAATCTCTCACACGAAATAATTTAATCAAAATGAAAATAAATCAAAATCTATGAAAATTCTATTTAACAATGCAATCGGAAACATTGAAATGGAATCGTAAAATATTTAGTATAGTGTGTATTGCTTTTACGTCCAACAGATAGCTCTGTTTTAAAAAAAAAGCATGTTTTTATCTGTCACAGGTATATAGTTGTAGGTATATAAATAGTAGATATATAAAAACGCGCATATTCGAATGCAACATTGTATCAAAATTTCAAAGCAATCGTTGAAGAACTTTTGGAGATTTAAGATTTTGAACAAACGAACATTTACATTTTTATTTACATAGATGAATGCCACTTCAATAATGCTTACAATATTTGTATCTGTGTAGTAAAATACATATCCTCATTTTAAAACAATTGTCTCTTTTTTTTTCTTAATTTTACAAAATCCAACAATGTCCTATTTAATATTAAACTTTTCTTCTTCTAATTTGTATAATCTTTCTTTGCTTAAAAAGTGATCTACAGTTACATGTACATTGTCTGCCATAGGTCACAATCACTGCCTTGGCTGGCAACTTTACAGCCTCCTGGAAATTAAGGCCATAATTTAGTTTTGTCTGTCATAATAGCAAATATCTATAAGAGGAAAAAAAAAGTTCATTCACACACCCATTTATCCTGCTTTCTAGAAAATTAAAATGATAATTTCAGTTAACTATCAGGCAACTGAATAGAAAGATCATAGTGTTTCTTGATCAGATTAAAAGCCAGTAAATTCACCATTATATGCATATTAGTAAGTTGCCAATCTTGCAAGAATGTATAGAGTAGACATTAGCAATTTCACCTTCTCAGTTTTTTTAAAGCCTCAAAGAAAAATCAAAGGGTATCCTACAGCTTAAAAAGCCTAACTCAAAGTAAAGACTTCTTTAATACCTCACAGAAGAAGAGTGAAGAAAAAAACAATTATCAAGTAATTAATCTTTTAGCAGATTTCCATCTTTTTTTGTTTTGTAATCAAAAATAGTTAAATACTTCATTTATCAACTATATTATTGGCTAGCCAACTGAATTAGATGTGAGGTCAGCTACATAAAGTAAAAATCCCAATTCTGTCTACAGTCCAAAAATATTTTAAAATTTATTGGATTTGGATTCCCAACTCATAAGCATGGCAGGTGAATACTTTTACTACTCCACAAGACCCTTGATAAAATCATCTCTTAAATATTTACATACAAAAAAAAAACAAAAATCTATGGAATTTACTATTCAAAAAATAATGTGACTGTATTCTATATGATTTTGATATCAATAAATCAATATTTTTAAAAAAATTTAATAAAAGCTAATTTCAGATAAATTTTTGGTACCAACATTTTTTACAAAATAAGTTTATCTGATAGCAAGAAATAAATTTGAAAATTAAGATCTTAAAATAACAATGTGATGTGTCTTTTTTTTTTTTGAACAGCTTAACTATGTGTTGCAATCTGTATTGCATGTATTCTTCAGCTTGGAAATTATCATATTGATCATCTCTACTATCAATTCCTGCATTAGAAAAAATAAAGTAAACAGTGATTCCTTTGATTATGGAATTAAAACTAATATCAGATGACAATATCACGATGAAGATAATACAAAACTGATTATCTAATTCAAATTGCTTTTTTAAGTTTTATGATCAACGTAGATCATCTTGCAATACTGAGCAAAAGAATTTAATGTGCAATATTGGATTGCATTATAAAAAGTTTACTAACTTACATGCTGAGGTGAATTTGAAATCTGTTTATGAAGTGATGAGGTGGATTTACCGAATTCAACAATTTTATTTTCTCATGTCATCAATGAAATTTGAGTATTGCATGTTAGTCACATGATTGTAGAACAGTTTTTAATAAGGTTTTTTTTCATTTTGTTAACTATATATTATAATAAATGATTTTTTTCCTGTAATTTATTAATGTGCTTTCTGATCTTGTGTTACTTTGATTAAAAATAATAAAGTTGTTATCTGGGAAATGCATAATAGATACCATAATTACTTATAGTATAACAACAATTTCTGTTGGAAATATCCCAAAGCAAATGGTAGCCTTTACTTTTCACTCCCTTTCTCAAAAATATATATATATTTTTTCTTGCAGATCATATGTAAGGATTAGTACAGAATTGACTTAATGATTGTTACAGAAAATTTCTATGAAGTTTAATTATTATAATATAAAAGAAATATTTATTCTTTTGCTAAATCTATATTCATAGTGCTATCATTCAATTCCTTATCACATGGCCTTTAACATTTTTTTATTTAAATTAGTAATATTAAAAACATCATTAAGAAACTAATAAGATGACTATCTTTTGAATAAAGCATTTACACTATCTTTGCATAAAACTTTTAATTTTATCTTTTAAAATCTAAAAAGTTTTAATAGTTAATCTGATTGGCTTTTCTCGTAGCATTTAATATATGAAAATATAAATTTTTCTTGGAAACCTTGAAATTAATTTTTTTAAAGTTTACTTAATGAATATTTCTGTAATTAAACTAAATAAATTTAATTAATTTGATGATATATATATATATTTAGAGCTTCAAGAAATGTTGCAAGAATTATCAAATGAAAGTTAAAGATAAATGCTAAAAACCAATATGATGTTCATTGGTTTTCCATTTAAGAGGATTGATAATCTTGAAGTAAAGTAAATTAACAACTAAAAATATTTTGGTCAAGTTAGTAATATAGATGAAATCATAATATATGAAATTAATCTTAGAATTGCCTTTAGTAGAAGTAATTTAATATTGAAAGGAAATCTGGTAAAAAAAAAAAAAAGAATTTTAATAAATGAGTACTAGTTTTTACCTAATGATATGAAATTTGAACACAATAGAAGTACAATATAGGAAATCCATATCACATAACAAAGTGTTGGAACAATACATGTTGCAATTTACAATAGGATTGAAAGTGAAATATATAATTGAGAGAACAATTAAGAGTTTGAAATGAGCTGCTTTAAAGGTATTGTTAGAAGAGATGATAATAGATAGTTGTTTGAAGTGTTAAATTGGTTTGCAAGAGATTGTAAATGATCTAAAAAAGATTTTGTGTGAGATCGATGGATAAAATAAGAAAGTTTCCTGGGCATTAAATTTGTTGAGATTTTCTTCTTGCAGTGAATTGATAACAGTTAAAAATAATGATGATATCACATTATTCATATCTCCAAAACATATTATAATTTTTTTTATACTTTCTTGTTTCTAAATAAACAAAAAACAAAAATTAATATTTTGATCATAAATGTCAGAATTATGACTATAAAGTTGATGATTTATTGAAGTAGCATTTCGTGTTATTACCCCCCCCCCCTTTTTTTTTTTTAAGTCAAGGTATATTGCATTAGATTATAATTCATTTAATTATGTTTTTATATTTTGATTTATTGATTTTCCTGTTATTCATTAATATATTGAAAACTTTTTTTTTTTTAATATTTTTATTACATATTTTTATTTTGACTATTTAAGACTGTCTTAGGCTCCCAAAATGAATTTGTCTATATAAAGAAGCATTTTTGGAATGAAAAAAAAATTAGATTGAATAATATTTTTATATTTTCTGAATTCTGCATAGATTTATTTTATATAAATAACAAATACCATATGAGCTTGAAAAGAAATTGGTTTTTACCTTTAAATATCTTCATGCTGAAAACTTTTGAATTATGAAAAAATAGTTCCTGATAAATATTTTGCATTTAATATGTCCTACTTAAATTTATTGGACTTATATTTAATAACTATTGAAAAGTTTTACTCCTTACTTTTAAATATGAAATTTTATTATTATTTAAATGATGATAGATAATTATCAAAGTCTGTTTAAATATTTTTCTGTATTCTTGACATTTATATATATATATATACTTTCTTTACAATTAATTTTTTTTTACTAGTTTAAACATCTTTTATCTCACTACTTTTATTTTTGTTTTATTTTTTATATATATGTGAGGGAAAAGCTACAATTGTTACTTTTTTTCATATTTACAAAAGTTAAATACTAATATTTTTTATTATTTTGTTGTTACTAAAATATAATTTGTAGAAAAAAAATTTTATCCATTTTTTTTTTATTTAAAAAAGGTTCCAGCAGCAGTCTCGCATGCTGAATTTTGGCAGAGATATTTTTATCGTATCTATCAGTTTGAACAAGAAGAAGCGCGTAAAGCTGCAATAATGGAACGTGCTGATATACCACAAGATGAAATCGCATGGGATGATGGTAATTGAATTCTAATTTTAATTATTTTTTTAAGAGTTCCTTTTTCTGTTTTAAGATGTTAATACAGTTTATTATTCACCAAGTCCTAATCATTTATAGATCCCGCAATTAGATTATTATTTTCATGAGACAATAATTTGTATAAATAATATAGGCTATTTTGCATAGTTTTGGTATCATGTCTTTTTTGATTTGATTACTATGTAGTATATTAAATTCTTTCTGAAAAGATACCAATGATAATCAGTATTTAATGTTCACCAATAAGTGAAAGCATCGAAGAATTATTTTTCACAATAATCATCAGCTTTATTATATTTATGTATGGCTCCATATTGATTGTCACTGACTGGTAACATTAAAAAAATCCATAACTATGCACATAAACATATATATTGTACATTTCCACAATTCTAGTGTAGAGAAACGCAAGATGTATTGTCCAGAGATATAACAGAAATACAAATAGGCAATAAATTAAGCAACAATAAACTTTTTATACAAATATTAGTAATATTTAAATAATAATTATATTTCTAGTTAATCACTATAATATAATTATTCAGTTTCGTTACTAAATACAAATGATGACAAAGAAACCATATTTTTATTAATGTCAAGAGCATTACAAGAGAAAAGCATCTTGATAAAGTTTCAATAAGGAACAATAGCTGGTTTGATCTATTAAATAAATTTTTATTTAGTTTTAGTTGCTATTTTAATTTTGTTTAAGAGTGTTTATTTTAAATTTTATAAAGAAGTCAACATTATAGACAAATTTTTTAAGATTGAAATTTGACAAATATATAATTGAAATTAACAATTCTTAATTTAAACGGCAACTACTACTAATCGAGTTTGAAAACAGTTTTAACCTGCTCTTGTTAATTTTAAATAAATACAATCATAATAGAAATCAATTAATTAAATATATTTTGTCTCAAATTACAAAGCAAATTTCAAAGATTAATTTCCACTATTATTTAAATCTTTAAAGTAATTATATATATATAATTTAGCATTAAATTAACATTTGAATTTTCAGATACAATTAAATGAAAGAAATCTGCAGTTTAAAGTACTCTTAAATTAACCAAACAATATATAAAAATTCATAAATGAGTAAAAAGAAAATAATTATTGATATATTATGCTTAATTAAATTATTATCTAGCTAGCATAAAACTAATATTTTTTTAGTAAAATTACTACTCATTAATAATAGTTTTACTTACATGCATGACTTATTTTTTTTTAAATCCAATAAATGTTTGCTTTTAACATAATTAAGGTGGTAAATTCAATAATCTATGTCTCAATGAGAATTGCTTGCAAATATAAGGGAAGGTAATCAGTGATCTGGCATTAGTAGTTAAATCTTGATTGTACTTAGTGATTTTTTTTTAGCTAATCATTCTTTCCATTTCACTGACTAGGCGAAATGAATTTCTTCAAACTTAATATGCCAAATGCTGAATATAATTTTATATCTCTATGAATAAAACACAATAATCATTTTTCATTTTATTTTTATTTTAATCCTTCTTTAACACTCACTTTTGTCATGACAATCTTGCACAAGGTAATTTTTTTTTTTTAATTTTAGTCATTTTAATTCAATATTTATATATATATTTTTTTCATTGCAACTTCTGATATTGTTTTATTATCATTTATAGTTTGCCTAATAAAAAAAATAATTTGTTTTTTCATAAAATAAACGTACATGTAATTATCATCAGGTGTATTATGTCAACATATATTTGTAATATTAATAAGTATTGTGAATATATTTGTAAAAACTAGGAACAAATTTTAGCAATCCCCAATGCAGATTTAGGCTTTATATTATTATTACTGTCTAACATAACTAATCTCTAATACAATACATTTGATCTTTTTTTTTTTTCGACTATTCTCTCTATTATTTTAGAATAGTGTCTAGAATATTTCATATAAATAGATTAATGCCATATATTTTATTTTTAAATAGTTAATATATTATTATATGATTTCATTTTTTTCAATGCAAAAGCACTCTAAACTCCTTCTCACATAGCTTTCTTTCTCCATCATGAATGCAAAAACACTCTAAACTCCTTCTCATTTAGCCTTCTTTTATCTATAGTGACAATCCAAGGTCTAAATGAAGAACATAAGGAGGTTGATTTTTAAAAAAAAAAAAAAAAAAAAGGCAATTTAAATGAACAACTCCAAATGTAATGCTTCCATTTCTTTTTCAAATCAAAACATTTTTAACAATATCAATGAAAAACACAAAGTTTATTTTTAAAAAGAAAAAAATTGGATTTCTTGCAACACATGGCAGGAAAATGTTTTTTTTAATATATATTTTAGTTTTCTGTTACATAAATTACATTGAATCTTAAATTTATTGATTAGTTATTCAAATAAACAAAGAGAAAATCGATTTAAGTAGCAGAGTACATCGGTACCATTTAACTTATTGTGGAATATTAAACACTGAACTTATTAAAGCTAAAAAAAAAATTATATTTTCATTTGAAACCATACGTGAACTGACAATTATCACAAATATTAAGTGAATATATAATATTAATAACTGCACTGAATATATTTGTAATAGTTAGATTCAAATTTGAATGCTCTTTAATGCAAATTTAAACATTATATCATTAATTGCTAACTAACATAAAATAAATATACTGAACTCTTGCATTCATATGCTTTAATTACAGCTTAGCTTAGTCAGACAGTAGAGGTCTAAACATTATTCTGCCATATCAAAATAGTGTACATAACTTCTTTTGTAAATAGATTAATGTAATAATATTTTATTTTTAAAGTATGAATATTTTCACAAATGTTTTTTCTTATCTGCATTAGAGAGCACTATAGTTCATTCCTAATTATAACATTATTCAGATCAGTTAAGTTATTAATAATAGTATATATTCAATTTAGCATTAGCTTATGTAAAGTTTGAAATGAGAATTGTTTTTTTCTTAAAATGCTTAGTATTTAATATTGCATGATAAGTTGAACACTACTAAAAAAATTGTGATTGTATTTCAATGTAGCCACACTTTAAAATTAAAATATTTTACATTAATCTATTTACATTAGAAGTTGTTCTTATCATTTTGACACAGTAAACTGATATTTAGGCCCTAATGTACTCAATGAGTCTATATTATATTCAAAACAAAAATAATAAGAAATAATATAAATTGTTGTTAAGTTTTCAATTTAGATAGAACTTTTTATATTCAATCCATTTTTTGAAAGCACCTAATATGTTTAATTTTAATTTTTTATTGAAAGAATCAATTATAAAATTTTTGTATAATTTATTTTAAATAATCTTAAATTATTTTTATTCTATTATTTTAGATGATGAATGGAATAATGAGAATTCAGCAATCTCAGTTTCCAGTAAAAATATTACTGCTGAAAATATTTGTGAATCAACTTTTGTAACTCGAGTAGAAACAAAAGCTGAAGTTCATTGTCCTGATGTACCTATGTCCTCTCCCACAATCAATAATATAATTATAAATGAAACTACAGACTCTCATTCTCTAGACAATAAAATTATAACTGACAAAAAAATTGAAGAAGGGATTTCTTTCAATACAGAAAATAATTGTGAGAAAACTAAACCAGAAAATTATGAATCATTAATATCAATAGATGAAAAAATTACTAGTTCAAAAAAAGAAATATATACTATAATACATATGTCAAAAGAAGATAACTTTGAAAATGATATAGCCAATACAGAATTAGATCTAAAAATGAATTTACAAAATCTTGAAAAAGCAACTGAAGTCCTTGGTGTAAGTCAACATAATGACATAAACAAATCTGAATCTGTAGATGTAAAAAAAAATAACTCAACAGATTTAGGGAATTCACCTGAAAAGTCAGATTTACAAAAATGTGAAATAACACATACATCTGAAATAATACAGAACGATAAACTACCTGGAATAAAAAGTGATAAAATAGAAGTAGTGCCTCAACCTATTGTCAAAACCGATCACTTTCATGACAATAACGATAATTTTGTGCTAAAAAACAATGGTGATATGATAATGATTGAACATGAACATGAAACAGTATCTGAGAAGAACAGTAGAATATCACCTGTTGAAAGTATTACTAGTCCTAAAGGTATTGTTCAAATTTTTTATTCTATTAAAAACATTTTTTTTATAATATATATTTAATTCAATTTTAGTCAAAGACTATATTTTAGTCAAATAAGATATGTACTAGTTATAGTGAATTACATTATAATTTAGTTTAGTTATATGTTCTAACTAGATTCCTCATGAATTATTACTGGTCCCATGATCAATTTAAAAAAATAAAGTATTTATTTTTAGAGTTCTGAAAGTCATGTTAAAAAAAATCTAAATTTCATTTTTACTGTATTTTATTTTTATTATTACTTTTTTTTTTTTTTGAGAACATTTCTTTCAAATTTAATAAAATAAATGCAAAATGAAGCCATAAATATGCTGAAAATCAATAAGTTTATAAAAAATTTGATATTAACTGTTTAGATTACTATCATTTTTTACCATTTTTTCAAATCTCTTTAATGGACAGTAGTTATTTATTGATTTTCATTAAGAAAGCCAAACTTAAAAATTATAATAAAGTATACATAAGTATATATATATCATATAATAATCTTTCTCTTAATTTCATTTTGTTGTAGCCCAAATGTGTATAAGTATTTTAATGCCTTCCAAAAAATATTTTTATGTATAACATTAACACATGCATAGAAACAATAACTATTATATAATATATGTTAAAAGCAGTGTTTATAAAATGTGAAATTTTTGATTTTTACAGGACCTTTTGCTAGTAAGTCTGGATATACTTATAACACTGAGATGGGGAAATTTGACAGCTCAAGTTAATGTTGCACAATAATTTTCATGCTTTGATAATAATAAATGGGAATTGTAATATGTTTGTTAAAAATTCTGTAAATATTTACATTAAATAATGACAATCATAATGAACTTGAACTGTAATAATAATTCAAATACTAATAGGCAAAATCCAAGCAACATAAATGGAAAAGATGTTATTTAGTTTATGCCTAACAGCAAGTTTATTTTCAAAAGTATCATCAAAATAAGATGACAAAGTAAAAATAAGAAAAGAAAATATGGTGAAAATTATTTATGGTATTATCTGGATAGATGATAAGAATGAATCAAATGAACTTATTAATTTTATTAGTCATTCATTAGATTAAAGATTATCCAATAATAAATAATATTTCTGTAGTGTAATTTTCAATGCAGAAATATTATTCATTAAATGAACTTATGTCTTGAAAAATATCATCTTAAATCTAGCTAAGCTAAAATGACATTTAAACAATATATTCTAATTTAAAAAATTCAATTGAAGAATATTTTAAAAGAAAATATTTGAAATTGAATAAAATGGAAGCTACATTTTGTTCATTTGTATATATATAAAATATTTGCATCATATCTCATAAATTATTGAATAAAAAAAGCAGATGAAGCATATATTTTTGCAGAAAACTTAATATACAAAAGATTTGGTGGAGTGCATGATAGACAAAAACATTATATATATATCCAAATTATTGAGAACGTGCCATTATCCAATGACGTAGTTTCAAGAAATATTCATGACATGTTAGATTTTAGTGATCATATGCTGATAAGATAAATTATCATATGCTGATAAGATAAATTAAAAATGAGTTTAACATTCTTTTTTCAAATAGATAATTCAGTAGACATGGCTAGTTTTTGCTTTGTGTTTGAGTGTTATATTTAAGAAGATAACAGAAGATTTATAAGTCTACATAGTTTGGAGACTAACTACAGGTTAAGCAATATTTATTTTAACATTCATTTGTGGGAAAAAATGAATGCAATTTTGTGCAAGCATTAGCACTGATGAAGTTGCAGAAATCTGATGGTAAAACTATCTAGTTATCTGCAAGAGTAAAAAACAAGCACCCATATGCTAAAAATATCCAGCTGATTGTTTTTATCATCAAGGATTAGCGGTGAAACATATGTTTCAAGATTTAAAATTAATAATAAATGATGATATAAAAATGATCAATTTTATTAAATCAAGACCACTCACTAAATGCAACAATCTTAATTTATTTTATGAAAGTATAGAAATTCTATATACAACTTTATTTTACATACTGAAGTGCACTGGCTATCTCATGGAAAAGTATTGTAGCATTTTTTTGAATTGCATGATGAAGTTGCTATTTTTTTATTCAAATATTCTTTTGAATTTTCTTCAAAACTAAAAGTCAGTGTTGGGTGAGAAAAGTGACATATTTTTCTGATATATTGACACACTTAAATGATTCCAATCTTTTAATACTGGATATCTCTGTAACATGTTTCAAAGTCTAAAGTAAAATGAATGCACTTCATTGTAAACTAAAACTCTGAGGTGACTATATAGCTAATGATAATGGGAGCATTTTGAAAACCATAGTAGTTTGTTATTACCTAATAAAATTTTATAAATCAAGATATAAAGGATTCTGTTTTTCAGTATTTGTTTGATGTGTGTAGAATATTAAGAGACTATTTTCCAACTGAAGATTAAGATCAATTTTGGATTGAAACCCATGTGTAGATTTATTAAAGTAAAAAAAGAGAAAAACATATAGACGTGACAAATTTTACCTTGAAATAAAAATTTTAAAAGATCAAATTGTCAAAAGTTTAGATTGATTTATATTCATAATAACTGCAAACAACTTGATAATGCAATTTTCAACTACATATTTATTTGAAAGAATTTTTTCACTGTATTCTTTAACAAAAAAAAAAATAATAGAAGTACTGTAAACTGAATGTAGAAGCTGACTTGTTATTATAAATAATATCTAGAAATTCAAATTTTAAAGAGCTCTGTGTTATAAAGCAGATTCATTCAATCACTAAATTTCAGCAATTTAATTATGGAAGTTAAATTTTTTAATTCACTAAGATAAGGAAACTATGATAAAACTTTTGTTGAATCAATTGTTTTGATTTATTTTTAAAATCTTTTAGAATTTTAGGTTCTCCAACTTTTTTACCCATCTCTAGGGGTTCTATGAGTATAAAATTTTTTGAGAAACTACTTTTAAATAAATAAATAAAATTAAAAAATCGTTACTACTGTTTATCATAGTATTTAAAATGAATTTTGATGATATACAAAGTAACTAATGAGGTTTAAATAAAATTAAAATTTTTTAGCACAAATAAAAAATGAATATTTTAAAAATTTTACTGGATAAAATTCTGATATTTATCAATAGCAATTAAGTTTACAAAGTCTTTGTCTGTAAATAAGTCAATTATTTTATATAGCATGATGTTTTTTTATAAACAATAATATTTAAACAGCATTAAACTGTTGTTGCTTTGGATTTTAAATATAAAATGAATGAATACTAACACTTTATCATGTGGTTGAAGTGTTAGTATTCATTCATTTTATATTTAAAATCCAAAGCGCATGTGCAACAGTTTAATGCTGTTTAAATATTAAAGTCTTTGTCTGTAAAATTGTAATAATAATATTAAAAAATAATAACTACTGTAAATACAATGAAGAAAAAAATATTCTATACAATGAAATTTTTTTCTTTCATTAGATCTACAATTTCTTATAAATTGATTGTCTATAATGTTTTACCATCAAAATTTCTATTTTCTAATTTTTCATGTTATATAATGGTATATTTTAATTCATAATATAGGTTAATCCTTGAAAGTATACTAGAAGTCTGAAAACTGTTACAAACTTAGCAAAAGTAAATTTTTGAATGGTAGAAAGATTTTCTATAATATTTTCATATTGTTTATTCTTTTTTTATGTTTGTAAACATTTGCATTAGGAATAGTAATGTAATGTATTTATTCTACTCCAGAGCATTTATGATAATGAATAATGAATAATTAGTTTATTGATATCAATTAATAAGAGTATTGGATTTATACTTATACATAAGTAAAAATAATTTTTCTATTAAGAATTGTTAGAAATAATTTGTAGATAAAAAGTTATACCTTGATTAAGGTATTTCTGATCTGACAAACTTGTACTTTTTATGTTTCCAGTAATTTAACTGTAATCTCAACATTTTCCTGTGCTTTTCCAATTTTCAACTTAGTGATAGTTTCTACATCTCATTTTCCATTATTGCACAATTTACTCTTCACATCTATCGCCTTCATATATTTACTCTCTTTACTAATAAATTACAATTCATTTATTCAGTTGTTGTTTTATTCCAGGAAATCACCATCATTTTTTATATACTATTAAAATTAATAATTATTGACTATAAAGGCAAATTAATTTGGGTTCAAAAGTTTAAGTTATTAGCCTGAATAGTATTATAGATATAAAAGTGATTGCAGAATATGTAGAAAAATCCAAATAATTATTCTGAGAATTTGAATTATTTAGTGTCCAGTGATTAACCAAGCTTACAAAACATGACATTGAATTAGAGTAAATTGAATGTATTATTGTTCCTAATATAGGTAAAAATAAACAAAGAAAATCAAATAATGTCTTGCTTGATACGTGTTCATAAATTTAGTACTTTTATTCATAAATTATATCTTTTCAACGAAACTAAATTTTTAAATAGTTCGTGCAAGCTTTTAAAATTTTATATCATGTCAAGCCATTCTTTCATTTAGACAGTATCACTCTTTTAAGTGAAGTTAATTCCCAGTATGACCATCACATGCTTAAAACACTAGAGAAGAGAGATGCTACAAGCTTTAATATTTATTTTATGTTTAAACAGCTTTTGATAACTCATTTGTACACCATCAGATTCTGGAACAGGTTCTTCCAAAATCTGGAAAATGATTTATATTGAATTATTGGAAGACACGTACCCTTTTATTTTGAGTTTCTTTGATGTAATGAATGATATTACAGACAATATTCTCCTTCAACATTATAAAATAAACTAGCAAAAAAAGAACAATTAAATTATTATCTTTAAAGACTCTTTCTTACCTTTTCTTCATTCCAGTGCATAATTATTAACCTAATCATTTTGGCATATATTG
Source organism: Epiperipatus broadwayi (assembly GCA_028023455.1). Lineage (NCBI taxonomy): Eukaryota > Metazoa > Onychophora > Udeonychophora > Euonychophora > Peripatidae > Epiperipatus > Epiperipatus broadwayi. Next base: position 10,289,304 of record JAQFVV010006220.1, read on the forward strand.
AATGAAATACCAATAAAAAAAATAAAAAAACAAGATGTTTTGGCTAATGTTGCAATAAAATTTACTCATATACAAAATTATTTTCAAAATCATCTAGTTGATGATTTCAACATTTTGAATTTTATATAAATATTTAGATGAGCTTGATCTTTTTATACTTTCTAAAATGATTTCTTCTAAATAATTTACTTTCAAATTTAAATGATATTTTCCTTTTTTAACACTAATTACACGATTGTCTTTAATGTTAACTCAAATAATGTCATGAGCACATTACACACATTTATATGTGCAATACTTTGCAAATAAACTTGAATAACAAATTTCTTCAATACTGATATGATGTCTTGATAGTAACTTTTAAAATATGTTAATCTTCATAAACAATAATTTCAAATCATGACAACATTAATGATATTGTTCATATTGCATAATACAAAATCTATCAAGAGTTGAAATATTTTGCATATGGAATCAATAAAATTACAAAGAACAGTTATAACACAACAGATAAAACCACCCACATAAAAGCAAATTCTAAATCCTTAATTATAATCCAAACCATACAAATTAATACCTGAAAACATTTCAGGCACATGTGTAGCAGGTTTATATTAACTACATGCAACAAATAAACATAATTTATCATTAACACAATATTTGTTACTTCATCAACTACAATCTCTAAATAAGGTTCATGGTACAAGCTATATTAGCTATTCATGAAAATAAAATAAATAACTCCATAGTGAACACATTATGTAATTCACGTGAATGCTCATGGCAAATAGTAAATAGATTTACTAACAATAACTGTTAATATTATAATTTATATTATTCTATAATATAAACTTGAACGCAACTTTACATTTAATTTCTTAAAATCATTTTGTAAATATTCAACAATAAGTAATTCTCTCCATATGCAGCACTGAGAATAATGTATAAATTTTTATTGTTAATATAAATTCTCACAATTTGATATCATCTTTCTCTTAAGATATCAATTATAATTTTATCATTATCTAGCGCTTTTCTGTTCTTCATAGATTTAATTGCATTTCTCACTTCTTCATTTTAATTTCTGAACAATTCAGAAGATGTAATAGTTGTAGGAAATAATTTTTGTTGTTCCTTATTGTTATATAATTCTTGATAGAGCTCTTCTACACATTTCTGATATCTGTCTTTTTAGTAATAGCTCCATCTTTTTCTTATTGCAGAAATAAATTTTCTACCAATATCTAGATCTTGTTTTACACTCTTGAGCCTTCTATTCTCTTCAGTACGTTTTTTTACTAATTCACAATTATACTTTTTTATATTGTTATCAATTTTTTTTCACACTATTGTACAAAATTATATTTTTATATTTCGTCTTTTCTTCATAAATTGTCTCGGTAGAAATTTTATTGGTTAATTGTTATTTTGTCTTTATCAGTTATCTTTGTTGCAGTTTTTAAAAGTATTAGTTACTCTTCTATTGATTTCATTCAAATCTGAATCATGTTCAAAATCTATTCATATTTGAAAATGGGTTCTAATTTAAATTCATTGGAATATTTCTGAAGATTAGGAATATCAACTATGAATATTTCTTGTGTTGAATTTATTAAGAACATTACAATTTTGAAATATATATCTGTAGACGAAATATAATCCAATTCTGCTGTACCTTCATTTGAATACTTCCATGTCCATTTCTGTTTAGCATTTTTCTCAAAAAAAAAATATCATAATATAGTTTTCCTTTTTCTGCGAATGTCATAAGTCATGTTTTCATTTCTATCACTCTAACCAAATTTGCCTACAGCACTTTCATCTTTCAATTGTTTACTAATTCTAGCATTAAAGTTTTCCATGACCATTTCAAAATGTTTGGTCTAATCAAAAGCCTTTTGTACATCCATATAAAAATTCTCTATTTCTTTATCAAAATGAGAATTCGTTGAGGCATAAACCTAAATTATCTACATTTGCTCTTTACCATTATGTTGAATAGCGAATCTTGTTACTCTATCTGATACACTATCAATCTTCACAATTAATCTTCCTCTTTTTATTAATAATGAATTCTACTCTACTTCTGTTTCATTTGTTTGTGCCTTTGTAGTACAGTACATGCCCCCTTTTTAAATCAGATGTTTTTTCATCTTTTCTTCTAAAGTCCAATAATATTCCATTTAATATTAGACAATTCTTCTTCCAATTTTTGCAATCTTCCTTCACTTGAAAGTGAATTTATTTTAGCAAGAAATCTTATTTGTTAAAGATCTACCAAAATGGCTTCTCATAAATAGACTCCTTCAATTATTAGATTATGTTAGCTTAATTAATTCAGGGGTTGCCAAAGTGGTCGATATCGATTCCTGGTGGTCGATATAATATTATTGGCAGTCGATCCAGGCTAAGAGTTTGATGGAACAATTAATTAAAAATTACAAATATGATTATATATATGATGTATTTGAACTATTGTTTCAATAAATTTAATATCAGTTTGTTTACTGGCAAAAATTACACAACTCATCACTACATACTCATTATAGCTATCTGTCTACGTGGAAAACAGCTACAGATCGAGTGGCATAGGGCTAGCAGAAATTGCTGCCCATGCTCCAATTACCCAAAACATAGTTTATGGCATAGAACATGTCAAGTATTTGCAGTACACTGACATTAATAGCATCTCTATAGCTGTTTTTATGCCGCCGTTCATTTAATTTTTCACATAATTACTGATATATGCATATATTTAAGTAGGTAAGATTACATTTACTATGTGCTGACCAACTTCATTTTTTCTTATTATTTATAGGACACTAATTCTGCAATGGCAGTTTCAGTTTCTAAAAAAAATGTCAACAATTTTCATTGACTTATTTGAAATTTGGATTTATTCCTTCACCAATAAATGAAACAATACCTATCTGTCTTCTCTGTGAGAAACTTTTACAATTGATGCAGTGAAACCAGCTAAAATGAAACATTTTGAGAGAGTTTATTCTGATAAAAAGAATAAAGATTTTGATTTTTTTTAAAAAAAGAAAAATTTGCAATTTGACCAAATATAAAAAGTTTTACGAAACCGTCTACTATAGTTGAAATTGAATGAGGATTAATAGCTTCATACAAGATTTTGCTCAATATAGCAAAAAAGGGAAACCCATATACAATTGCAGAAAATGTAGTTATACCTGCAATTAAAGTTGTCATTGAAAATGTAATGAAAAAAGATTGTTAATGTTTTCCAGTGCTTACCATTAAGTGTGAAATCTGTAAAATGGTGTATTAATGAAATGACTGAAGATGTAGAAAATATAGTAATTTCAGAGCTGCAAAAATTGCAAGTTTTCTATTTAACTTGATAAGTTTGTTTTTGGAGTTTCTTCTCTTCTTATGGCTTATGTCAGATATTTTAGTAAAATTAAATATCAAGTAATTGATGAATTTTTATTTGCTAAATATCTTTAAAGTGATGGAAGAGGTGTGACATTATATAAGTGATGGAAGAGGTGTGACATTATATTGATGTTTAGAAAAAATATTTGAATAAATATGACATTCCATTTAACAATATAATAGCAGTAGCCATAGATGGCACATCTGCTATTATTGAGGTTTTGCAACTTTTCTTAAAGAAAAAGTCCCCGGTCTATGTACTATTCACTGTGTTTTGCATAGAACCCATCTAATAGCAAAATATCTCAGTCCAGATTTGCATAATGCTTTACAATTTTATATTAAATCTATTAATTAAATTAGAGCCCAACCTCTTAAATCGAGACTGTTTTACAAACTTTCTAGAAAAATGACAAATTATCAAGTCAATTAATACTCTGAAGACAGATGGTTGTCTAGAGATGCACGTTTACAAAGGCTCTTTGAGTTATTTGATTATATGATAAAAATTTTTACAGAAATAAATTCTGTTCTAAGTGATGAACTGCAAAAACATAAAAACCTTATTTTTTACTTAATGGACTTATTTGCAAAATTCAATGATATTCAAACAAGGCTCCAAGGTAAAAATGTCACAATTATTCATGCTCAAACAATTCTTTTAGGTTCCCAAGTTAAATTAAATTTGTTTTAAATCTTCATTGTTATGTAAAGATTTTCAGTACTTTTCAAATCTATGACAATTGCAAATAAAAGATGGAGATTTGGAAATATATACAAATCTTCAAAAATTGAGCGATGTTTTTAAACTGTGCTTTGCAGATTTAGAAAATATTAATATCTCAGAATGGATTATGGCACTAGCTTGCAAAATGAATTTATTACTGATCTTGAAGCAAAGATGCATTTTAAAAATTTAACTTTGAGCAATTTTTGGATGAATATAAATATAACACAAAAATGCACAAAACTTTTTGATATGGCATATCTTTTTTTGTTGGCATTTCCAAGCTGGTTAAAGCTGGTTTCAGTCATCTTAATTTTGTCTTAACCAAACAGAGAATTAAGTTGAAGGTGATTTAAGGCTACAACTTACTAATTTTAAACCAAATATTGCTAATCTTTCTAATAATCATCAAGCCCATCTGTCTCACTAATTGTCAGTCAGTCAAAAAATTTTAAAATGATTATTATAAAATTGTTATTACATATATTAATAAATGTAAAATGTCAAATTGTAAAATAAATGTATAAAAATAGTAAAAGCTTTTTTTTTGTTTCTAACGCATAAATAAATCACAAAATAAATGTTGTGGGAATCAATAAGAGGTTTTGAACATTTTTAGAGGGTCAATAATCAAAAAAGTTTGGCGACCCCAGGCTTAATTATTCAAATATGTCAATTAACAGAATAATTCATTATATATTGAAACATTTTAATTTAAATTATATTTTCACTAAGACTAAAATATATCAATAAATGTTAATGGCATCGATGTTAAATATGTGATTTCACAGTTTCAGAAAATTATTATAATTGTCAATTAAAATATGAGAAAAATAGAATATATTTAAAATAGAGCTCTTTTGCTTGCATGTAGATTTTTGCTTACATGTAGAAAAACAAACATTTACCTATATTTATCAATATTTGAAATATAAGATTCAATCTTTTATACATGTTTATTCATAAAAGTAATCTGCTATATAAAATTGAGATGGAATCTTTTATGGTTTGGCTCTAATGACTAATTTGTAGTTTGATTGTTTCATTAATTTTGTAGAGTTTATTATAGTCTTCAATCAATTTTAAAATATACGTTATTAACTGTTATTGGATAACTTCTATAACTTGTATTGTAGATGTTGCAGTACATTTAAAGCTTAATAGATTATCTGTCAACCCAATCCCCAATTTTTACTATGCAGAAATTGATTAATGAGCTGTTATTTCCTAGCATATAAACCTACATTCCTGACATTTTTACTGATAGACCACCACCTATTAAGGGTAAATTTACTAAAACTATTTGATCATATCTCCAATTATGTTCAACCATTCCAACCTTTATTCTGACAAAAAATAAAATTGAAATTCTTCATCTATTGATTCATTGCAGAATGAAAATCTCTCCAAATTTAATCTAGTTTCCTCCAATCCATAGTCTCTCTTCAAATCACACTAATAAAAATAAATTTCCTTACTTCATCATTCATCTTATATATGATCTCTTTCTATGTATTTTGTAATCTTTTGGGATCCAGTTTAAGTTTTTATATGTCCACTATTGTTATCTCTCTTCTAGTAGTAATGTCTAGCTGAGCTTCATTTTAGTCTCTTAATTCTTCATTATGTCAATATCTATTTGTTTTTCACCTAAGTATTTAGCTTTTCATTTCTTGGCTATTTCCAAAATACATCTCTCCATACTTTGAGTGGTCTGAATTCTCTGAATTGTTCTGTTAAATATCTAAGTTTCAGTTCTGTAAGTAAGAGCTGATAAAACACATCTGTTAAAACCCTTTTCAAATATATAGGCATATTTCCTTTTAATATAAAATTATTTTTATAAAAAATGCTTCATTTATATTTCATTTTATGATTAATTTCATCCATAATCTGATCAAGATAATTGTAGTTATTAGCTTCTTAAGTGGTGATTATCAATCTTTATTATTTTTTTCTGAGTAAATTCATTGATGATTATTTTAGTCCTTTTATTATTTATTTTTATTCCTATTTTATTACTTTCATCTGATAACTCTTTTCTGAAGCATTATTTCCAAAAACAACCACATCATCTCAAAATTTAGATGACTTAAATAATCTCTGGATTTTTATTTCTTTAAATTCTTATTTTAATCCAAAAAAATCAATGTTAATCTTCTTAGTATAGCCATGTAATCTAATAACTGCTGTTGCATTTTGATCCTGGTTTTATATCTTGATCGTCCAAAGTTTTAATTCTTGTGAAAATACTTATAGAATTAAATACTTTTTCATAATCTACAAATCTAAAACATAATGCTATCTATATTTATTGGTCTTTTCTATAACTTCTTTCAATATTTGATATGATTTATATCCTAAAATCTATTTAAGTCAAGCTTGTTCTTTTGATTGGTTTGAATCCAAAATTTGCAATTATCTTGATAAAGATTTTGTATAAAAATGATAAAAGACTAATAGGTCTATAATTTCTCATGTCTTCTTTGTCATCTTTTTTAAATATCAGTATTATGACTGCATTGAATTCATCCAAATATCTGGTATATCTTTATTATTTAGATATTTGGATATAGTTTTCCCAATTTTCCTATTTTTTTAGCTGCATTGAAAACAATAATAATTCCGTAATTTCAGGAAAATTTACATTGTTAACAGATTTAATTGCATTTCTTAACCTTTTCATTTAAAATACTTGAGCAATTCAGAAAATATAATGATTGTAATGGTTATTTTATTTCTTTGTTCATTATTGCTATATAATTATTTGTAGAACTCTTCCATACATTTCATGTCCTTTTTTTAATAGTAGTTCTATCTTTTTTTTTTTTAATTACCAAAATAACTTTTCTTCCATTATCAAAATATAGTTTTGTACTTTTGAAACTTATTCTCTTATACTACTTTCCTTGCCAATTCACAGTTATATTTTTTGTACTTTTTTTAAATTTTAAATATCCCCTAATTCTTCTAAAAATCCTAAAAATTTAACTCATAATCACTTCATAAATAGAGTATAATCAATTAATTCCCTTTCTACATAAATCTAAAAGATAACCCCTACTAACTTTTTTCCGATCTAAACAGAAAAATTATTTTTTTCACACTATACATAATCTATTATTTATAACAATATTTATATTTATTTTATCATATTATTTAAATTTTCATCGTGCCTTTTTTTTTAAGACAATCGATTACTGTTAATTTTACAATTTTAACATATCTATTCCCATAAATTTTATCCCCTAAATTTTCATTAGGTAGAATAGGAAAAATTTAAAAACACGCTTGAGACTTTAGCAAATTTTCCGAGACAAAAATACAATTCCCACAACAGAAAACTTAAAAATAATCCAAACCACTAATATTTCTACAGCAAAAAATCCTCTCTAAAAAAAATTATTCCAAATATATCAATTTACTAAAAATTCCACAATTATTCAAACAATTTTTTGAGGGATTCTAAATACTTCTCAAATGTCAAAAATAAAAGAACTTCAATTTTATTTAAAACACCCTTCTTCCCCGATAATTTCCAATCAAATGTAAAATAAAAGAAAACTAAAATTTTTATTTAAACTAACCCCAAAACCCCCCTTCTCCCAATAATTTTCTCAACAACGTCAAATAAAAAACTCAATTATTCTTTAATCGTATAAAAAAAACAAAAACAACCCTCCCACTAATTCTCCAATCAAATTAAACCAATCAAGTAAACAGTAAATATAGTAAACAAACCCAAATACTATCAACACACCAAAAATCCTTCAATCAAAATTAAAAAACCTAGACTATTATTCCCATTTCAACAATATTATTTGGGAAAACCCAAATAATTTATAAACAAAAAAAAAAACAAATCTTTTCAATCAAATGTAACCGATAAAAGTAACTTAAATTTTATTTAAACATACACACGAACAAAAACAAAACAAAACCTCTCCCCAATAATTTTCAACACCAAAAACACCCACCCCTCTCACTAATTATTCACAATCAAATGTCACCACTACTAAAAGTAACGAAACCTATCTTTAAGGTTACACCCCTTCTCCCAATATTGTTGTCTACAATCGTACACACAAAAAACACCCTTCCCAGTAATTGTGCGGAATAAAGTAAACCGACAAAGTAAGCCCAACTATATTTAAACTAACCCAAATACTTTGAACTACACCAAAAACCCCTTGCAAAAAATAAACAAACAACAACATAGCCTTGCAAAAATATTTATTTGTAGAACCAAAACCATATTTATAAACGAAGCCAACCCACAAAGAAACCGAAAAAGAAAGTTTAAATTTTATTTAAACAAACCCAAAAAAAACCCCCAAAATTTTCAACAAAGAAACCACAAAAACAAATATATTAAAGACCACAAAAACCCCCCCTGAATTTTGTCAACCAATTTTACAAAACAAATATTTTTTAAAAACACAATACTATTTGAACACACACCAAAAAGCCCTAAAAAAAAAACATATACCCACGCAAAATATTTGGGAAAAAATCAGAAACAAAAAACTGAAACAAACCAAAAAAAAAAAAGACGAAAAGCGGAACCAAAATTTTTTTATCATTATTAACTCATATATCATTTTACAGAACTCCAGATATTCAATTCTTTTTAATGGGTCATTTTTATATTTTTTTATATTCCTTCTTTTCTTCTTAGTCTGTAGTTTTAATTGAAAATTTATTGATGAATTACTGATTTTTTTGTATCATCTATCTTTGTTGTAGTTCTTACTAGATTATTAGTTATCTTATTGATTTCAGTTAAATGTGAATCATCTTCAAAGTTTATCAGTACTTTAAAGTGATTAACAAATTCTAATTTAAATTCATCGGAGTGTTTCTGAAGATTAGGAATATCAACTATTAAATGGAGCCTTTCTTAAATTGTTTTTCCAGTTTTGTATTAACATATGTATTTTACATCTCACTAGTTGATAGTTTCTAGGTTGAATATATGAAGAAGTAACTTTTCATCAACATTACCTGACATTTTTGCATTTCCTTCTGCATTGGTTAAGTTATCTGGATTTTTGTGATAGTTTGGCTATTATTTTTGATTTTATCAATTAATTTATTATTGTCAGATCATTCATGTTTGGATCATTTATTCATTATTGAATTATCCATTTTCTCTCCCTTCATGATCTTATTTCTTTCATTAATAATTTCAACTTAAGTAATCTATATTTAATTATGGTTTATATCTTTCTCTTTTCAATGCTTTATTACTCTCTCTTTTGGTATATAATAGAAAATAATACACGGTTTTACCCAAAAAATCATTTATCTATATATATATTTTATCCAGATGAAGAGTTGTATCAAAGTTCAAAGTTGAGTGCCAAATTATATAATAAGAAATATTATTTTTCTTTTGAGAATTACCTAAAGTTTTCTTGCAAGTATGACTACATATTGGTATATCAAATTATATATTAGAAATAAAAGTTGATGGGTGATCATTTCTACAGCTACCTGTTTGTGCTGGCTAAGTAAATTAATAATCAAACTATTAAGCCTATGTATTGGCTTGCTTAATTTTGAGTATTGACTAGAGTTTTTATCTACAGATTTGTGCAAAAATAATGGTAATTTCAATTTAAAATTAGGTTTCAAATTATATGGATAATAATACAAAGTTTAAATTTTATAAATTGAAAAACCCGAAATTATGAAAGAAAATATACCTATTTCTTCTAGTAGATGTTTTTAAAATCTAACTAAAATGAGACTAATTAAAGTTTAGTTTTATTTATTTAGATTTTTATGGTTACTATAACATTAATAATAGAAGTTGACTGATTTATTTCAAAATCTATCAATAAGTAAGAATATATGAGGGGGATCCAAAAATAATTCATTGTTCTCTGGTTTGTGTGCCTGTTGTAGTAATATACTTTTGCTGTTACATATTCTTTGCAGGAATCTTTCTGCATCAATCTGCCAAATGATATCGCCATGTGAAATTATGGAGCCACATAACACATCTTTTTCTAAAGTGTGTTTTGTATATTTGATAAGTTTTTTATAATAGCTGAAATGATCCAACAATTAAAGCTGTTTTTTTTTTTTTATGCAAATGGCATTTTTCTCTCAGATTTAGTTTGTAACGGTCAGGCATTTTATTTACAAATTCTGAAACATTTATGTGATGCAGCAAAATGTAAACATCCCATTTTGTAACAAAGAAAAGAGTGCAAACTCTACCCCAACAATATCATCTCTCGAGTGTGAAACACTTTTTAATTAAATTCAGCATGACCCAGCTTATCTATCAGCCATATTTTCTCGGGCTTGTTAGTGTAATCTCTCGAATGAAAAAATATCTCAATTTTTTTTTTTTTTTGCAGACTTAGATAGTGGTGAAAAAAAAAGTAAACATTAAAAGACATCACTTTGCAAGTATTTCCCGACTATTTTGAAAAATGAAAAACATGTTTAGACCGGTGTATTGCATCAAATGGATAGTAATTTGAAAGAGATTATATTTATAACAATTAAAAATATATAAACAATTTTTTAATATAAAATCCAGTTATTTTTGACTCCCCTCTCATATTTATAATCAATGTTACATTTCTTGATTGCTGAAATCTTTCAGCAAAAACATGAGATCCAAGGTTGTGAGATATTTAGAAATCCACAATATCATCAATAAAATAAAGAAAATTTTGGATTAAGAGAAATAATGAACTAAGGCATATTTAAATTACAAAAAAAAATGCTTAATTAATAACCATAAATAATAATAATAATTTTTGCACATTGACCACATACAAGATTATTTTAGCAGAAAAATTTATATATTGAATCCTATCCGGAACAGATTTCTTCATATGTTTCAGTATTCAGTTAATTATTAAAATATAACAATAATAGAATAACTCAATATATATTGAAACAGTCAGATCTAAAGATCTACCTGTTTCACCTACTATAGTCATAGTAGTATATTGATTTGTATGTTATTTTACTACAAATTGCGTGTATTTCTTTATTCAGAATTCCGAACTTGTGCTCTTAAAGAATTATAGAGTATGTGTCTGTATAAGTGTCTATTTCATTGCAATATAGATGCCAGTAAGGATAATATATATGCTCTTATAACCCTCCATTCATTAAACTGTGTAAAACTAACAATCTGTGCAGCTTGAATTTATGTATAGAATTGTATTTAAACTTAATAAAAAAATCATTTATTTAAAATATTAGTCTTAAATATTCTTTTAAAATTATTTCAAGTTTATTTTTCATTAAAAATACAGATGGTAAAGTTGTTTACTAGTTAATATTTGTTCAAAGTAATATTTCGTTAAAGATTGACCAGCTTGGCATTACTTTAAATTATTTCCAGTTTATTCATTGTTAGAAGTGCCGACAATAAAGTTGTTTATGAGTTAAAACTCACTTAAAATTATATTTTAGTCAAAGATTGACTACATTAGCATTTTCTTAAAATTATTTTAGGTTTATGATTTTGTTTAAAACTGCAGACTATAAAGTTGTTTACGAGTTTTCGCAGTTGACCAAAATAACATTTTACTTTAATTAACCTTATAGCTAAAAGTCAACTTAGAAATCAGTCGGTCGTAAATCCTAACTTGACCATTTGGAGGGACCCGGGAGAGTTTTTTTAGAGGTGGTAAAAGATAATTGAGAGCACGAGGTTCGAAGCAGTAAACAAATGATATAGTAACCACAGGAAAGAAATAGGGGTGTGTACTGAGTATAGATATAAAAACTTGCAGTTTTTATTATTGAGATAATAAATATATATATACATATACAAGAAAATATATATCACCGAGAGAATATTGTTAATTTTTTTTATTGTTGCTAAGATGAGAACCGCCGGCTAGTGGAAGATAGAGTTGCTGTTTATCTTCTACTAGAGCTTCTACAAATGTTTACAACAATCGTTGTCTTATGCCCAAGAACCAGCAACAGCCACCCTATAAGTATAAACCAGCTGCATAAATAATAATGGAGCCATATCCAGAAGCCACCTTAGCTATAACGAAGCTGTACCCAGTAAGCCACACCAGCCATAAGCAAATTGTATCTAATAAGCCGCATCTACTGAATGGCGTCAGAAAGCAAAAAAAAAACAGATTCACATCCGTCAATGGAGAATAGGAATCGTGCTCAGAGAAACTACTCGTACCTGAACTTTTACTAGAATCTCTCTCGAGAATTACAATAAAGCATGCTAAAATATCATTCATTTTTTAAAGTAATTATCAAACTAGCGCTTATTGTGTTTCCTATATAACTGCTATGTACCTTTATTTTAAATTAGTCACTTTATCAAATCTTGCTTGATCATCATTATTATTATTATTATAATCTTACACATACACATATATTTATTTTAATATGTAATGTTTAAACCCTAAAACTTTAGTGATAAATGTATTAAACTTCTTATTTATTATTTATATGTTATTTAAGCCATTTTTTATCATAGTTATGTTTGATTTATGCAAAAGTAATCAGAACAGAGTTTGGCGAATTATTAATTCTCAGACAGATATATACATGCTCTCATTGTGCTCAAGAAAACGACAAACTCCCTTCTGTACTTAATACTCTGCGCCAGTGATAATATTGCTATCTATAATATGGCCTAATAAATAATTATAAATAGTATTTATTTGCCTTTAAGCAAGAGCGATTGTCTGCAGTATATATGCAATGATTATTTGGACCCGTAATAACTTCTAAAAATATACTGTAAATTTATAATTATATGTCTTAAGTGAAACAGATATCTCTTAAGCCAGATTCTAAGTATTTTCCTATAGTATAATTATTATGTGCTATTTCGGAATTGATTAATGGCAGTAAGACTGCTAGACGCTCCATATTTTGCGTATTTAATGAATTAAAATGATTATATTAGATTCGCGGAGTGAATGTGATGCTCATTAGCAAATAATGCTTATCTTCTTGCTATATTCTATACATATGTATGTGTCTGCATTGGGGTTGAGTTAATGTCAAACCATGCTAGTTAGTTTGGACAGCCAAGCCGTTTTATATTTGATATTTGAAAGAGACCAAAAGAGTCTCATCCTTGAAGTAGCTGTTTGATCCTCCGGACTAAAGAAGTCTCCTTTATTATTATTATAGCAAGCAGCGTGGTACAAAGAACCGTTATTAATCTTTATGAGCACACCTTTGAGACACACTCCTTTTATTGATATATTTGATACACCATAAAATCTGAAGTGACCCTGCTCCATCAGTTCTGCCCTCCTTATTAAATAACTTCGACCTTGATCTGAGCCAGAATCTGGGTTAACTTGATTAATTTGTATCTAAATTAGAAGTAACTGTATTGATAAGTAATATACTCCCATCTAGTATGATCACACTTTTTTTGTTAAGTTCTTCGCATATAGCTAGGCATAAATCTCTGCATAACTGTGTATGATATCACTCATCCCTACGTAATAAAAGGGAAAATGGCAATGTAAAGGTTAATTAGCCACTGTAACGTTTTGTTTTATTGTATATAAAGCTAAAATATTGATCATATGTAAAATAACATTCACCTGCATGTGAATCATTTATATACCTGAATTTTAATGTTTGCTACTCTGTATCACGAATGTATATTTATTTCCCTTTGTATAAAGCTCAATTCTTAATTTGTTAATCCTATATAACTTCACCTGCGTATGATAGATTATGTACATTTTGCTTTATTAATTATGAATTTATATATTAAATTTTCTAAAATATATCACTTCTCAGTCTCAATCCTTGCTCATAGTCTTTATGAATTACTAAATTAAGTCATTTAGTATTGGGATAAGTCTCATGTTCTACCGATGTGCTAGTACGGAACATGGTCAAGGAAGTATTGAGTGTAGCATCAGGCAGGTCATTCGCTAGTGTGGGATTTTGAAGTACAGGTGAGAGAGTTGAGATATGATCAAACATAGGGTGTGACCATCCCGACTTGGTCAGTCTGTTTCTCTTTCATCTGGACTTTCAGTCTGTTGAGTAAATGCACAAACCTGACCATTACAATATTGAGATATTTTATTGTGAAATATATTTTCACAGAGATTTAAATATGCTAATAAATAGAAATGGCATCCATGTTAAATATGTAATTTTACAGATAAGAAAGTTGTTATAACTGTAAATTAAAATATAAGATAAACAGAATATATTTTAGATAGAACTCGTAGGTTTTGCATATATTTATGAGAATCACATCTAAAATGTATTAATGGCTATTATAACTTAAAACTGATCGGCGGAATTCTTTATGGGTTATCCTCGTTGGGTACTTTGTAATTTGACTGAAACATTAATCTTGTAGAGTGTTTTATAGAATTTAGTTGACTTTAAGATATATTGGTAAATTTTTGTTGTCTTTCAGTAAATTCTGTAGCTTGCATTTCAGAGATTATCAGAAAATTATAGCTTTCCTAAGCTTACAGTTGACAATTCTATACCACTTCATTTATGCTGGAGATGTGAATTCTTTGTTCATTTTGATGCAGCTTCTTGTTCATGCTTAAGATAATGATATCTAATAGTCATTAGAAATTAATCCCAGAGTAAATCAGGAAGAAAATGATCCAAAAATAATTTTATTTTCTGAAAATCATTAGGATTTCAGATAATATTGATGATGGCTGGTATTAACCTACTTATCTTTTTCATATAAGTTTATACTAAATCTCTATTTTCAATTTTTTTCTGGCTTCAAACTTAAAATATATATATCTGTTATAAAAACTAAGGTAAATCAAATTTTTAATCAGATTCATTCAAGAATTTGATAAACATTTAATTACATAGTTTTAAGAATTTAATCAACAATATAATGTTTTTCTGAAGGTTTGGGATGATGGTGTTTTAGTTCTATTAATTTATTGGATTATTTCCATCATCTAATATGAGTATTGAATAACTTTAGAAAAATTTAACTTTATTTAAATTTTCTAAATATATTTAACTGGTAGTAATAGTACGCAGGTTAGTATATGCATAATATTTCGAGAGATATTACCTCCTCTCTTCTTCAGGTGTTGCTGATCTAACCAGTGACATTACTAGTATTGGAATCGAATCTGGATCCTTAGATTTTCAAGTATTGAATTTTAAGGTAATGCTCTAACCAACTAAGCCTCCTGCCAAAGGCAAGTCAGTAGAAATTTCATATACTTATCTATGAAGTTCCTCCTTATTTCTTCACTTTTTCCTAAGAGCAAAATTGATTAGTGGTTTCCATACATTATATATAGTCACTTATGGGATTGTTTGCCATTGCCATGTGATCAGCTTCTTTAAATTTTCTTCTTTATACCTTTTCTTTTGTATCCAATATTTTTGTATTTTCCCAACTGAACTTATGTTCATGGTCTGCTACTTTAGACACATGTTTTCTTTTGTCTAATCATCAGTTGGTGTTCTTGCAAGTGCTTTTTAATGCGATAACTGGTCTCACTAATATATGTTCTTCCACCTTTACATAGTATTTCATAGATGAAATTTTTTTCTTTTCGTTTCAAGTTTAGGCTTTGTAGATGTTAGAATCTCTCATATTGTTGTATGGGTTTGGAAAGCTGTTCTGATATTATAGTGATGGTTCTTTTTGTTTTCTATGTATGAAATACCATGTGAATGTGGAAGAATGTATATTAGAGAGACCAATCATCTCATTGAAAAGCACTTGCAAGAACACAAACAGATGATTAGAAGAGAGAAACAGATGTGTCTAAGGTTGCAAACCATGTATACTGGGAAAATACAAAAATATTGGATAGAGAAGAAAAGGTATAAAGAAAAAAAAATTAAAGAAGCTGCTCTCATGACAATGCCCTAAACAATACTATAAAACAACCAAAGATCACTATATATATATTGCCACACACAGCAAGCTAGAGTAATCAATGGATGCCAGAAGACTTGTGCATAAAATCCTATCTAGTGCCTTCTCCTCCAATATCCCCAGACTAGTTTCTGGCTTATGGCTTTTGTCAATGAGGAGCCTTGGATCTGAAAGCACTGCATCTAGATCTTAGGATCCATTGATTACTCTAGCTTGCTGTGTGTGGCAATATATATAGTGAGCTTTGCCTGTTTTAACAATAGTTATACACAAGCATAAGAGGAGGAAGTGGTCATGTGATGTTTATTGGCTTGAAAATAATACTATAAGTCAATCTAGTGTGGCTATATATAATGTATGAAAACCACTAATCAACTTTGCTCTTTGGAAAAAGTAAAGAAATCAGGAGGAACCTCATAGATAAGTATATGAAATTTCTACTGACTTGCCTTTGGCAGGATGACTTGGTGGATTAAAGCATTACCTTAAAATTCAATACTCATGTATCTAATAATCCAGATTCAATTCCCATACTAGTACTGTCACTGATCAGGCCAGCAAAAGCTGAAGAAGAGGGAAGAATAATACCTTTCGAAACTTGTACATATACTAATCTGTGTGCTATTACTAACAGTTGAATCTATTTGGAATATTTAAATAAAGTTAAATTTTTCTAATGACATTCATTACTTATATTAGATTATGGAAATAGTCTAATATATAAATGGAATTGTAATAAGTTATAGTTAAAATAATCTTTTAATTCACCTTAGGACATAGACTTCAATTGAAACATGTTTATAAAATATTAAAAAAAATAAATTAATCCAAATACATGTTTTCGATCTTAAGAATTTTAACCTTTACAAAATCTATCATTGTATTTTTATCAAAAAAGGGAAATAAATTAATTCTGTTCTTTTCATTTACAATGAAAGTGATATGTATTATATATATATATTTCAAACTGTCATTCTGCAAAATTTATTTGCTGGAATGACATTGAAACCATATTATTTTAATATATATATTGAAAAACTAATTCTGATTTAAAATTTACCATCTACTTCATAATTCTCTTTTTTAAAAATCATTTTCATGACATTTATTCTTATATATGTAATAAATCAAATGCTCAGTTGTTTATAAGTCAAGGACAGAAGTATTTATCCAACTTTTGAGTCTTTGAGCAAAACAAGACATAGCCGAGAGGTCATCGCAGCCACCTTGCAAGCAAGTAGTTGGTTGCAGACGTTTGTGGGTTCGTGTCCCGGCCGATGCTATGACATATGGAAAAAAAAAAGATTGTTATGTCTGTTGTGACATTTAAATCTGTAATCCTTTTTTCCTGGGACAGATTAATTTTCTCTACAACATTTAGCATATAGTAAAATGTTTGGAAGGTCAACAAACATTCAAAGACTTTGGACACAGGATGAGCATAATATTTGCCTTTTTTTTTTACTTTTCTCATCTAGAAATTGATTCAGGGACCTTTAGTTCTAAATCTTATCATTCTCACTACTGTATTAAATTATAGAAAGCAAATAATTATCCTAAAACTAATTCTTAATTGATGAAATATCTCTAATATAAGTAATATCAAAATGCTCTTTTTATTTAGTCCATATGTTAAACTTAATTCTGGGACATCCATCACATAAGTCAAAATCCTTAAATTATTATTGCTATTATAGAGACAATGATATTTACTAAGAATCTATTTTGTATCAGCTTTCATATATCAAACATTTGCAAAATTTGGATAAACTACAATTAGCTGATTTATTGCAATGTGCCTATGGTAATTTAAGACAATCTGGCTGACTAATTTATAAAAATTGCAGGATGACAGTCATATATTATTTGTTGAAGAATCCTCAAGTTTAAGTTTCATATACACCTAGGTCTCATTTTATGGGGGAGATAGGTTCCACAGAAAACTCGCATTAAAAAAAATCGCACAAAAATAGACTTAACTTACCTTGAAAAATGGGGGATAGGTGCTGTAATTTTCAGAATTCACATAAAAGCAAAGCAAGAAAGAAGAATTACTTTAAAATTTGCATTAAAAAAATAAGCAAATAAAGTATGAGTAATAAAAAATTTCAAATATTTGAAAAAAATTAATACAAGACAAACTTTTTTTACTTTTTTATTAACTGCAGTATTTAATTTTACATTTTTCATATATATTTTAATCATTACCGCTAGCGTTCGTTTGTAAACTGGTAAAAAATCAGATTCGATGTGATGTGATGTGGTTTCTCCTTAAACGAAGTTACGAATATCTCAGCAATTATGCCCAGAGAAACCTGTTAGCCACTTTGTTTTTATTCATGATGTGATGTACAACTAGTGCCACTTTCAGTCTTATGCTGTGTTAATGGTTTTCTGTTTCTATATTAAAAAAATGAAATCGCAATCAAAACAAAAAGATTATACATTATCATTAGAAAGATTATTTTCAGTTTATAAAATCTTCGTTTTTTATTTTAAAAATCTAAAAGATTATTTATTTTTGTTATATATAACAAAATATGTTTTAAAAGTTTAATTTTTTTGAATATTTATTACGATATTTTTATATGTAAGTATAAATCTATTATTATTATTATTTACTCATTAGTATAAATAGGTTATTTATATAAAAGCTAAGATTCTAAATACAGCTTCAGGCCATATTCACGTTAGCTGCTAATATAACGTTACATTTTTGAAAAAAAAAAAAGTATTTCAAGTGAAAATAAGTTATTAATAATTTAAATTTTTTGATATCTAATAAATATAGTGAAATATGAAAGATATTAAGAAGAAACATGAATCACATAACTTCAAAATCGCATTAAAATAATCCGCATAAAATGAGACCCAGGTGTACTTATACTTTTTTTAATCCTAGAGGATGCATTCCTGTCTTGTTCAAAGAAATTTTTGATGATTGTGATTATTCATACAGTTATTACTTAAATAAGGAAATCTTATTGCTCAAAGGTTGCAAGATTTGAAATTTCATTAAAGTTATCCTGTTGAAAAAGTATTATAGTTGTGGAAGATTTGATCATTCTGAAACACGTTTATACTGATGCTAAAATAGTATTATGTTGCTATTTGTACCCAAAAAAGTAAAAATTCTAGATTAAATGTGTGGCAAAAGCACTCAATATATTAGATTATTCGGTACTTATAACGTAATCGGGCTTGGCCAATTGATGGCGTTCTGGCTCACCAAAACACCTAACAAATGCCGTTTACAAGGCCTGACTTACAGCTATAGAAAACATCTATGTTTGTCTTAACCATTAGAAGGCCGTTTATGATGCGTAACGCAGAAATAATACGGCCTATTTCTGCTTCGCGACAGTTATTGTGAATCCGCACACTTATCTTTCATTTACAGTTTGATATATATGTGTGTTTAGTTGGATTAGTCAAATTTTTACAATATATGTTACACAATATTTGTATTTATAATTTATTTAATAAACATGAATTTATAGTAATTTTCTAAACGGCCACACCCTTGTTTAGAGAATGTGTAAGGTGTAAAAGCTTGCCGAGGGTAGGTAAAAAAGAATTCGGACGATATCGCGTGCGAAATCTCGTTTTCATGTGAAATCCCATGTAGTTGATAAAATGGATGGCGATCAACTTTTTCCGCAGTTGCCGACAACAGAAGCCGAGTATTTCTGCTGTCCAATAAAAATATACACGTTTTTTTTTGTAAATTTCATAGAAAGCACATATTATAAATATGTTTAATAAGTAAATAAGACATTTATATGTGTTTGTTGTTGTTTAAAAAAGTTTGAGTTTCTTTTTTTTGTCCGACTACGGTTATATCTTTTATTTTAGCATTACAAACAACAGAACACTAACCCTAACCCTACACAGTTGTTTTGTTATGTAGAAAGCAATAATTAAGCGAAAGACATCGTTAAATAGACATAGGAGAGTAGCAGCTTTGTCCAAAAACAGCGATTTAAAAATAAAAAAAAAGGTTGTCATTTACTAAATACAAAATTAAAATTAAACAACTTTTTTAATAAAAAGGCATGAAAAAAAAAGTTATAGCAATCAATAAATTAATAACCAAAAAAAAAAAAACAGCGATTCGATTTAAAAATATAACATGGCCCTGAACATTGTATTGTATTGTTTTTGACTGCCAACAATGCCACCAAGTGGTCAAGCCCGATTACATTATAATTACCGATTATTCTATATTAATAAATGAAATACTCTGAAAAAAAGTAAATATTTTTGATATTGTGAATACTTTATTTTTTTTGCAAATTTTACTTTTATTTAGCCCAACACAATCACATTATCTGCAAAATGTACATATATGTTATATATGATTGTGTGTATGTTTATCACATATGCTAAATTAATCTTGTGAAGAATATGTATTTTGATGTGATGATGGAGGTTTTTTTTGTTTGTTGTTTATTTGATATATTAAGATATTTCACATTTGAAGCTGGCCTGGAATAGAATAGATAAATTGTTTGTTTATAGATGCTTTGTAGTTTTTCCTTATGGTTTCTTTATTATTATTTTTATTTTTTCTTAAAATTTTGATATGTACTGTTTGTTAAATATATGATAATTGTTTTTTTTTTGCAGATTGTCTTTAAAATCTAGTACAAAATAAGTATGATTATTGCAGTGCAATATTTGTTTCAAATATTTGCCCAGTTACTTTTAAGTTATCTAATTATTTTCATGTTTTTTATCGTGTGTCTTTTCATGTCTTGAAGTGTCATTATCCAAATTATCTTTGACGTTGATGTTTGTTAAAGTTTTTAAGATCAGTACATTTAACCTTGATACTATGGTACTTTATTGATATTTTGTGATTTTCATATCTGTGTTATTAAATTTTGTGCTATTATTACTGCTGAACATTTTTCTGGAATTGTGTAGCAGCAGCAGAGTCCAAGTTAATCAAACTACAAATACTTAGTTGACATTTTTCAACTTTGCATTTGATTATAATATGACATAATCACCATTTTGAAAGTATTTGGAAAAATGTTCTTTGTTTCTAATCTGTGGATTGTAGATTCACTATGAAAATTTTTTAATTCAAATATTTATTATAAGAAATTTTTAACATTTCTATTTCAACACATGGCTACACTTTAATATTTTACTAGAGATTGTCTCAATGAGTTATAATAAGTGAAAGAAGATGATTTAAGCTATTGTAGGGATATATAAAAAGTACCAAAGTCTACTGTGTACATACATATTATTTAGTTTAAATTATTTAAAATTTTCCAATTTCTGTAGTGGATTAATATGCCTCAAAATATTGAACTTTGCATGTTTTTTCTAATATAGAAGTTTTGTGCTGAAAAAATAATCTGTTTAGTGTGTTTTCTTTATTTATTAAAAATGTATTTTTTATATAAATATGATGCAAGGCTGCAAATCAGTTACCAATTATAAATATGGATCATGACTTTAAAATGTTGGGAAACATTGGTATAGATATTTGGAACGATGTTCATATAAGCCTGTGTTATATTTGTCTGTTATTGCTTGCTATTCACTTAAGTTTTATTGTGAAATTTTTGTATTATGAATTATTGGTGATACTTTTTCAGGATGTTGATTATTTCTCCTATATTTTAATGTTTGTGGAGAAAAGGACAATAATTTGTATATGAGACAACTGCATGCTATTGCATTTGGATCTTTAAATACATAATATATTAATTTCTTTTTTGAACATTCTGAAATTTTGGTTTTACATTCTAAAGCTGAGAATGTATGAATGTTGAATGATTACTTAATCATGGTATTAAATTTGGAATTATTTAAACATTAGTGGTTGATTCCATACTTCTTCTAATGCAGAAATATATGTAATTTACTATTGATATAATTATAATATCCATTTTTATTAATGCTCTAAATAATTTTTTGTTCCATACTTACCTAATAAGTAGTGCATCTGCTACCATGCTCTTGATTTGGAGTTTAAATCCAAACTATGAAAATCTTGGATATTTTTTCAGGTCACAAGCAAGCTTAGAATTTTTCTATGAGTTAGTTTAGTCATGCATTATCCTAGTTAATCATCCAGTATTGAATATCTAAATGTTGTTAGTTTGAGAACAAAAGTTTGGGATTAATTTAGAGTATTCAAATTAGTGTGATATTCTAATTGTAAAAACAAAACAAAAAATATATATTGCTTTTATTTTTATGGGTGCTAAACTCATGGTTTACTTTTATATAATTATTATAAAATATAACTACATTTATTTAAAATAAATTTACTTACTGCATAGTTTGATAATTTTCAAATTAAATAATATTTCTTTCCAAATGTAAGATCAATCTAATTGTTCACTTGTGTATTGATAAAACTGGCAAAAAGTAATTGTTATTTGGAAACTTTAGAATATATCTGTAGATTTGTCAATAGTTTTCACATTTTATAGTAACTATTTTTCACTGCATTTTATTAGCACTGTGCAGTATTTGTTCTGACTGTACAATTTCATTTGATATAAAACAATAACAAACTCTCCATACAGTAATGCTATCCAGTGCAAGTCTTTATAATCAATATATGCAAGAAAGTTTGTGTATAAAATTTCTATCTAATGCATATTCATCCAATATACCTAGACTAGTTTCTAGCTTATGGGTTTCATCAGTGAGGAGCTTTCGATCTGAGAGCACTGCACCTGCACCTTGAATTCACTGATGTTTTAGTAGTTAAATTGATATTATTACATATATGTTTATGTGTCTGTTCTATAAATATATGGTTTTTTTTTATTATTTTAGGTGATACTAGTTCTGGAAGTTTAGATGATGATTGGGAACAAGAATTTGAATTGGAAGTTTCACCTGAAGATCTTAAATTAGCTGAAACTGCAGCCAAAGAATTAGTGAAAACTGTTGGTTTAGAGGTTAGTTTTTATCAAATTTTAATATATATAGTATAGCTTATTTCCTTCAAATGTGAATAATCTGTGAAATTTTTATATTTATAATGGAATTTAGAGTTAAATATTTGTATAATTTATTTTTTTAGACTATCAAAGAATAAATGATGCAAAAAATTCCAGTATTCTGGACTTAAATTAATTTTGTTTGTTTTATTACTTTTGGATACCTTTGATGTTACTTTATATACAATGCTATAATTTATTTTCTTAATTGTGTTTATAATTGATCAAAAATCTTAGTTTAGGAATCTTAAATTTTAATGTTGTATGGTTTCACTAATTTCTTTTGACATTGTTTTTGATATAGTTAAAGCATTTTGGATATTCCTAAATTTGTGCAATGAAAGGAAAACTGCTAAAATTCAATTATCTTTGAAAAGAATGTTTTGAAAAATCAACTTTTTTTTTTTTATTATCTTTTAAGATGCTTCATTACTTATGACATAGCCCAATTTAAATGGCTAAATTTTGGGGGATAAATATTCTTCTACACTTGGCAAGATGTTTTCTTAATTGCTTATTGGTTTATGGTATATTCTTTTTTTATATTATTAAGCCACTATATTCCTGGACCTTCATCTGTTTTTGGAATAACATTATTGCTATAATACTGATTGTTAATTGTTTAATTCTCATCATTTGAGATAATCCTCTATTTGATAATCATCTTCAGTGTATATATAGTAGAAGGGAAATGAATCTCATTATATACAGGTATATAGATATGTAATATAGGATTTGATCAATTATTTACCCTTTTTTTAATTTGAGTTCTGTAGACTAGGTATCTGTGGAGATAGTATATGATATATTCACATGTGGGTGTTCTATGATATATTAGAGGGGTTTTTTGCTCCTTGAACACATAATAAATTTCATTGATTATAATTTCTTGATAATAATTTCTGTTGCTTTTATATATATATACTTCTAAAGTGGTATTAATTTGCAAAAAATGGTTTTAATCTAAAAACTAATTAGTATCAGATGAATTCTTTGAGATAATCAACAAGAATAAGATGTATCAAAACAGCTGATTATCCTTATATGTAAGTTATCAATTATTTTAAATACAGAGGTTTCTGGAGTAGTTTCTTATGGAAAGTTTCTCCTCCAATAAATCATTTAGTTTACTCATTATAGAGATTGTTTTCATTGTATTAATTTTAACAATAGAAGTAGCAATATCTATAAATTACAATTGCTCCACGTTTTGTTTTGTTTTTGCTATTAGGAATATTAATCTGGTTAATGTTAATTGCATTTTTATCATAAATTTTAGAAATATCAAATCTCTCAGAATTGTTTCTAGGAAAAAGTTGGTTTAAAGATTTTGAAATGAAATTGTTTTAAAGAAGTGTAAATTGTGAACCATTCAAAAGCAGTTAACTTTTTAGAATCACTGAATCCCGTTTCTTTATTTTTATGATCATAATTTAATTTTAAGTGACTGGAATAATTTTTTTTTGGTTTTGAAAACTTTGTGAACTGATATTGTTTTGGTTGCTTGATTGAATTAACTTTAATTTAAAATAAGTGTAACTTCAATCTGAAATAATTAAAATGGTAAAGAAATTACATAATTGATTGCATCATTAACTTGTTTTATTGGAACTTTTCTTAATTGTTTTTATTATCATGGTGCTTTTAACACTCCCATTTTTGGTGGGGAGAGAGGCTACAATTAGTTCTTGATAATGTTAGTTTAACACATACACACACATATATATATATATAAATTTAATTTTTTTTTTGACAATTTTTATTGTTTTAATTTATGTTTATTTCTAGATGGAAGTACAGCTATAAAATGTTAGATTAGTAAGTATTTTTTATTAAAAGAAATATTTTATTAATTGGAGAAGTAACATTTTATATGATTCCCATGCCTTTCATCCACATATATATATATATCTATATCATTTGACATTGTTGATCATTTCTTATTGCTTCTTCAGTTTCTGTGTGTTTGTTGCACTAAAATCATAGTATCACTTTAAACATGCCTGTTTTGTCTGAAATTGTTACAGCTTGACTTTTATTTTTATTGGAATTACACTTTTTTTTCACTTCTTGATCCTGTATGCATTGATTGTATATATTCACATAATAGCATTTAATACACTTTTTGTTATTCACTTTTTTACAATACAATAAATTTTATTTTACTTTTTGATAATATTTCCTTACAGTTTTTTTTTTTATCAGAGCTACAATATTCAAATATATATGATGACATAATTAATACCTTTAATATAAAAAGAACATACATTATATATTATATATTGCCAGAAGAGATGATAATAGATGGACAAATCAAATCTTAAACTGGATTCCAAGAAATTATAAAAGAGCTAAAAAGAGACCACATGTGAGATGGATTATGAAATAATGAAGTATGCAGAGGTGATATAGAGAATATAGGCTAGAGATCGGAGAAGATGGATTGAACTTGGAGGAATCTTCATTCTACAGTAGATTAATAATGGTTGAAAGTGATGATGATGATATAAGATTTAAAATATCTACATAATAGAATATGCATAATACAGTTATATTTTAATAAACCTGATAAATATACATATATAAATTTTTTAATAACTTTATAAATATTAACTTTATTGGATTTTTTTAATCTCTTAAAATACTGTATATATTTTATATTTTACATATATATATATATAACTTTTAACTATTTATTATTAAATTACCTTTGTCATTTTAGCTATTTTATTGTAATTTTATTAGTGCTTTATCTAACTATAATATAATTTCAGATATAATTTGATATTTTTTTTATTTAATTTTATTTTTAACTTTACCTTCTCTTAATTCTCTAATTTTATAACTAAATATTTTTTAAATTTTCTAATTTTTACTTTTAATAAAAAAGATAATTTTTGCATTAAAAATAATACAGATCTGACAAGAGAAATAACAATAAATTGGATCAATATAATAATTATAATCTAACAATAGTAAAAAAATAGATATTATATTAACATAACTCTATTATTAATATAAAAAAGCTATAAAATTATCAGTTAATAGATATGTAAATGATAAAAACAATGGAAATTAATTGTAAAGAAATCCTATTTAAGATTAATAGAATTATTATAAACAAAAAGAAGAATTATTAATAGTAGGAGTAAGTAGAATGCTGAACAATATGTATATGGAAGAACTAAAAGAATTACTGATAATAAAAATGCTTTAATTTTTATAAAAAGATATGTTGATGACTATTCATTTTTTAACAAAAGCCAAGACACGATTTTTTTCTGGAAGATTTTAATTAATTAGATATAAATATAAAATTTACAATAGAAAAAGAAAATAAATTAGCATACTTAGATATTATATTCATAATCATATATAAATAGTAAATGTAAAAGAAAAATGTATATATATAAACTAATATTGGTAATAATATATCTATAAATATAATTCCAAACCGCTTCAAACACTTTTTAGCAAAACATTTTATTTGTACATTTACATACACCTACGTTTCGACTGACCTGCAGTCTTCTTCAGAGCTATGATATAATGAATAAAATAAAAAACATAACTATATAATAACACCATAAAAAATTTAAACAATAAAAAACTAAAAACAACATAAAATATATATATTAAAAAAACTGAAATAAATAATCAAACCCAAATAAAACAATTAATATAAAATAAAATGTAGAACATAAATAGAAAATAAATATAAATTATACATTTGTATTCCTAACTTTATACATATATACATTCAAGGACAACTATTAATCTAAATATATTATCCATTTTATTATTATTAACAATCTACTAATTATCTCTATTTTTCTTAAACTTTATGGTTAGTAACTAAAATTCTTTTAATTTTAAATCATATAATATTTGTTATTTTTTTACTTATTCTTCTTTTAAAAATAATATTTTATATTAATTATTATTTCTGAATATTTAAAACCTATAAACATTATAATCTTTGAACTTAACCAAGTCTATTTTGATCTTTTAAAAAAACTTTTTTTTTCTTCAAAAAATTATCTTATACCCTAGCTCTCTATTTACATATTATTTAAACTAAATATATATATCCCCTACAATTCTTTATTTATATATTTTTTTTATTTTATACACTTTAACTTTTATTATTATTCTATAATTCTCATAAATTTATATTATACTGCTTTATATGTTTATATATATATTCCGTACAACTTTATATACATATATTTTTTTTTATTTTATACACTTTAACTTTTATTCTTATTCTTATATAATTTTCATAAAATTTTTATTATACTGTTTTATATGTAAATATTATGCTAAGTTTATTAATTTATTTATTATTTTTCTATTATGTAATATCTATAAATATACCCACATTTATACTCCTATTTAACTTAACCATTTTTTATCATCCACAACTCATTTATAAACAATTAGCTCTTTACATATTTACCTCTATATATCTTATTTAATAACTATATCTATATATTTATTTAGTTTAAATAATATGTAATAGAGGGGAGCTAGGGTATAAGATAATTTTTGAAAAAAAAAAAACATTTTTTTAAAAGATCAAAATAGACTTGGTAAGTTCAAAGATTATAATGTTTATAGGTTTTAAATATTCAGAAATAATAATAAATATAAAATATTATTTTTAAAAGAAGAATAAGTAAGGAAATAAAAAAATATTATTTGATTTAAAATTAAAAGAATTTTAGTTACTAACCATAAAGTTTAAGTTTATGAAGAATAGAGATAATTAATAGATTGTTAATAATAATAAAATGGATAATATATTTGGATTAATAGTGAAACAGTAAGATTCGTATTCGAATCTTAAGTTTCACCTTTTTCTGTCGTCTCTCACTGACCTGTCTATCCCGCCCAAATTTAAACTTTTTGATATCGAATTGTGTGTGTAACAATATTAAAAATGTATAAATATATGTAGAATTCAGCATAAACACGCACACATTTTGATCTCAAATTAAAGGCAATAAATAGGGATAAAATAATATAATTTAGATTTCTTTTAGTTATATAAAAATGTATAATTTTAATCATTTATTTTGCATTATAAAGTTCGTATTTATTGCTTTGTTTAAATTTCGTTTAATAATAATTCTAAAAATATCTGATGTAATATTTAATTAAAAGTTAAAATAATCTTATGTTCCCTTTTTGTTTTTGAAATTTAAAAGCATTCGGTCAGTGATAGATAATAGATTAATTAAAGAAAAATTCCCCAAAATTAATTAGTAAATGTAAAATGTAAACAATAGAACGGCAGCTTTCTTTAATTAAAAACAAACTAAATGCATTGATTATCCTCAGGGCAGATTAAGTAGAACCTAAAAATATCTTAACAAAAATGTGAAAGATCAAGATAAAAAAAGAGGCCATCTTAGACTTGCTGGAGACATTCACTTAAACTTTAGCTTTGCTCTCGATCACTGAGAGTCTCCAAAAATATAAAAATAATTTGTTCCTGCCAAGGTATGACCGAGTAAAGCACCTAGATTATTCTCCACCGGGAGACGGCCTATCGGATGCTGAACTTTCCATTGCCTGTCATAAATCCACCATGATCTGTTGCCTGAAATAAATGAAAAAGCTGCTGCTGCCATGAAATTAAATGAATATCTTAATACAAGAAAGAATTGCCACTCGTGAACTTTTTGCTGCTGTGAAAGTAAAATGAAACGTCTAAATACAAGAAAGAATTGCCACTCATACACTATTTGCTAGTTAACCAATGGACTCGGAAAACTTCTTATAAAACAGGTACCTGTCTGTATTCAAACTCTAGAGTACTCTAATAATATGCTATAGCTCTTCATAATACTTATCTAAATTATAAAATGTAAAAACTACCATATGTATAGCTAAAATTGAATAATTAATGTAATGTGTAAATGTATCTAATAATCTAGCTTACCTCACTCTATCTTTCTTGGATGCGTATTTCTATAATCTACATTTTTATCTATAGTTATTATTTAATTATTGCATGCTCATAATTGTCTCAAATTTCAAAGTTTAAATCTATGATCGCTTAAAACAATGAATGCGTGTCCAATTTTCATTAACATTTACTTTCCTAAATAATTTTACTTTCATATAAATCGACACGCATTCAGTGCATCATTATTGTAATGCAGGGTCTACTACTTCGCAAATGGCTGGCATATTAGTTGTAATAACTCCCAGTTTATATATATTGTATTTATTAAATCTAATGAATAATTCTAGAAAATCCCATTTCTTAGAGAGTCGCCAGAGTTCTTGAGTAAATGTTGGTAATGTAGGGCCAAGTCAGAAATCTACTTAAATCTCATCATAACCATTTATACAGTAAACATGTGTTACGTTTTAGAGACGCGATGATCTATTCCGCTGTAAATATTCCGGATTCTTCAGGGTTGAAATTAACCCCAGTTGTCCTACACAAGCGGGCATAATGGGTGCTCCTGTAGGACTTGACAATGTCATGCAGCCAGCCGGCAAACTGCGACACGGAGCTTGTCCCTGGTTAGCGTATGTGACACCTTACTTCGCGGGCCGACGGCAGAGACCAGCCCGAACTCTTATAAACCCTTCGCGGCATTGCGTTTCAATATATGCCACTCCATATCGCCTTTCTAGTGTACCCGTGTTCCTTTGCTTAATTTATTATTCTATATATCGTCCGCCTCTGCCTTATCTGCATAATTCACTCTCAAATAAATGCTTGCCCTTAGTTATAAATAAATATTTTAATTAAATAAATATCTGTCTGCCATTACTCTTATAACCCATACTTTAGACTCTTGCATTGCAAAGGTATAAATTCCCCAAGGCATGCATTAGAAATACTCACTCGAGAATTTTAGGTAGCTAGATTATGCTTTCAAATAAATGTATTTCTTTTGTAAACATTACAGTATCGGAAATACTGCTACTGAAATCCTCAATATAAAATAATGTCTAAATAAATAAATGTACTCTTTAAAATATAATTATGTCGCAAATTCCGCTACTGAAGCTTTCAATCCCTAAAATATTATTAGTCAATGTTTTATTTAAATGTATTAATAAATAATTTCAAACTATATGTCTGCAGTTAGGTTTCATTTATTCGATACCCATTCTATATAATATTTCCTCGATTATGTAAATATGAATGTTTAATTAATATTAGTTTGGTTATTGGCTAACTCGAGAAAAAATCATGAATCTCTTGCATCTCCCTGACCACCGTGCCTAAGGAAATATTTACTAATGTCCACAGATGTTGTTTCGTGGATTGATTGTGGAACCGAAACTGTTCACTCGACCACGGGGCTTCACCTCATGGCTGCGTTCTGTATGGGCACTGCACTTGTTTACGAGTCACCGTTTCTGACGTACAATGTTGTCATTGGATGTATATATGTATAAAGTTAGGAATACACATGCATAATTTACATTTATTATCTATTTATGTTGTACATTTTATTTTATATTAATTGTTTTATTTGGGTTTGATTATTTATTTCAGTTTTTTTAATATATATATTTTATGTTGTTTTTAGGTTTTTATTGTTTAAATTTTTTGTGTTGTTATTATATAGTTATGTTTTTTATTTTATTTTGTTCATTATGTCATAGCTCTGAAGAAGACTGCAGGTCAGTCAAAACAGGTGTAGGTATATGTACAAATAAAATGTTTTGCTAAAAAGTGTTTGAAGCAGTTTGGATAAATTGTATTTTTAGGATATTATGGCAAAAATAAAGAAAAGTGTGATTTTAATAATATATCTAATTGTTATATAAATATTGACAAAAAATGCAAAATAACTATTACGATTCAAGAGTGTATCAGGCTATAAATTATTACTCAAAGATAGAAATTTATGATAACCAAATAGACAATAAATAAAGAATTCTAATAATTGTCCAAAAAGGATTATAAAAATAATAATAAAGATATATGTGGGAAAAAGTAAATATATAGATATAAAAATTTATAATAGCAACATAAATAAAATTATTCATAAAATTAATAAAAAATTAATAATATAATAAACTTTAATAAATGAAAAAAAAAATGTATTAGATAAGAAATACATCAAAAATATTGAGAAGAATTATTCCTTCTTGTGTTAGTTTCAGGACAGCGTAATTTTTAAATGTGAATTTTTTAACTAGATTACAATTTATTAAACTTAGTAAAAGATTTGCATTCATTAAATGATTAAAGTAACAACTTTAAATAATAATATGAGTATTTAATGTTTACTAGGGATAGTTGTAAAAGAGAAAAAGTATTAAAATAAAATAAATAATAATTTTTCCTCTCTCTTTAGTAATTTTATTTATTTGTTTGTTTTTTAAAAAAATAAAATTAAAAAAAAAAAGAAATAAATAATATTTTTAAAAAGTGTTTATTATCAAGATATTAAGATTATTTTTTAGAAGAGCAAAAATAATTATTTATCAGTTAATTAAAAGGAGTTAGGATTTTTTTCTTTTCTCTGTCTAAAAAAATGAAGTATTTTCCAAATCAATGTATAAATAGAATATTGTGTTTCAAGTAATTAAGGAAGAAAAACAACAATAGTTTGGGGTTTTTATCTAAGAAGAAATTAAGAATTTTCAATTAGATATAAATTGATTTTGTTTTTGTGATAAAAAAAGAGATAGTCTTTTTGTAAAAAGAAGCTATAATTAATTAAGGCTTAATGATGTCATTTTTGATAGTTCTGTGATTCGATGGATATTAAGGTTTTCAAAAGTTGGTGTGTTCAGGAGAAAGCACAGCCTTCACTATCAATTCAGTTATAGTGAGGTAAGGAGTGAGTAGCTAAGTCTGGTATAACCTCACTTCAATACTAATTTTAAAAAGTTTTTTTAGCATCAATATAATAAAATATGGAGTTTCAAGAATCATGTACTAAACTTTAGCTAAAAGCTGAACCAATTTGACAAGAAGGAATATAGAAGGAAAATACTCCTGGAAGAAATTTTGCACAAACCTTATGTATTAATTCCTTCAAAATCATGACTGTCTCAGCTTATGTTAACTTGACATGAAAATTATTAAAGTAGAAACTTGGAGCTACAAGAAGAAAAGGCTAATCTAAAGAGAAAGAATTATTAATCTGAAACTTGTATTAATCTGACAATAAGATAACTGTTAAACTGAAATCTGGAGTTACAACAAAAGAAAAAGTTAAATGGAAGAACTGTATTGAAAAGAATTGTTAAACTGAAGCCTATGTTAATCTGAAACAAAAATATTTGTCAATCTAAAACTTGGAATTACAAAAAGAAAACTAAATGGAATAACTTTTAATAAAATGAATTATTAAAGTGGAAATCTGTATTTATCTGAAATAAAAAAATTATTAAACTGGAAACATGAAGCTACTAGAAGGAAAGGCTAATCTGAAAGGGAATAATTGTTAAACTGAAATCTGTAATTACAAAAGTAGAACTAAAAGAATTAAAGTCCAAGTAAAAACAAAACTGAGATATTACAATGTTTACACATTTATATTACAAATATTATTTTATAGGGGAAGTATTAAATAGATATAATGTACAATTTTTTTTATAATTTTGTTGAAATATTTTTTTTCTTTTATTAGATGAGTATGTGTGTAGGACATCTCATTTGCAAAAGAAAAAGGGGAGAAAGTTTTGAATTAAATTTTTTTTTATTGTGAAATTTTTTTAGGAGGTTTGATTATTTTATAGGGAAATAACTCATTTAGATTAAATGAGTTATTATTTAAAAGAGTCATAAGGAAATAATTATATGTGTTATATGATATTATATATAGATTGTTCAATAAGTAAATTTTTAGATTTGTCATATTATTTTCTGAGTTTTTATTCTTTTATTAATTTAATTTTCTTAAATAATTGTTTAAAAAATGATAGTTTCTGAAATTATTTTTCATTGTTGTCTTTATTTTTCTAGAGCTGCATACATGAGTGATTTCATTAAAGAGTTGTAGTATTTAAGATATTTGCAGGTTATTCCATTAAAGTTATTTAGTATTAGAATAGATTGTTTATATGTCTATATTCTCTTGTTCACAATCACAGTTTCTACTTATTTTTTGAAAATAAGACTGAGTCTTATATTAATTTTTGCTCCAAAAGACACCATATGGTTTATATTCAGATGATATCTTATTTTTTCATGTACAAAAAGTTACATTTATTCAAATACAAAAATGTATATTTATTTAAGTACCTTTTTTGTATTCACCAGAATAGCTTTTTTTTGTACTCATCTCATCAGGGAATAAAAAAAATTATTCCATTTAAATTTACCATTAAATCTAGTGTTAATTGAAGACTTATGAGATAAGAGCAGTAACAAAAATGATTACAATTAAAAATGTTTGTCAACACAAAAGTAACAAAAAACTGCAGGCACAAAAATTCAGAAAATGTTTCTGTATTTCACACGTACATTAAGTACATTCATTACAACCCG
The DNA here is from genome assembly GCA_028023455.1 of Epiperipatus broadwayi. NCBI lineage: Eukaryota > Metazoa > Onychophora > Udeonychophora > Euonychophora > Peripatidae > Epiperipatus > Epiperipatus broadwayi. The sequence continues at coordinate 10,322,765 of JAQFVV010006220.1, forward strand.
CAGCATATTGAATTATGATGATTTGTGTATGACACAACCACATCCATCCATCCATTATCAAATGCACATATTGTAAATATTTTCCAAATTACTTGTAAATTTTTTTTAGGAGAAAGATAGATGATTTAACTTATGCTAACTTTGATTATTAAAATCATTTCCACTATTTTAAAAAAGTCTTTAAGAAAAAATGTTTAAGAAATCAACTAATTTTTCTTTTATCTCAAATATTTATAAGCTAATATGATGAAACTCTAAAATCAAATCAAGCATTCTAAATCTAAGTATTAAATATAAATAAAATAAGAACCTAAAAATACATAAATGAAATTGTAAATTGTCCAATATACTAGCTTGTGGTAGATAAATTATTTCTCTATTTAGGTAGAATTACATTTATCTGAAAATGGCTAATGGGAAAATACAAAAGAACCATATAATTTATAATATCATTTATTTAAAGTATTAATATCAATAATATTGTTTATTTATACATTCATTACTTTATAATTCAATATATCCATCCTTTGTTTCAATGGGCAGACAAGCTATCTATCTGGATGATGATCTTAACTACGGCTTATATTTGAAGTAGGGCTTCTGAAAAATTATGCTAATGTTTATTTTCTGAATTAGGTCTTATTTTCAAAGAAACACTGTAGAGTTCTTGTGATTCCAAGCTGATTCAGATAATACTGATGTTTTCAATATATAGATGTGGCTATATATATATGTTAACATTCTGAGAATTCTCTGGCTAGCACAAATGTAAACATCCCTTTTAAACTTAACAAAATTTACTTTATTTTATAATAACCAATTTATAGATGGCAATATTCTCAAGGTGTCAGATAGCAAAGGAGTATTAATGAGGATTAGCATGATATCCAAACCCCAGATTTTTTAATGTTTATTATTGTAGATATTTTTAGCACTGTAAATATTGACAAGTTCTTTTATATTACGCCTTAAGATTGGCATTGTTTGTAAGATGATTATCTAGATTTTATCGAGTACTTTTTTTAATTCCAATTACAAGGGACAACTTTTATTCATTGATTCTCTTAATACTTAATGCTGGTAATGCTATATTATGCTTAATATTACTTATAATGGTTCATTTTCTAATACTAACTCTTAGATCACTGACAATAATTTTTGGGATGTATTCTATCACTTCACTATCACCCCCATGATCACTATATTTCATACTCTTATAATATAGAAAATAACATAAATGCAGTATATAAAATAAAATATAAAAATGTCAGACATAAACTATCAAATGCAATTATGTACATAAGACTGAATTTAATTTATAAAAAGTTAATCCAATACATATGTGATAAAAGATTACCTATTTGTTTGCATTAAATAGTCAGGGAATAAATTTGAAAAAGATGGCATAAAAATCATTTATTATACTAATAAAGATCTGAAAAATTAAAGAAGCTATTGTAATTAAAAATATTAAACCAAGTTTAAATCAAGACTTGGGCATGAAAACATTATTTATATAAAATTTAATTTTATATAACTTGAATAGATAAATGTAGGGATTAAAAACTTTTTTTGAGAAGGGAGTATTTATATGAAGTAAAAGTTAGAAAAGTTTAAAAAGTGAGTTACAAAATTTGAGCATTAAGAGAAGATAAGATTAAAAATAAAATTAAATAAATATATATATTATAATTAGGTAATGTATAAATAAATAATTAAATTGATAAAAATATTAAGTATAAAATATTTATAGTATTGTTTATAAAGATTTAGTTAAAAGTAAAAAAATAAAATTAATATTTATAAATTATTAAAAAAGTTTTATATGTATATTTATTGGATTTATTAAAATATAACTGTATTATAACTGAAACATAGGCTTATTTATACCTGTGTCTATATATATGTAATATTAGGGTATGAGCACAGACTTTCACATGACCCACCACTCTCCACTCCATCTAATAACACTGATACACTTAAACATACATATGTTGAAAAAATAAATAATCACCAATATACGTATTTCATGCTAAACCAGCAATCATCAGTTGGTCCAGATTATCATCTCTACACATATATACTATTGGTGATTATTTATCTTTTCAACATAAAAAATGTTTAAGTGTATCAGTGTTATTAGATGGAGTGGAGAGTGGTGGGTCATGTGAAAGTCTGTGCTCATACCCTAATATTATAACTGTATTATGTATATTCTGTTATGTAGATAGAGTATTATACAAAAGATATTAATTATGTGGGTATATATGTTTAAATATACTTGCTTTGATGACTGCTGGTCAATCAAAATTGCAAGGAAATATTTTCAAGGAAAAAATAAAATTTACTGCATTGTAAAAAGTCAATAAGGTAAAGTATATAAAATGCTATTATAGTTTATTTTTGGTCATTTCTTCAAAACTTATTGTACATTAAATGTAAGCATTTGTATGATTTTTCTATATTCAAAAGTTTAGTTTGTTACCATAGATTTAAAAACACCCCATAATCTTTGAATACTTTATTTTTAAAAAATTTATATTAAGAAGCAGTGATTATTAATGATTAAATATTTAATAAAGAATATTATTAATTACAAAAATATTTGCATATGTAAAAATGTGTTTTGTAATTGTCCAATTTTTAATTATTTGTTGTTGTTTTTTAATGTGATAAATTGACATACATGAAAGTCATATTGCTTTTTATGAAGTTGCTATTCTAATTGTATTTTTGAACTTGGCTTAAATAAACATAAAACAAGTAATAAAAATGTATTTTACCTAATGATATATGCTCATTCAAATTTATTTTTGATTTACTTTATTATATAATAAATATTTTTTGCAGCTATATGCCGAATAATTTTTTTTTTTTTTAATCATAAATTGTTACATATTAATTATAGAAGTTATATTGCATTAAATGATGTTGCAAATATATTCTAAATACTATCACATTAAATAAAAATAAGTAATTTAACTAATTCATTGCACTATTTTTAATGTAATTTTGTTGCAGATTATTATCAATATAAAGTTATTTCTTTCCTTTGCTGTGAATTGATATGTTATTCACGTGGAAGCCATCTTGCTTTAAATAATATGGAAGTTCTATTGTAATTGTGAACATAACTTAAATAAGATAAAATACATTATATACATATTATTTCCCCTTCTGCCTTATTTATGTTTTCAGTAACCTACTGATCAAAAAAGTATTAAATAAAAAATTAGAAATTCACACATTTATTAAAAATTCCTAAAATATTTTTATATGTTTAAATTGCTTGCATAGCAGCAGTCAGTAAATTGCTCTCCTAGGCTTTAAAATTTTTAGTGTTCAGTTTTATAATGACCTCAAGAGTGCAAAATCAATATTGATAGTAATTCTTTCAAGAAATTATATTGCAATTCCATTATATGGGAAAATGAATAGTTCTGGAAGAAAAAAAAGTACTGAAGTTGGCTTGTTATTTAATAGAGATGAATTGATAATCGCAGTATAGTAAAAAAAAGGAAAAAGAAATTTGTGCAAGTACTATTTACACTGTCCACTGCTAGAGTTATCTCATCATGACATGGTAAGTATTTAATGAAGGTTGAAAGAACATCAATGGTGTGTGTAGTTGGAGAATATGAACAAAAAGAGAATGTTCAAGTAGACATTAATATCCACTGAAAAGAATCTATGAATTTTAAAACGAAGCACTTCCCAGCTTTGTTTAGGCCTAGTAATATTTTTACCATTATGTTTCCAATTCATAGTACAAATTATGACATGAGATTACTAAAAATTACAAGAAATGGTTTTGTGAAGTTAAATATGATGATGTTAAGTTTATTAATTCATTGAATCTTTTGCTTTTCATCATTATCAATTTTCATTACAAGAAGAATCAAAATAATGAGAGTGAAAGTTTTAATTTATTCATTGTTTTAAGAGAGCAATTGAGTGAATGTGTTCTCTTTCTCAATTTACTTTAACCATATTATTAATTTTTTGTTAATGTCTTAATGTATATAATTGTAAATAAAATTGTATCAAATATTTATACATACACTGTATATATATATGTTGAAAAAGTCTATTATATATGTTTATGTTAAAAACTTATGCATTGGAGTCATGAACTATGCTATATCTTGTTCCATGCCTCTTCACGTTCAATGTGTATAGTCTATAATAATAATCAGAAAATAATAAATTCTTTACAACAGTTATATAAATATCAAATTTTTTTAATATACATAAAAAGCCTTTTTCAGCACCTGATTTGATTTGTTTTCAAATGTTAATAATCTATTACGTTAAGGAACTATTTCAGACATAAAACCATCTAGTGTTCAATAATGAAATTAAAACAAAGAATAACAATATAAATCATTAAAAAATAATAATAATAAAAACCTGCATATATTAATCTAATAATTACAAAATAATTGACTATATCATGACAATACAATAAATAAAATAAATTACATGCATTTTTTACAATTATATATATATCAATTTACATAATTTTCCATTCATTTTTAATTAATCAATTATTAACCAAATTTATAAAGTCTTGTAAATATTCATACAATTATTTAAATTATTTTTAATATAGTATATTTCATATATTTGTCATCTTTTTGGATATTTGATGTAATTTAAACATTTAATACTTTTTGTAGCATCTATTCTATGCCCATATTTCAAGTAATGAATGTATAATGCAGATTTATCATCTCTTATATTAATTGCATTATTATGTTCTTTGGCTCTTACCTCTAATTGTTTGCCAGTATGACCAAAGTAAATCATTTTACAAATTGCACACGTAATTTTATATACAATTTTTTTTTGTATCGTATATCATCTCTCAACCTATAAATTACCTATTACTAAATCAAGATTTTTACTATTTGACCAGCCAATATTTATATTCTTCTCAATATAATTTTTGTTATATCTTAATGTATTAGGATAATATGAAAGTCTAATCCATTTCTTATTTGATTCATTATTACCATTATCAATACCATTATTTACCTCAGAAATTTTATCACCTACTACAGATGTTTTAGAATTAAAAAATATATTTTTAGGATTATATCCATAATCTTTATATAATTTAATAAATTGATTTTTTGTAGCTGAGCTACACTTTTATATATATTATATTTATCATTCCTCTATTTAAAATTTTTAATGACTGCTAATTTTTGCACCCATGCTTGTCATGAATCTACATGAATAATTTTTCTTAATTTATGTTTTTTAATAAAATGTTTTAACTTAATTTTATTAGCTTTATCTATATTAATTTCTATATCTAAATATTTAATTTTATCTTTTTGACATATATGTGTTCAAGTGTATTAGTGTTATGAGATAGAGTGGAGAGTGGTGGATCATGTGAAAGTCTGTACTCATATACCCTATATATTAAATTTAATATTATATATACTATTAAATTCATTATAAATATTATTCATTGCTCTTTTATTACCTATAATTAAAATATTAACAACATATCTAGAATAATGTATTATTTCATGGCTAATTACTCTTTTTTTAAGTACAACATTTTCTAATTCATTTATAAATATTGATAAGATTAGCCCACTAATTGCACAACCTATAACCCATCCCTCATGAATATACCAAAATTCATTAGTGTATTTAAAATATAAACTAATGTGTATTAATTTTAAACCCTCTTCAATAATATTTATTATGTTTATATTAAATTTTTTATTAATATATCTATACTTTTAAGTCTTGGACTACTTGGATACATTTTTCAATATTCATTGTAAAAATACTTCGATTCCTATTTAATTTTATACTATTTAATTTATTAATAATACCATCTGCATTCTTTATAGAATATTCACCATATCCTAAAATACCTGTTATCATTTATTTATATACTTACAAAACTTCTGTAAAATAAAATCACTAAAGTTAAACAACAGCCTCAATGGATTATTATTTTTGTGACTTTTACCCTTTGTAAAAATATATGGATTTTCATAAAAAGATAGATACAATAATTTATATCTATAATTTTATAATCATTTTATTAAGTAGTTTTAAATATTTGTTTTTTTTTTTATCCATATTGTTGGTTCTTTTAATAATTTACCATATTCTTCTTTATTTATTTCATCTTCTATTCTGTCAATATAATTCTTACGATACATGACAACAAATCTATTACCTTTATCCTCTTTACAAATAGTAATCATAAGGATTATATTGACAGGATAGAAGATGAAATAAATAGAGGATATGGTAAATTATTAAACGATCCAACTATAGGGATAAAAAACAAATATTTAAAACTACTTAATAAAATGAAAGATTATAAAATTATAGATATAAATGAATATAAATTATTGTATTCTTCTTCTTATGAAAATCCATATATTTTTATAAAGATTAAAACTCACAAAAATAATAATCTATTGGTTGCTGTTTAACTTTAGTAATTTTATTTTACAGAAGTTTTGTAAGTATATAAATAAATGAAAACAGGTATTTTAGGGTATAGTGAATATTCTATAAAGAATGCAGATGGTATTATTAATAAATTAAATAGGAATCAAAGTATTTTTACAATGGATATTGAAAAAAAATGTATCCAAGTATTCCAAGACTTAAAAGTATAGATATATTAATAAAAAATTTAAGTAAACATATAGATGATATAAATATAATAAATATTATTGAAGAGAATTTAAAATTAATACACAATAGTTTATATTTTAAATATAGTAATGAATTTGGGTATATTCATGAGGGATGGGTTATGGATTGTGCAATTAGTGGGCTAATCTCGTCAATATTTATAAATGAATTAGAAAATGTTGTAATTAAAAAAAGGGTAATTAGTAAAGAAATAATACATTATTCTAGATATGTTGACGATATTGTAATTATTGGTAATAAAAGTGCAATGAATAATATTTATAATGAATTTAATAATAATATTAAATTTATAAAAGTAGAATTTGAAGATAAAATTAAGAAAAATTATTTGTGTAGATGCACAACAAGCATGGGTGCAAAAATTAGTAGTCTTTAAAATTAAATATAGGAATGATAAATATAATATAGATAAAAATGTAGCTCAGTTACAAAAAAATCAATTTATTAAATTATATAAAGATTATGGGTATAATCCTAAAAATATATTTTTTAATTCTAAAACATCTGTAGTAGGTGATAAAATTTCTAAGGTAAATAATGGTAATAATGAATCAAATAAGAAATGGATTAGACTTTCATATTATTCTAATACATTAAGATATAACAAAAATTATATTGAGAAGAATATAAATATTGGATAGTAAAAATCTCAATTTATTACTAGGTAATTATAGGTTGAGAGATAATATACTATACAAAAACGGAATTGTATATAAAATTACATGTGAAATTTGTAAAATGATTTACTTTGGTCATACTGGCAAACAATTAGAGGTAAGAGTCAAAGAACATAATAGTGCAATTAATAGAAGAGATGATAAATCTGCATTATACATTCATTACTTGAAATATGGGCATAGAATAGAAGCCACAAAAAGTATTAAATATTTAAATTACATCAAAGATCCACAAAGAAGACAAATATATGAAACATATATATTAAAAATAATTTAAATAATTGTATGAATATTTTCAAGACTTCTATAAATTTGGTTAATAATCAGTTAATTAAAAATGAATAGAAAATTATATAAATTGACATATATATATAATTGTAAAAAATGCTTGTAATTTATTTTATTTATTGTATTGATATGATATAGTCAATTATTTTGTAATTACTGGAATTATATATACAGGTTCCGATTTTTTTTTTGTAATGATTTATATTGTTATTCTTTGTTTTAATTTCATTATTGAACACTATATGGTTTTATGTCTGAAATAGTTCGTTAACGTAATAGATTATTAACATTTGAAAAAGGTACCAAATCAGATGCTGAAAAAGATTTTTTTATGTATATTAAAAAAATTTGATATTTGTATAGCTGTTGTAGAATTTATTATTTTCTGATTATTATTTTATGGAAGGTCAGCATAAAGATATTTATTCTTTTCCAATTTTGATTCTATAATAACTAATGTTTTGTTAATAAACAGTGATAAGAATAAAATACATATTGTTTATTGAATTGCAAGTGTACATTACTTTTTAGCATGCATTTATGTATAGTAATAATATAAATCAAGATTATAGTGTAAATAAAATTTTAATAACAATAATAACATTGTTATATATTTTACTGATTGTGTGTTCATTCATGCATTCACTGAAGTAATAATTTTTATGAAAGAAAAACTAATTACCATATATTTAAAATAAAGTAAATAGTGAAATGTCTGACTTTCATAGTTATTAATTATGCTCTAAGCAATATTCTTTTTTTTCCCCTAATAACTTTTTTCTCTTATAGAAAATAATAGTGATCTGTTATAAAGAAATTAGAATCTAATTATTTTGAAGTTTTTTAAACAGTTTCAACTTCTAGTATGTTCTAAAATTTTATAAAACTTTTATATTACACTCAGAAAATATTTTATTAAGCAAAATACGCACATAAAATGTATATGCATTCAGCATAAACTGAAGAAATTTTATTAGTAAATATAATTATGTGTGGTGCTCAGAGAATGAAAAATAGCTACTGCAAAAATTTGCAAATTTTAATGTTTTTTTTTTGTTTATTTATTTACAGTTTTGTTCGTTTGTTAATTATATATATATATATTTTTTTGGATAGCATATAATTGAAGTTCAATAGTTAGATACAATGTAATTTGTGCCTCCCCTTTATACTATTTGCAACTAATTACGGATTTCTGTATCCATGCCTATGTTTGGTAACATTTCATCTAGATCCATATTTTTATTGCAACTTTAATAATATATTTATAATATTGTACATTAAAATATTGTACATAATTATTTTAATAGATTTTTTAATTGAATGTTTTGTGCAGCATTTTTTTTTTTTTAAATCTGCATAAAATAGTATATACAATATAGCAGTCAAAGTACAAAGGCCACTATTTGCTATTTTTGTAAGATCTTGTTTTTCAAAGTAATAGATAAAAATTTATGACATGCACTATGGGAAATATTCATATAAATAATATATATGGACATAGCTGTATTATTATTTATGACTAAACAATGTCAGTTTTTTAAATTATGTTCCAGTTTTTAAAATAAATGCAAACTATGAAAATAAAATATGAGAACTTAGATTGCAAGAAAAAGTGATAGTTCATTTTGGTCAGCATCACAATTAGACATTACAACTGTGAGATTTTCCATATTATTTAAATACTTTGATTTGAAAATGTCTTGGCTCCAAATATAGTTTTATAATTTAATTTACAAGTATCACATTTATTAAATGCACTCGTTCAACAATATTGTATTTAGATAAATGCATCAATGATTATTATTAATCTTTTATTAGTAATTATTAAATACAGTATGATATTAACATCATCTTTTTTTTTTTACACATAAATCTTAAATATAGTGTAAAATTTTTGATCTTCATGCACCCTTAAAATGTATAGATAAAAACATTTGAAAAATTGAAATAGCATCCAAGATGCATTTCTGGTTGAATCAGCTGTTACCAGTTATCCCAGATTATTCATAGTAAATTACTACAATTCTTTTACAAATGTCACTTTTTTTTTTATCCTAAATATATTTAAATTTAATGAAAGATTAATATATCTTATTAAATAGGAACAGATATTTAGTCCATCTTTTTGTCTTCTTGTGTGTGATATCTTAGTATGCTAAAAAAATTTTCATCTACTAGCATTTAAATCAAATGTAAATAGAATTATAATAATTTATTATAGTTAAATATTGAACTATGAGAAAGATATGTATGATCTGAGCTGACTGATAATGGCTGATTCATCTAGAAAAAGGAGGTAGTGTTAATAATATCATGATTCATTTAATCATAAGTATATCAATCTTCAATCATTTATTAGATTGGAGATATATAATAATTTTTAGCCTAATAAATGATATGTTGTAATTGTTAATGTACTTAGGCAGTATTATCAAATGAGCCCATTCAAGAAATGTGTTTTTGTAAATTGAATCTTAGGAGTTATTTGCCTTTTTCAAGTTATTTTATGCATATGATCTAAATGAGTGTTGATGTTGGAAGTTTTATAGTATGTCTACTGTATATATAATATATATGGTATATATATATTTACATACATTTCCACATTGATTTTTGAATATATTTACAATAACTCTGAAAATATCATACCTTATAAGAAACAATAATTTTAGAAAAATTATTATTACAATTTCTGTTATAGATGTACTTAAAACCTCCATTCCACCATACACTCTTGAAACACATGAATAAAGACATCATAAAAGACAAATGACCCACAAGATGCATTTCATGCTGGACCAGCACTCATCAGTTGGCCATGTCACAATCCTTCATATATATTTTTGTCATATGTTCAGTATTTATCAGTAGTATATTGCTACATTTTAATTTACAAGTGTAAACTTATTTCATCTACAACTTTGACTCAATCCACTCTAGATAAATATATTCATGATTATCACTAATTATTAAACTAGAGATTATCTTTAGCCCAGATATAAACTTTAAACTTTAGTTAAAGTTAATATATCTGTTGTTTTTTTTTAATTAAATACAATATATTAAAAACATCTTAATTTTAACTGAGGTTTAACATTTATATCTGGGTTAGAGATAATGTCTAGTTTTAATAAATGATTAATGATAATCATTAATATATTTGTCTAGAGTGGATCATGTCAAAATTGTGAGTGGAGTAAGTTTGATACTTGTAAACTGAAATGTAATAATTTATTACAATTTCATGGCAATATTTCCATATTAATATTGTTTTTGAAGAAATATAATTACTCTATTTGTTGAAACAAGAAAATGGAAAAGACTACAAAATTTGAATAAAGCAAAAACTATAATAAAATTTTTAATATTTTTAGGGATTGATTTGGGCAAAAAAATGTCCACATCTATTTGAGTTACGTTTATTAGAAATATAAATATTACTGTAAAAACCAAACGTCAATTTTCAAAAAGAATTAGATAGTCTGTTACGAGTGAATGTGAATATTATGGATCTGAAGTAAAACTTTGTTTAACAAAAAGGAAACTTTATGTAGTATCCGTAATCTTAAATTATTTCTCTGTATAATTGTCTTTAAAAGTGAGGCATTTATTTTACTAGTGCATCATTTTATGAAGACTGGATCAGTTGTGATTATCTTTACTCAATTTTTAAATCTGTTGTAAATATCTACAAAAAAAAAATCTTCAAAATGAGAGCTGGTTATTTCTGCACCTTCTGTTATTATTATCAGATATTCTGAATGACAATTAGTTGAAGAATTTCAAGCAAGAAGGTAAAAACATCTTTTTTTCCTTTGTAGGCAGAGACTTCTCCAGATCTTTTTATGGAAGAATGATAAAGTTGAAAACAGTAGTTAAATGATGAGGCTGGTTTTGTCTAGCTATCCAAAAATATTTCTAAGTTTTATCTTAATTAACTTTAAGCCAAGACAATGTCAGACAAATGCATAACAGTAGCCATGAGGCTTCATGTAAAACATGATACGTATTAATCTAAAATGTGGATTTTATTTAGATTCAAAAATATATAACTTCATATTTTTAATGTTATAATAGTATATGTTGATGAAAATTCTGCGAACATGCAGAATGAAGATTGAGGATATACTAAAAGTAACTTAAGTATTATAGGAAAATTAGAAGTGCAATGAGAATGATAATATAATCACATCATTATATATTGAGAATAACTTAAAATGTTTTTGAAAAATAAAATGAATCGGAAGAGTGCAAAATATAAACCAAAGAAAAAAAAATTATAATATGGAAGGGAAGACTAGAAAAAGATAGCCTAAAGTCAAGTTTGTATATATGATATTCAAGCAGCCAGAATTTTATCTTAGAAAACATTAAAATTATAACATGCTGTGTATCAACTTTTAGAATGAAGATAGAAAATATTGATTAATATAGAAATTGTCTTATTCAAACATGATAGAACAGTATGCATATCAGAAGATATGTACTATCTGGTAAGATTCGCACAACATCAAAGTTGAAAAGTTAATATCATTCCAACTACAAAATTAAAGCATTAATTAGGATTTCTAATAGACTATATACTGGGGAATTTAGTGTTTGAAACTTCCTGAAGGACTTGTAGCTAATTGTTAATTATCGAACATTTTCAAGTCATGATTAAAGGTTATGGAAAAGAGATTGGTCCATTTATCAAGTTTATAATTTGTCTGTACTAAGGATGAAACAATTGTTATATCTGTTCAGCAACAATGACTTCAGAAAAACATTCCATTATTGATTATAGTATTTAGCCAGGTATCAGTCAAACAAATATCAATGTATGTTAACCACCAGGAAACGTATGAGGTCATAAGCTAGTGAAAAGATAAACTGAATGTAACAATGTAATAACTAGCCTCATTGTGAATTGAAAATTGGCAGATATAAGCTTGGGCTTTGTAATGGCTTTCATTAGCTGCTTCTTCATATTAAGATGTTGGTGTGGTTGCATTTCAATAAGAATGTTATGATTTGCAATGAGGTATAATTTTGACTGAGGACCAAAATTATAATATTAATCTAGTAATGATGTGCCACAGAATTGACTAATTGGAATTTAATAAAATTGTTTTAGCACCAGTATCTGGTAGAAATAATTATAAAATCAGCTACTATGAAAATCAAACATTTATTTGTATGATTGTAGTGAATGAAGTTTATAATTATCTTACACAGTCTAATAATTATAATTCATATTGTGTTTTTTAATGATTAAATAACATTATAATAATTCTCTTTTTTCATTATTTTTGGTTTTTTGTTTGAATGCAGCAAATATATATTATAGGAATGATTGTAGAAAGAGAGGGAAGAGAAGTGTCAGTCCAAAAAAATAATGACTATTTTACTAAATTTAAATTGTGTTTTTTTTTTTTTTTTTAGCAAGATGATGAATGGGCTGGATGGGAATGAAGATCAGGCAGTTAGAACCTTATTGTGAAATAAAATTCTCATGTGAATCATTAAATATTGGACATACAATTTTTTTTTTGGTTTCAGTACATGTCAAAACCTAAGATGTTTATGATATATCCAAAATGTGGATGTGTGTTTATATAATATATAAACACCAACTAGCATATTTTATGATTATAAACATACACATGAACGTTTGTATATATAAAATATAAATGTTAGTGGGCGATTATGGCAATATTTAATTACACTATTGTGTTTAGTTTTAATTACCACTAATGAAAGAGTATAGTACAATACATACATATACATAAAAATATACATTCTTATTTCTTTATGTAGGAATTTAATCTAAAAATTCGGAAGAGTGAGGTTGTAACTTATTAAAATATCTTTTAATGTTTACATTAAACATAATTCGAATTTATTTTTTCAAATATATTACATTTTTCATATTGAATTAATCTATAAAATTTGTGTATTTCATATGTGTATGTATATATATATATACTTGTGTACAGTTACATAACTTTAAATATGAATTTGCAAATAATGACAAATATTGAAAAATAAATAAAATTATAAAAGCCACTGGATATAATTCTTACAAAAACAAATATGCTTTTTTCAGATTTTGAAAAAACTTCCTGTGGTTACTTTTATTTTATTTTTAGATTTTTTTTTTTTTTTTAATTATTAAAGCTAAGTATTCTTAATCTTTCAAAAGAATAATAAATACATACATGCACACTCCTATATGTGTATTTGTAAACTAGTCAAGCGTTGTTAGCTGAGAGGTCATCGCAGCCGCCTTGCAAGCAAGTAGTTGGGTGCAGAGGGTTGTGGGTTCGCCTCCCGGCCGATGCTATGACATAAAAAAATAAAAAAAAATATTTTACTATCTTAACTAAAGAACAAGTAATTAAATGAAAAAAAAATTTGAGAAGTGGATGCATATTAGACTATAGAAGTCTTTAAAATAGTTTGAAAAATCAAGACATTGTTTGTTTTCATTTAGTTTTTCTATTTTTGTATGTTTATAGAAGATAATTGTAAATGTACATATGTGCAGAGGCATATGTATATATATAAAGAAAAAACAATAGCATTGGATTTATAAGTTAATCCCAAATGTGTATAATTTTGGTAGTTTATTGCAAATTAAGCTGCATAATTCATCTCTGTGCTACTTTTTATCGTTATCTTTTTCATTTTCAATATGAGTTTATGTTTATATGGCTCTGACAAATTCATTTAAGGATATTTTTTTTTCACTTTTGCCATCATGAATTTATCTAAGTGTTTCAGGGAGCGTTTTTCATTTTTTCAGTGTTTTATAAAACATTATAGATAATATAGGAAGTGGAAAATCTCTGCAGTTCTCCAGGGAAAGATATTTTCATCATGTATGATCACTAGATCTGCATGACAAACTAGAAAATTGTCTATTTCAATGGTTTCTATGCGAACACACACAAATTTTTTTTTTTTAATATTATGAATAAAGTATTTACTTTGGATCCATTTTATCAGTAAACATGAATTTCTTGAGAATTTTTTTTATTAATGTCATATATTTATTTGCTTCTAGAGTACTGTAAAATGTATACCAAAAAAGTTTTATGAGTGATATCAATATATGCAAGATATAATTCTTATAAAATCATATTGAATTACTTTCTGATGAATATTTTTAACAAATGCTTGTCCCAAGGATTTCTCTGTTTGTTTTTATAGATAGATTCAGATTCTAAGAAGCATCCATATCATTTAATATTTGAGCTTTGGATTATTGGGGGGGTTTTTTGCTGTTAAAAGTTTTTGGAATAATTCCTGCACAGAAACTCTTGATGTTCGGTAATAAAACTTGATTTTGTTTTAGCAAAATAATAATTTTTTACACTACAATGTTGTTCTTAAGTTTAAAAGTGCAAACAAAATTTAATTACTATGTCAAGCAGATACAGTTATAATCATAAAATTGTACAATCTTAATTAAACAAATAAAGTTTAGATTTATATACATTTTGAGTATTTACGCACATAAATATATGCACACATAACTAAGAAAGAAAAAAAAAAGGGGGGGGGGGTAATTGAGCATGTTTTATTATATATAATTTTATTTTATGTCTAATGAATTTAACTTTCAGCTAATTATGTTGACTATTTAGTTAAATGCAGTGGCATAGACAATGAGTTCAACATCAGAAGTATTTGTAGTGCAAAATAGAGCTCCTCATCAGAATATATAAAAGAAAATATGACTCTTTTTTAAATAAAGGAATCATACTATGGATTGTAAATATTTATTATGAATTTCAAATCCAAATTTATGGGGTGTTACATTTAATATATGATAATTTACATGGAATAAAAGGGTTTATTAGTTATGGATAAATTAATAAATTTATACTGTATTATTTGACATAAAGAAAAAACAAAATTAAATGATTTACAAACAATTATGCTTGTGGATGATGAATGTGTATGTATATATATATCTGTGTATTTATGTATTTTTATTCATTTATTACCATATGTATATGTATGTCATTATATATATATACATATTGCAAATTTTAATATATATTTTAAGTATGGCTATTTTTTTTTTTGGTTGATGAGTAAGATATTATTATTTCAAAGCCAATTTTAAGCTTGATTTAATTAAAAATTCTATATGCATGCAGTTAATTTTTTTTGGTTTTATCTTTTTTTTTAATACTAATATTGTATTTATAATGAAAATAATAAACAACAAAAAAAATATTGACTTGTTGGAAAGAATTATGAAAATTTATTATGCAAGAGAAAAAGTGTGCTCTATTCAATAAAATTTATTAATAGTCTTGTAATATTTTTATTACTTGTATATATGTTTAAAAAAAAAAAATCTTAAAAGAATTGTATAACAAAACAATTTTAATTCTATAAATTTGTACTGTGTAAAATATAAAAGTTAATAAAATTTAATATTTTATTAAATAATTATGATTTTTTTCTTATTTATATACATTTCTCCAGATTTATTTATATGTATGTAATTATAAGGAACTTTAACTCAGAACATTAAACTCTACACAGTTATTCAATCCATCTTATACAACTGTTATACATGACCACATACATAAATGGATGAACAAATAGATTGATATATAGAGATAGATAAGTAGATGAGTGGACAGATAGACAAACATGTAGCTAAGCAGTTTGTAAAAATTGATAAAAATTTGTATCCTTGATATCTATCAAAAATTCGTTTTCTATTTCAATGTATTTGACAGTCTCCCAATTAAATGGCATTTGGTTAGCATGGAAAATGGTAATTTATATTCTTATTGAGAAACTTTCATTATAAAATCTAACTCCATGATATATTGTTTGAATATGGATGAAACTTTTTTTTTTTTCCCAAATAGCTGAAAATTTCTATGCAATCTTAGAATTTTATATGTTGATGTAACCCACCTGTATCCAATTTAGTTATTTATACAATTAATGGGTGACAAACAGACTAATAATAGGAAGGAAAATTCATAACTTTATAAGAAACAGTTCACTAATATGGTATTATTTCCTTAATTAAGCTGGTGGATTATTTAACATATATACATACTGAAGTCCTTTCAAATATAATTGCTATTGTATTTTTGTCTTATTTATTTCATTTGTATAATCACCAAACCCTGGCTTTCAGTTGATAAGTTTTGTAATAAATTTTAAAATCTAAATACTGCAATCATTAAGTTGTGTGCAAAATGCCACAAATGAAAATTGATTCTGTATAGGTTCATTTTTGCTCTATGTTCCAGATTTTCTAAAGTTTGCCAATAAATCTGATTTTCAATAGAAACTAAATCTACAAAACTATTGTTTGCTATAAAAATAGTGTAAAATTTTATTTGGGTTAGAAAAAAGAAGTATTAGCTCTATAATTTTAAAATGTTTATTATCATAATTTTTTTTTATCAACAAGTGAACAATGAATTTGGAATAAAATATTATTTTGATATAAATATTTGAGAAATATAAAATACTTCTCCAATATTTTCAGAATAAATGTTTGATATTCTTTTTGTTGAAGCTTCTAATCAATAATGCAAAAGATAAAATTTTAATAATGCTAAAGATAGCATGATGAACATGAAAGTAATGTAATGTATATATATAAAATCATTTATTTTTGTGGAATATTGTATATTAGTGAATCTTGATATTCTTTCAAGAAGAGATTTTGAGAATAATGAGCGTGAAAGTATATAAAATAAAGAATACTTTGCTTTAATATTATTTCTTCATTTTTGATCTCCTCTTTTTTTACATTTAATTACAGTAGACTAAGGAAAATTTCATAAGTATCAATATGTTGAATATTGAATTAAAAATATTTATTGCTATATCTTTCATGTGCCAAGTTTTATCTTGCTTATTATGTTTGCATAATACTATTGATTGTTGCATCTGTTAAATCTGATAAATTATCAGAAATAGAACTTAAATTAAGATTGAGTTTGATTGAAGTAATCCTTCTATATTAAATATTAGTTATTGTTATTTTGAGATTTATTTTCAATTCTCTTATTTTCTTCGTCAGTCAATAGGTCTTGTAAATCATTAACGTTCATTCAAAGCTTTAGTTTAGGTGTTTATTTTGGTTTTCTATTGTTTTGAAGATTTTTTTTTTTTTTTTGTGAAATTTTTTGTTTAGGATACATGGTCTTGTATAACAAAATTGTAACAATATTAATGGTCATTTTTATCTGACTTTATGATGCTTTGCAGATAAATTTTATCTGCTGCTTCATGATTTTGGATTGTAATAATAAATATATTTATATATTAATCTGTATTAAATATTGTTTGTATTTTTTTACATTTGGTACTTGTTTTATATTTGTTTGTACTTTTGTGGCAGATATGACTTGATATTATTTTAAGTATCCATTGGGCAGATATGCTTAATGTGTCTTTAAATTATTTAAAATATGAACTTGGAAGATATGCTTGATCCCATTTAAAAGATTTTTTACTTCCATCTTTATCTGTGATATCAGTAATAGATTTACAATTTTTATAGTTGTATGGCTAACCTTTTAACTTCTTTATATTTATTTCCTTCCCATGCAGATTATAAATGTTGCAATTTAACCTTGTCCTGGTGGAACAATAATATCAGCAGCTTCTCTTAAACAATACTCCTAAGTTATAAATAACTTTAAAAAAAAAAAATTGGATTGCATTTTTCAGATTTAGGTTTCTACTTTATTAAAGACCATCCATAACTGTGTTAAGATTCCAATAATAGCATCCTTTTCTGAAGAACCATATGAATGTGTGTTAAAATAAAAAAATCAAATTCATTTTCTATTAAAATATTGATAAACTAGTAATTAATGATCATTATTAGTTTATATATACTCGAATAAAGAAAGCTTCCGAAGTAAAAAAGATAATCAAGTTGAAGAAAAAAATACATTGAACAAATAATAAATAGTAACAAATTCTTCAGTTAGGCTTACCTTTCAATGCAAGCCATAGTAATCAATGGATGCTAGGGGGTTTTGCATAAAATACTTATCTAGTGCCTATTCATCCAATATCTCCAGACTTGTTTCTAGCTTGTGGCTTTCATGAGGAGTGTTGAATTTGAGAGTACTGTACCTAAATCTTGGAAACTAATGTAACCATCTAGCAGTCACTTTTTATCTATTTATTTAACTATAAGGTTATGAACCCAAGATCAAAACATGTTTTTAATTTAAGCTAATTTGATTATATAATGAGTTCAGTATCTATACATTTTGGTGTCTTTGGTTTTTTAATAACCATAGTCACCATTATCTTATGGCAGGATTGGTATAAACCAGGGGAGGCCAAACTTTTAGATGTTGGGGGTTACTTTTTTGGTGAAAGTATCTGAGGGTGACTACATTTTTTTCAGGGTTTCGAACCGGAAACCAGAAAAAAAAAAACTTTTGCCAGAACGGAAAAAAATAACGGTTCGAAGTCCTGTTTTTTTTAGAATTGGTGTTTTTTTTTTTTTATAAGGGTTTTTTAGGTACTCACAAATATTGGTTGACTGATGATTTTTTTTTTAAGATACGAACAGTATTTTACTATGACTACTATTAAATTACTTCAGCTCTCTCTAGTATTACAATTTGTCCATGACATTTTATAAAATATTTATTAAATTACTTATAAAAAAATATTTTCTAGAACTGGTCCTGAATTTTAAGAAAAATTTCAAGAAAAAAAAATTTGTTTTAGAATGGTATTAAAATAAATTAGATCCAAATTTAAAAAAAAAAAAAAAATTACAAAGTAAAAAAAAAATTTATTTTGATGACCATTGGCATTGCATAGTTTCGGCAAGTTTGTCAAAATGTGTCTCGTATAAACTCAAACTAATTCTTGAACACAATTCCAAATGTAGATCCAATAATTGTGACCTATGTTTAGTTTTTATTGCATTCATGCAAGAAAATGCTGATTTGCACAAATATGTTGAACCAGAAAATACACTGAAATATGTAGCAACTCCAAATATTTGGATATTTATCCCTGATTATTATTATCCAGAAGCTCTCATTTGTACCCATTGATTTTAAATGTATATCACATTTAATATTTATTATTTTTTCTTTGAGGCTCACTAAATTTGTATGTAGAAATTCATTTAATTTTATAGTGATATCTTCGATATTGATATTAACATTAAATGGATAAAACAAAAAACTAGTGATATTTTCAAGTTTGTCAAATTCCATGAATATTCCCTTCAAATTCCTTTATGAGGAATATTATATTTTCAACATTTGTTGTAGATTTAGACTTGTCAATAATATTTTTGAAATGTTATAATTTATGATGTTTCAATTGTATTATAAGCATACTTAATTTTTCCTTGAATGACTTCAAAGTGCTTATCATAACTATTATTGTTTATCTTTTCCTTATAATTCTACATTTAAGTTATTTAGTTTTTCTGTACTATCGCAGAAAAAGGCGAGGTCAAGAAGCCTTTTTTTGTCATTCAGTTGTGGATATGAATCACTTTTAGTTTCCAAAAATGATCTTATTTGTGATAGAAATTCTCCGAATCTGATTTAAAATTTTGCTTCACTTTTTTTACATCAATATGTAATAATTCACTATATTCATTCTCGCATTCCTTTAGCAAATCCCAGAATTGATGCCATAACAAGTTTTTTGATCTTATTTTATTAACAATTTTGAACGCAACACTCATAACATGATTAAATTTCAATATTTTGAACACAAGACATGCCAAGGTATAATGTAATGATAGTCCATAAAACTAGGTATATTAGTATCATTTTTATACAGGGACACAAAATCAGTTTTACTGCCAGTCATTGCAGGGGTTCCATCAATAGTTATTGATACTAATTTGTGAATTGGAAAATTCATTTGTACAATGTAATTCTTGAATAAATCATAAATATCTTTATCTCTTGTCTATTTGAATTGGAATAATTGTTAATAATTCTTCTGTGACTAACATATTAAAAACCATGCAAATAAAAATACATAATTGTGCACTACCTGTATATCAGTAGATTTGTCAAACTGTAGTGATAAAAGTTACAATTGTTAATGTTTTTATGTAAAGTATCTTCCAAGATTTTGACTAGTTTCTTCAGTCTTATGTTATGCATGATTGTGTTTCGTGATAATGACATATTGTTGATAGAAGTCATTAATTCAGATTTATTCTTAAAATTTTCAAATAATAACTTCACCAGCTTTGATGAAGGCTTCTTTCCATATTTGTCCATTTTGAAAGGGCTTATTGTATTTAATTAAAGTATCAGTGCAATCGTAATAGTTTTTGAGTTTGTATTTGAGAAAAAAATTTTGTTGCAGAGTGAGTTGCATCTTTAGCTGTTGTACTTTAGCTTTTCTTAAAGCAGTGCTTCATGGATAATCATTTTCATAATTTTTATGAATAGTGCAAAAATGTATTTCAACATTGGCTTTCTTCAGTAAAGCCACTTGCACACTGCAAATAATACATACACATTTGTTTTTGATCATAATAAAAATATAACTTCCCATTTGTTATGATAGTGATAAGTTTTTATTTTTTTCGCCCCTTGTACTTGATTTATTCATTATAATCCTGTTGTATATTCACTTGCCAATAAATAAAAAAGAAATAATACAAGTCAAAAAAAAATTATCACTAGTAAAGATGAAAAAATATTTATTAACTTTTAAGCACATCTCTAAAAGTTCGGCATTTACAAACATGATCAATAAGTCAAAATAAGAGTCAAAGATCCAATTCATAGATCACATGACCCTATCTCTTAAGCTTGTAAGTTATAAACAGTGAGGATTGCCAATTCCTCTACAAATGCTTAGCCAGAGCCAGCACTTAAAATATCTCTGTCAGGAACCCCTCCCCAAACCCCTGACCATGGTTTCGTGCTTTGGCACTCCTCAGAGAGGTGTCAGGGTAGGTTCAGACACTAGATCTAAAAATACCAACCCAAAGCCAAGCACTTATCTAAAAGTTATCTATTGAGTGGAAAATCTGAAATTTTCAGACCTCTACATGTCTTCAAACCCAGCTATCCAACTCAAGTAGCTATATGGGGCTGATGGATCTTCAGCCATACCATATATTAGTAGTCATAGCAATATAAAATTGCATAAGACTTTTGGCTTTGGGTTGGTATTTTTAGATCTAGTGTCTGAACCTACCCTGACACCTCTCTGAAGAGTGCCAAAGCACGAAACCATGGTCAGGGGTTTGGGGAGGGGTTCCTGATATATTTTAAGTGCTGGCTCTGGCTAAGCATTTATCATAAAGCTTGTAGAGGAATTGGCAATCCTCACTGTTTATGATCAATAAGTCTTTGATTCTAATTACTATTTTCTATAAATACTAATATTTATCACTGATAATAGACTAACATTAATCATCACTATTCTTAGGACTGAGTTAAAATAATTACAAGTTATTTATACTCGCAGTCTTTCTCTGACCAATTCTTGTGGAGCCTGTCAGACTTGCACATAAAAAGATCTCTGATCTGTTTTTGTCCTATCCAGTTATTGGTACCTACAGAGGTACAGTCTCTGGGAACAATTTTCTCGTGAAAAATTGCTATAACTTTCCATACAGCTTCTACTTTGGATCCTTTTTCAAAAGTCCAATATACTCGACTGCAGGCAGCAGCATTCATGAAAAGTAAAAAAGCACAAGCTCTTTTTTGCACACAATATTTATATCTATCACTGTTTCATATCTGGTATTAATATTATAATTGATGATCATTATTTTACTTTGGACTATTCCATGATAGAATTAAGTTTTTCACCAAAATTATCCATTAAGCTTTAATTGTATATGTGCACATTCCTTTCACTGCAATTAGTCTTTTCAATATTAATTGTGCTAACAATTTTTTACTTTTTTGTTTAATTAGTTTTAAAAATAGCTTTCTGCTCTAATTAAACAGTGATATCTTTTTTCTACAATTAATTTAACAGACATTTACTGAATTGTCATTCCATTTTATTTTATCCTTCAGCAATCTTTTTTCATTGCTCTTGACTTAAATCACTTTCTTATATTTAACTTTCTTTCTGTTCTCTTTTTTCTGGAGTAATTAAACATGGTTTTATAACTTATACAAAATTAAAGTTAATCAATATTTTTACCAAAATATAATAAATCCTGAATTTATTTTTTGATTTTTATAAAATTTTTGTTTTTTTGTATTTTTTTATTCACTTGTATAATTAATAAGTAAATATGAGTAAGGATATTTAAAACACATCCCTCTCCTAGGGTGGCACGAATAATTTAATTAGTCATAAAGTTTGTTTCTTGCTTTGATACCTATTTTGTATTTTTTTTTGTCCTGTTTTTTTTTTAAATCTCCTTGGGGATTATTTGCTAGCTAGACAAAGTGTTTAAAAAAGTTCACAACTTTTTTGTTTAAAATCAGTTCATTAAAATCCTTGTTTCTCCAGGACAAGATATTTTCATTTCTCCTTGGGAAAATGGCAATTAAATATTTCTAAGAATTTTAGCTCTAGCATTATACAAAAATAATTTAATCCTTTCCAGCTTCTTCCAATCTGACTTTATTTTTGAGATCGCCAATAGCAACAGGTGTTATTTTAAATTTAACTTTTTTTAAACAAGAATAATTTTAAATGTTTACTTTTTTTATATTCAAATCGGCTCTGAATTTATCACTATAATTTGTCAATGTTCATATCAGTTTCGTTGTCAACTTCCAGAGACCACGTAGTCTACATCTTGGCCATCCCTGGTATAAACCATGTGATGTTTTAACAAGTAATAAGTGTAGGCTTCTGCACATACCCACTTGTTAAAGAAAGGGTATAACGTCATAAATGAATACTGACATCTAATTAAATATTAATATTAAAAATGTGAATCACTGATTGATGAAAATAAAGATATATCATGGCATTAACTGGTCATACAGTTGCAATAATAAATCTTTCATAAGGTTGATTTATTTATTCATTTAGTGAAAGAATTTTTTAAAAATAACTTAAGTATTAATAAAATATCATAAAGAAACTTGTAAAAATTTTAAGCATGAGGTAGATTAACTCCTGGCTTTATTAAGTTTTTTAGTTCTGCTATTATGGTCATAGATTTGGCAATCATTAATTAAAATATTTTATAGTTTGTTTCTCTACAGTTACAGAGGTCAGTGACTATAAAATTCCATTTATGAAATATATGAGTGAAATAACCATGGATTGCCATGAATCTTGATGAGACTCCAATTATATCTAAGAAGATCAAACCCAACTGATTTTTTTGTTGGAGCTAGAAAAATAAATTTCTTTGGAAATCTCATAAAAATTATATTTTTCACACCATAATTCTTTTTGTGTTGAACATCCAAGAAAGGGATTTCATTTGAGGTGAGTTTTAGATAATGAAATTATGTCTTGAATTATTGGTAAGGGCTGATCTGCTTAACAACCTTTTATATACTTACTCTAAAGCAACTTCTCTTCGGATATCTGTAGAAAATTATGTTGAAGAACCAGAAGCCAATGCAACAAAATAGACTTTAATGTGCCAGTAATATTTTTCATTCTAATAGTTGCGTGAATATTCAAAAGTTTAGTGTTGAAACTTTTTTTTTCCAAACAGGGGCATCACATAGAGGAACACAATAATGCTAAGAAAGTTGTTTGTAAAATATTTGTCTTACTATTCCATGTAGTGCCAGCTCACTTAAGAGGCTTATTTTTAAAAAATAATTTTGATCTAACCTTAGATAAATGAAAATAAATTAGGCTATGGTCTAAAGTTACTTTTAAATACCACAAGATAGGATTAAATTTTTGTCTATTATTGCAAAAGATTATCAGATTACAAGAGTTTCCTATTGTTTAGATAAAGAATTTAACATATTATCTTCATTGGATTATGAATAAATTTCTAGTCTTTGAAATAAATTTACAATAACTTCATATTCTTAGTGAATATTTCTTCTATTTTTGGTGATTCTTTTGAGAAATCAAAGCAATATCTGCCATAGATACATTTCCTGTATTTTTTTATGGAAGATTACTGATTAATATATTAAATTCTGAGAGAATTGAATCTTGTGGTAGAATGTTCTGTAAAATTTTGTATCTATTGCAATTGTCATTTAATGTCTTGAATTTTTCTTTTGGAGGCCATTGTGTTAAATAATAGTTTTTTTTGCATTTAAAAATTTTAGAAAGCCATTTTTTAAAGTGAATTATATATAAAACTTGTTCACAGCAATTTCTTCCTGGCCTAAAACCTGCCTGCTCCATGGGCAGATAAACTATTGGCAAAATTCTTGGTAGTATTATTTTTTCAAACAGCTTATAAAGAAAATAGTATCAATGATTTTTTGAAACATTGTTGGATTTTTGAATGAATAATATTACTAAATAGTTTTGCTGACTATGTTTTTGAATTTAGGTACTAAATTTTTTAGACTCTAAAAATATGTATTTTCTCTTGGAATCTATCCTAGTTTAAGACAAGAATGTCTTCAAGTTTTATCAGATCAGTATTGTACCGGTCAGTTTTGTCTGTTCACATAACATAACAAGATCTAGCATCTAGGCAAAAGTACCTTGAGTCCAATCATGTGCAAGATACATAAGTCAGGAACACTCATGAACTCTGCCCTATTTGCCTATTTTCCAGATCTACCAACTTATGAGCAACAATCCTGATGATACCAATCTAATTTATCTCTCTTCGTTGGCATTGCAAAGTGGAGACACAAAGAGACTAATTTGAAATCATATAATGGAAACTTTTAGTATAAAATATAAGTTTGACCCATGACCTTTCACCTTAATTATATATACATAGGATTAGCGGGAGATTATCTAGTCGGAGCAAGCAAAATTCAATAACTAAAATATTAATATTTTAACTAAAAGAAACAATGATTCTGCAAGTTATGATATATATATAAAATTTATTAATTGAAATAAAATACACATAAATACTTGGTTTATATTATTTCATTGATCATCATTGGCCTCTTGACATACATATAATTTGATTTATACTTATACGGTAACAACAGATAAATCATATGAAATTTGTTTATGACTTAGAAAATGACAATTTTGATTTATTACTTTATTTGATTGCGGCTAGCTCATATGCCAATAATTAATAAATACACTGATGAACATAGTTGATTTAGCACTATGAGTAAATATCTTTGAGAGATACCAATCCACCCCCAAAGAACAAACTATAGCACTTGACCGAATATTTAGAATGATTAATTTTATTACAAAAATATACTTTACGGGAATAAGTAACTACTCTCAGTTTATACTGAGTGAGAACATGTGTGGGATAGTTCATTAACATATATATACGTATATATAATTGCATCACAAAAAGACACGCATATGGAAATATTGATAAATACAAAGAAATCTGCTTAGTAAAATCATAACATTACAGTTTATGGACATTCGTAGGATTGATTTATGATGAGAACTTTAAGAGGGGGGTGTATGCATGGTGGCGTAATTAGATGATCCAATCTCAGATCCAGAAAGGTGCTTCCAAATTTAAGGACAAAGAATGGTGACTGAATTCTACCTGCTACTTTGGCAGATTCGGTTCACAAAATGAAGACGTCGGCTTTTAATAACGATAGGCGGATCTTTTCCAGAGCGACCCTATGTCAATAGTCATATGATGAAATAAGTCCCATGGGGGGGGTTTGCCAGTCATGTTCTTGGACTTGGAACGAATATACAGGATTTGGATTATTGATAATCCCAGGGAATGAAGCATGAAGACACACATATGTGTATTTGAACATGGAGGCTTGTTTGCATACAATGCTTGGAACGAAAGACATATAATATTTTAAACTAAGAACGAATGACTGATAACCTATATATATATATTGGGAATGTCCAACATAAGGTTAGGATTAGATTAATAAACAGTATGGAAGAGTTTAAATTTATTAATAAAATACACAAACCAATGGAATAGAGACTCCCCTCCCACATTAATTTATATATGAACTCCCCAAAACATTAACGAATATGAGAATTCGGTTATAAGTGCTTTTATATTATAATAAACATACATTAGATATATACGAGTGGGGTGGTGGTTATTAATTTCAGAATAAAAAAGATTTTATTTCATATAACAAATTTGAGTTTTTTAAGATTAGCACTTATTATTTAAATAAAATTAAAAAAACATTTCTTAGAAAAACAGATTTCTACTCTGTTTTTCTACACTGACATTATGAGATAATTTGTTTTCCCCAAATTTGCAAGCGTTCATTAAGATAAAAGTAACAAGACTTGTTTTAATTAAAGTTAAATCTAATCACCCCATAAAGTATAGAGGATGAAAATAACAATAAAAAGAAAAATGACATATTGGCGAATTTGAGGAATTACTGGCATATTTAAATATATAAAACAATAATAAAAGTTTTAAAATATTGTCACATGAAGGTGAAAGAAAATATATTTATTTAATAGAGACTCAATGATAAAAGAAAATTAAAGTTATATAGAGTTACATACATGCTAATATCAGGTAAGTAAATTAAATTATTTAAACAAAATATTTTAATTCTGGTCGAAGGACCAGCTAATAGAATGATATTTTAAATTACAGACAGGGTTATGGGAAATAGTTACGGAAGGCTGAACTTAAGAATTTAAACATTATGCAGTGGCTTGAGTTCTTTATCTTGGTAATTAGTAGCAATTCTTGGTGATTTCAGCATCCATTGGAATTGGTGAACTATATCTAGTTAGATTTGGTCAGTCAGGCAGGTAGCATTTCATTATTCAGTCTTTAAGTGCATTAAAGTTCATAGGTGACAGGATCCTGGGAAATGAGTGTGAGAAAGAGCATGTTGAACAGAGAAAGGTGAAAATTTCCACTACTCATGACACATTGAATTGCTATTACGACAAGCATGGATTATATTTACCATTGCTGTTTTATAATTATGAGTCTCCTTTGAGATTCAAATCTAGCAGTATTTATAGTATTTTCAGTTTCTCTTGGAATGCACTTTACTTGCTAGACCTGAGGCACTTTATGCACTTAGTGGACCTGGAATTTGCTGACTGGATGTACCTTTTGTTCATGTAATTTCTCGAATGATTGTTTTAAAATATGATCTAAGACTTTAAAACAAATTTGCGATGTATAAAATTTCCACTTATGGATTTTTACATTATTCTATAAAATTATCATATGTTTTAGATGGACTAATGAGTTTCCAGTAAACTGTCTTAATTACATTCGAGAATATTCCACAGGATTGCATCAGCCTTTTTTCTGACCGCCATTACTAAAATAAATAATAAATTATAAATATAATTTTAAAAATACACACTAATATAATACACTTTGCTTTTATATATGTTTTAAAAGTAATCTCCCCTCACCTATAATATGTACACATCCATTATGCACATATATGAGTTAAAATAAAATATTTATTTATTAAAAATAATTACATTAAGATATTTATATATATCTACATCAGTTATTATTTAAATAGTTAAGCAAAAAAATATGTATTAATAAATACATATATATGCGTAAGGATGGAGTTCTGAATATGGTTTAGTGGTGGTAGATCCTGAGTGGGCTGTGAAGCTCAATCTGAGTATTAGAGTAGTGAAAGAGAAGTTTACAATTCTATTCTAATGATACTTTTTTTTATTATATCAATCTTGTGTTTAAAAATCTGATATATAAAATTGATAATGATTATAGTAATTCTTTTGGAAGTATTTCCTTAAGACTAGATTTGGTAAACTTTTGCTTTTCTTTGGTTTTTCTTTTCCAATATTATCTAATGATTTTTCAAGATTATCAGCAATTTCTGGACCTTTGGTAGTCAAAAATTGACTTTAAAAAATATTGCTGATTTCATTCCATCTTGGAAGGAATTTCTTTTGGATATACACAACAAATGGATTCTTTAATAGCTGTTGTTATGGGTTTATTATGCCTATCACAGCAAGAGGTAATTGGACATTTCTATTAATAGTTTATTCAAAATATCCAGTATATTGATTCCATTTAACTTTCATTAAATTTTATCTCAGAAGTGGATCTTTCAATATTATAGAAAATCATAGGAAACTTGAACAGACTTTGAAGCTCCCTTGTATTCTAATATTATAGAAAAGTAAATTCCAAGAATGATTTGATTTAAATTTACATTAAATATTGGGGAAATAATATAATATCAACAGGGACTGATGAACCTTTTTTTTTTTTTTGAAAATCAAAACATAAATCAGTACTTGTTTCAGTTTCCCATCTGCATGAATGAAATGTTCTTTCTTACTTGACATCATAAAATGCATAGTCTTTAAATTCATCCATTCTAAAAGTTAATAACCTGCTTGATTCTCATTTATGTGTTTCCAAAGATTATTATGAGAATTAAAATCTACAAACACAAAATGTAAGAATATTTTGAAGAGGAGATTGGCCAGTTAGTAGTCATATATGTATGTGTGGGAGATGATGATCTGGATCTACTGATGAGTGTCTGTTTTGTATGAAATACTTATATTGGAGATCATCTATCTTTTTCACATGTGTATGGTCACATGTATCAATTGTATGAGATAGATTGGATAACTGAAGGGAGCTTGAAAATCTGAGTTCAAATCCCCTATAAATATATCTAAATTACAGTGGTATAAAATATATCTGTGTCTAAATAGTCATATATTTGTAAGTATTTCATACATAAATATATATCTGAGTGATGATTGCAATAGCTTAAACTATTTTCAATAGTAGCTCATTTTAGAAGATAATTTGAAATAAAAGTAATGATATTATGCTTAAAATACATTCTATCAATAATCAATATAGATTTAGGAATTTTAAGAAAATATGTATTATTAGAAGCAGGATGAGTTTGAAGTACATCAGCTTTGTACTCAACAATTAATTTACTTTCCATGTTAATTGAAATGATCTTATTGTGTGTCTTAGGTGAAGAAAAGGTCACTCTGTAAGGGGTGTACTTCACACTAGGATTTTCAATCCTGTAGTCCTGGCACAGCTATTCTCCATAATATTATTGGAGTTCTTATTAATTGTTTTATTGTGTATTTTACAATTCACTATCTTTAACAAATTTCATCAAAATGAAGCCAGGTTTCCCCATGGACACAATTCATCTTACATGCTAATGCATACTATTTGAATATCATAATATTTAAAACTTATGCCCAGTTATATAATCCAGAAAAAAAAAATCTATTGAAATGTCCAAGTTATTGAAAATAATGGGTCTATCTGAGTATTTTTGAATCCTAAAAAAAGATAAAAGGACATCACTATGAACATAATACTACACATATTAGTAACATCTGACAAAAGCTCCTGAGTTCAAGTTTTGAGTAAATGTTATTTTTAATAATGTTGAAAACATAAATCAAAGAAAAAATAAATTTACAAGAACATGAAAGAAAATAATATTTTTTCAAATAATAGAATCATTAAAAATCAACTCATAAAATCTTATTCTGAAAATTAAAATTTTTTAAAATATTAACATTTCTCTGCCTCTACTTTTAAAAATTATACCATTTGCAAAAAAAAAAAGTTTACCAAAAGTAAGTTTTGTTTCTAATACTTTAATGGGGGGAAAAACTTTTATTGTTACAATGATCATTTAAAAAGTGGTGTTAAATTGCTTTTATCTATCCCTAATGTTGATGATATAATTCCGTGCTAGCTATGGTGACATTTCATTTATTCCAGTACTCCTGATAAGCTAGCTAAATAAAGATTAAAATGGAATAGGATTAAGGAGCATGAAGTTAAAAAAACATTTTGAAGCCAGCTATTATAAAAGCAGCTAACTATTCTACCCCAAATCTTAGAAACAATTAAATGTGACCATACTTGCCAACTTATCTAAGCTCTTCCACTAATAGTTTAAAAATACTGTACATAAAAAATTAACGTAACCAGAAAAATATCATTTCAGTGAATAAACAAGTTATACCACTACGAAAATACTTCCTAAATCTAAAATTAATCTGTAACATTTCTATTTCATCAGCTATCAATAAATAGTACACGACTACTTATTCTCATCTCATAACATCTTAATGTGATCACATTTAAAAATCTAAATTTTTCTATCAATAATTTTGGACTAAAAAAATTATTTTGTAATCAAAAAAATATATATTCTGTGAATAGGGAAGCCATGCCTACAAAGATATTTTCTAAGCTTGAATTTAAATATTATGACATTTATTTCACTAGCAATTAGTATGATTGTCCTTACATGCCATTTTATACAATTTAGTAACTTATATTATTTATTAATGTGTTCTAGTGTGATCTTGCAGCATTTATATTTTATTATTATTATATGTACATTTTTTTATTGAACATGTTTTAAAAATAAAAAATTGACAATCTAAATAAATTATTGATTGTTATTATTTTGGAGTTAAATCAAATGACTTTTTGAGGCAACTTTTAAGAGAATAAACAAACATGAGAGACAGACGTCATCTAGATCATCAACCAGAAATGTAGCTAATGTGATTATTAGCAAAGATAAAAAATAATCAGACATACGTTTGAAATCTAATGAGAATTCAGCAAATAATTTCAGCAATAATGTAAACTTTATTTTGCAAGTATAAGTGTTATAACATTAGCTGGCACTCTTGGTATCTGAAACTTTACCTCCATCCTTATTATAAATCTTCTATATCTAAAAGCGAGACAAAAATTCCTTCCGATTAAAATTAAATGATAATAATATATTATATAATAAATGTAATTATATTCTATATATTAAAAAAAAATTCAAATGATTTATCGTTTGGGAGTTTTAAAAAAATTGAATATCGGAAATGATGGAGCTGTAGTTACAGCCCATAGACCTCAAACTCCAGAACCCACCACTAAATCTATTGCACTAAACTAAGGAGGGCATCCTGTATATTTATATAAAAAGTTCTATTGATGGATCAACTCTTTCTTTTCTACTTTTCATCAAAATTCATTTTTATAAAAATGTATTAAAATTTTGGTTGCAAATTTCATACAGCTAATTCACAGATAAGTTCTTTCTCATAACGTTTTTTTTTTTTAAAAAAAAATTTTTTCCTATTGTAGCAGCTTAATTTTTTTCTTTCGTAAAATAAAATAGAAATATGGCTTATTAATTGACAAGTATTTACTTTTGTTTTTATTGGTTTACTGTAATTTTTATTTTAAAGTGTGTGTATACTCAAGATTCAGTTATAAAATGTTACTTAAATTTAATTCGTGCTAAAATAACAGTTTGATGGTCATAAAAATGTAACTTCTCTTTTTTCCTGTAATTTTATTTGAATATTTAAAATTGTTAAATTTTAGAGAGCTGTATTACAGCAATATAGTCTTATATTGAAAATGTTGTAAACTATTGTGTGAGTGAAAGATACATTTATATTATAAAGATTTCTTATTTAAAGATAGGCCGTTTTTGTGTGTGTGAAAGATACATTTACATTATAAAGATTTCTTATTTAAAGATAAACTGGGCAATGTGTTCAATAAATTATTTTTAATGTTGAAACTACTTTTAGAACCAAGAGAAGTAATTCTAAATAAGATGAATAACTTTCGATGTAAATTAGTATATTCATGCAAAAACTTTTAGAACAAGTGGCAGTAACAATGATGAAAATTATATAACAATATCACATGACTTTTTCAAAGACTTTCAAGTTCAATTTTTTTAACTCTAATTTAGAGTTAGTTACTACAAACTTGATAATTACTACACATGAGATAGTATAATTATAAATAGTCACTAAATCGTATAATTTTGTTTTAAACTTCGTTAAATATATATTATACATTTTTAAACTGGCAGCATGTTTTTATTCCTTTATATAATTCAAACTAATAGTCTGAAATTTTAAAAAAAACATTATGGTTTTGAATCCATGCTAACTAAATTTAGATATCTCAATTTTAAACCAACTATAGATCACTTCTATTTTTTAACTAGAAGTGTTAATATCAATAGTAATATCACATAAGTTTCTCATATGCTTCAAGAACTAGTCTCCTAGAGATATCTAACGTAATCTAGAATAATCAATGACTACATTGTGATGAAAAGATTTACAGTTACTTTAGTCAAAGTAAATGAAATTTTAAAAATTCAACCAGTATTTTTAAAATAAATATAGGGACAACTGTTGGTATTGGGAAGGATTATGGGTATGAAAAAAAAATTGTGTGTAAGTAAGAGATATAAAGATATATGTTATGTCACTTTCAATAAAAATTTTGCTTATATGTTATGATAAAAAAGATGTCTTTTGTCATTGTCAACCATATTCCAGACCTATAACTATACATTTGGGTAATTAATAAGTCATAAATGAAATAGTATGAAAAAAACTGCTTCTGAAAGAATATGTTTAGAATCATTAAACGTTATGTAATATTTGTGGAAATTAATTACACAATGGAAAAGGATAGTATAGTAGTCATTAAAATATATAATTGCTGATTTATTCTAAAACAAATTTATTAATGGAAAACAATTGATACATGATTATATTGAATACATTGTATCTTTGAAGAATTGCTGATTTAGTGTCATATCTATATAATAATACAATTAAATTGACTTAGGTTTATGCCTTAAGCCTTTTAAATCTAACAGATTTATACTATAAAATAGATGAATAAAATGCATTACTTCCAGTTTGAATCCAAAGTCCTCAGTGATGAAAACAATAAGCTAGAAAATAATCTGCAAATGTAGACATAACAGTATTACAATCTAGCATCTATTAATTAATATAGCTACTCTGGAGTAGAGTGAAGAAAACTATTTTTGAAAGCATATTCCAAATATAAGCAAAAAATCATGTGTCTTTATTTTTTTTTGATAATATTAAAATTACTCTTCAAAATATATCAACATTAAAGCAATCACTTTTATAAAAATATATTTGAACAAATGATATTTCAGTTAAAAAAATTCCATGATTGTTTCTAAGTTATAAGGAAATACAAAGGTGAAAGAAATAAAAAAAAAAAAAGTTACCTTCTAGTATTTCAGACTGAGTCTTTTTTCTTAGAATTTGAAACATTTAATTAATAAAGATAAGCAGTGCAGAAGAGAGAGTGATTGTATTCTAGTCTTTAAAAGGAATATGATAATATTAAATACACGATGAATTCAAAGAATATTCTCACAATGTAATAATGAAGTTGAACCACAGATATTCAGTAATTGTTAGTAAATAGGTAATTAGTTATTTTTAATTGACAAATCAAAGTTGATCACATGAGTATAAATATAATGTTTTCCACATTACTTTAAAATAGTCTTTACAGATAGATTATACACCATATCTAGAGCAATAGGCTTATTTTTGAAAATAAATGAAATCTATATTAAGTATATGTTTGGACTCAATTACATGAAAAATTACAATATACAATAGGGGTCATATGTAGGAATTTTATTGCATACAAATGAATGCAAATATGCAATAATTTCATCTCTAACAGTTTTCCATAGCTAAACTGAACAAACATTAAGGTAATAAGATATATTTTTATTATTATTTAAAAAGACATTTAGAATATCATGTTTCATCAGTGTTATATAATAAGTCCTCATACTTCGTGATCAGTATTAAACTATAATTAAAGTGTGTATATAATAAAACAATATGTAACTGAAGTGATATCTATTTGATTTAATGAACTATTATTCAAAATTTGTTCCCTGTTTTACTTTAAGCAATATTAAAATTTCTCATAAAGAGATTTCATTTTCCTTTGATTGTTTTTTAATTAAGTGAATCAATTTTGATATGCTTTTGTATTGAAATACTACCATAATTATGATCACAATTGTTAAAGATAACATCAGATGGAAGATAGATTTGGCAATTTTACAATTTATTTTATGTTTATTTAAGTAAATAATGGTTTCCATGAATATAATACCTATAAGATAACATCTTTCTCATCATTAAAGCACATCTAATCATTGTAGATTAACCTGTGATCTTTTCTCTCTGTTTATAAACAGCTGGATATCTATTTATTGACTGCTATTGGAAAACTAATTGGGTTTAGAAATCGGTCAATAACTTTATTCTATCCCCCCCCCTCTCAGTTTTTAGAATAATGGGAAATGCATTAGACCCAGAAAGAGACCACATGTGAGATGGATGGATGAAATAAGAAAGTGTGCAGGGGTGATGTGGAGAAGAGAAGCTAAAGATAGGAAAAGATGGATTGAACTTGGAGAGACCTTCATCCTGCAGTGGATTGATAATGGTTGATGATGATGATGATGAAATGTTAAATGGTTAAGCTACTGATCTTTCCTATTACAATGAGATGTTGCTATGTTTGTACTATGCTTAATTTGGACTATAAAAAAATCAATGCTTCTGTGGATGAAATATTTAATTTCAAACATTTATTGTCAGCAATGATTGTGAAACAAACACTAGTATAATTTGACATAATGAAAACATCATTTGAAAGTAGAAGAGAACACAATTAACATTAAATAAGTCATATACTGTGTGGTATGAGATTAATATATGTGATTAAATAGAGGTGTTAAAGAATGCTACAACTGAAGGATATTGATCGATAGAGTCTTCTTCAGTAATCGTCAATGGAATTCAATTAATATTTTATCATTATATATAAGAAATATATATATAACACGACAAAAACTACTCAGAGCAATTAATAAGTAATTAATATTAGCCATGAATCAAAAGTCTCAAAAATCAGGCTTGACAAAGTTTTTAATTAAAGTTATTTGCAATACTTTTACTCCGGGTGAAATGAATTTAGAGTTTATTATATAAGAAATATCTATACGTTTCTCGCAAACAAAATATTTATATATTCATTAATTGCTCAGGACTATAATCGACGGTTTTAAAATAAATAGAATGAATATCAGTATAAAAGCGATAACGTCAATTTAATTATTACTTTTTCATTGTATTAATAGTTAAATCCTAGTTGGTCAAATGTTTTTCTACAACTTATTGTAATAAATTGTTGAGTAAATTATTAGTTAAATAAACACAGACAACTTTTTTTTTTTTAATGTTTAAATAATAATAACAAATAATGACATATTTTGACATCTTGTTACAAAAGGCTCAAAATGTTGATGAGATAATTATAGAATGATTTTATTAAAGTCATGTTGCAATTAACCAGCAAGGACTTTCTTGAAAATTGTGAATTACTTCCTTGAAGCCACGGGGAAGTAAATGAAACTCTTTTCTAGTTTAAAGATTTGGTAATTTTCTCTCTCTCTCTTTTTTAGACGATTTTAGTAAATTAATTTGCTAAACAAGATAATCATTTTCTTTTTAATTTTTCCTATTTATAGGATATGTGTTTATTTAGTTCAATGTCTATATATTGATGTATGTGTGTTGATGATGAAATTATTATTATTAAAATCTTGGTAAAATATAACCAAATATAGGCAAATGGGATTAAACCTTTAAATAGTTCATCTCAAAGAAGTCAAATTACAATATAAGAATATTTACGATTAGAAAAATTTGTGAAATGCTATAAATAATCCATTACAATAAACAAACAATTCCTACTAAATATAATTATTATATAATTGCTATTGGAGACACTAGTTTAAGAATTTTTTTCATTATTTAGTAGCTTGATTAGAAATATACGGAGTTAAGCAGTAAAAAGTTTATCAATGTTAAGTACAATGTTAGACAAAATCGAAAAGGACATTGTTATATATATGGTTTAAAATAGTAAAATATATGAAAACCGTATCTTAAATTCTATGTTCTTAGAGAGATATGTAAGTGATATGTATATACTATATCACATTTAAAGCCCAACATGTTGCAAATATTGTTCTCATAAATTGGAAGAATGTGTATGGATTAATTTTTTTTTATTTATCAGATTTTCATAGTAAAAATTTAAGATTGATTCTGTTTATCGAAAATGATTGTCATAGTGTTGCAAAGCATGTAAAAATTTGAAATATAGTATATGCAACATAGTCTTGCACAAATTAACTTTGGAAATGAAGTACTATTAATGCCAATAACATCTTGATTGAAAAGAATTTATAGTAATATAAATAAGAAACTTTTTCTTACCTAATTTTAACCTATTTATTGAAGGATAAAAATCTTCCAAATAAATAAGAGAGAAACATATTTTTCTATGCTGAATTAACTGAAGGATGACATTATTAATAGCAGCAATTTAGGTTTTAATATTTAAAAATGAATATGCACTATTTATTAACTAAGCTAATAAAATATTAAATATACGTCTACAAAAAACACTTAACTTTATTAAACGATGATTATTTTAACCAATAACCCAAAATTTGTATGTGGAATGAGCACGCTGATGCACAATCACTTAAATTATACATCTATATATAATAGAGTTTTAGCGGCATATTTCTTTCACCACATCCACGTTATATATAATAAAGTGTGTATTTGTGCTATATCGTTATCGATAAAGAAATCTTTTCCAATTTAATTAAAAGTTCAAAATTTCATTTAAATGTTTTAATGTTACAATCAACCATTTATTTATCTTACAATTAATTTTTCCAAGAGTCTTAGAGCTGTTTTTAATTAAATACTAAAGAAATTAATATCACACATAACAGTTCGTTTAGCTTAACCATAACGACCCCTCCCTTTCTTTCATTTTTTACCTTCAACCCAAAAATTCCATATTTTTGAATGAGCCATTTTCATCGGAAACGGAATTTAATTCTTAAACAAAGGATTGAAAAATGCTTGTAAATAAGTTATTAAAGAGAGATCTTCGTTAACTAAATGCGGTACACATGTATATTAATGAAAACAAAGTATTTGAACTATTTTCCGAAGCAGCCTAAAGTAATTTACAAATTACAAAAAATATGTGAATCTATATCACGACAAATTTCAAACTGTGTAATTATAATTTATGTCTATGTTATTTGATGCCATTTAATAAACTCAGATGGCAATCAGCCAATTAATCTCATCAACTTTATTGACAGTTGATAATCACTTTTCGAAAAGTACACTGCACAAAAATGATTCTTGAGGAGATAAAAATTCAAATATTTAGAGAAATAATTTTTGAAGTAATCAAATTCTAAATTGAAGGCACTTTTTGCTTTAAGGTTATAGACATAATATATATTACTTATGTAATGAGTATGCGCCCAACTAATTATTAATTACAACTTTAATTTAATGGTAATTCGGGCGTATACTTCTACGAACATTTTTTTAGAAAAAATTTCTTTATATATATGTAGAAGAAAGCATTTATGTGATGTGATATGATGCACTATGACTCCTCCTTATACGGAGTCAGGAATCTCTCAGCCACTATGCCCAGAGAAACCTGTTGGCCACTTTACCTTCCCTTTCATTCACCTCTCTAAGTTTTCCCATAATCTGCTCCATCCCATTTCCACAACATAATCTTTGTCAATTCCATGGCCTTCATGTCTAAGTCCCCCTTATTTTTTTCTCAAACCAAGCATAAAAATCAATAACTCCCTTTCTGTATAATCATTTTGTTCATATTTATTCTTCCATAACTTCATTATTTGTATCCTTTCTGCTTTTAAGCATTCACATTGAATTAACAGATGCCTAATATTTTCTGTGCCTTTCTTACACAACTTGCAGACTAAATCACCAATATTTTTCCATTTATGTGTATATTTCCTTGTTGCTAAAGATCCCATTCGACCCTTAAATAAAACTATTTTCCTTGCTATTATCCACCCAATGTTCCATTTACTTCTATATATATTTAAACTCTTTTTACTCTCCATACTAGTTCTCCATCCCATTCCTTACCACTATAACACTTAACAATGCTCCTAACACAATCACCCCACTTTTTGTACAAGTAAAGTGATATAAATTCTTTATCCAAATCTTCTGCATACCGCATTACCTTTCTCACCCATCTTGTTGCCTGCCCTTTACTCATAACCCATTTAAATACTATTTTGGCTATTATTTTATTATCCACAAACTGCAATCTACCAAACATTTTAATTTTGCTTTTTGCTCTCTTATATAAAAACTTGACTATCCCATTTCTCCTTGAATTGCCTCCTTTGTTGTCCACATATCTTCATACTTCCCTTTGTACTTTTTCTAAGTAATATAATACCCCTTTACTAACACATAAAGCATCATTGCCATATGTTAACCCTGCTACTGCAATTCCCTTCCATATAATTCTAGCTACATCATATTTATTATATGAAAACACTGTTAATTTCTTTATCAGTCCCTTTCTTTTCTTTGCTTCAATTATCAATTTTTTCTCCCATTCACCCAATCAATTTTTCTGATTACTTAAGATGATTCCTAAATAACTATATCTATTCACCATACTTAACTTTATATCCCCCAATAAAAATTCTTCATCTTCTCTTTCGCCAGTATTAACCATCATTATATTTGATTTTTCTTCACCAAATTTAATCACCATCTCTTTACCCATTCTTGTGCATGTCCTTAGCATAACTTCCATATTTTCTTTTTTTTTCCTCAGTTGTCATAGCATCAGCCGGGAAGTGAACCCACTAACCCGGGACAACTGCTTGACAACTTCCATATTTTCTTTCTGCACATAAAAGACATCATTCGCAAAAAAAAAAAAATCCAACAAAGTATGTACTCCCTTGCCACCTATTAATGGTATCTCTATCCCTCTTCCTAGTCTTTTTATTTCTTTCTCCATTTCACTCAAATACAACAAAAACAAAATAGGTGACCTAGGGCATCATTGCCTTAGTCCCACCCATTTTTAACTTTAACCAATTCTATATCCCTTAATTGATATTATAGTAATTATTTTCATATAATTTCTTAATAATATCTACTAAAGCTTCATTCATTCCCAAATTTTCTAAACTTACCCATAATCTATTTATATTTACTCTATCATATGTCATCGCTATATCTATAAAAACTCATATATAGCTGTCTACATAAATTTCTATTCATATCTATAAGATAGTTTTCTAGAGCCATCTGTTATTAGAAAGTTGTTCATTAAAAAAAACATTCATGAAATTTATATAATCCACTGAGTATTAAATAATTATTGATTAATTTTTGTAAAGAATATTTAATAAATCTTTAGCAAAAATTTATATTCAAATTGCAGACATAAATATATGGATAACATCAGTTTTTTGTTTTATTTTCATCATCATCATAATCAGTTCACTAGTAGGGTTATTTTGATTTCAGAAAAAAAAAATTAAGTTAGAAATATAAAAGAGAAGAAAAGACTAAGAATGTGTGAATACATAACATACGTAGTCCTATTGTTATAGTCAATGTGTAGCTCCATTATAGCTTAAAGGCTTATTATGATTGATTTCAAGTAATGGAAAGTCATAAGATAAAAGAAAAAGAAGAGAAAATGAGAGAAAAATAATGACAATTAATTTAAGTTAATAATTTATGTTAATAATAACTGATAGTGTATTAGATTAAAAAGATAACTATTATTATTTTTTGGTATTAATTGGTTAGTCATATTGGCCACTAGGTGACGCTGGAGTACCCATCCAAAAGCCCCAATAAGCATGGACGTGATAAATTTTTATCCAAAAAGTATGGCTAACCAACTAGTACCTGTTTTTGTAATTTGTATTTTATAGCAGTTTCTTCGATTTCTTTTTGATTTTAGAATGATTTGTTTGCCTTAGGGATTTTAATTTTACATTGATTTCAGTGATTTTTGGATAGAAATTTATCACTTGCATGCTTCTTGGGGGTTCTGGATGGATACTGCAGCATCGCCAAGTGGCACAGTACAGCTAACCAACTAATACCATTTGTTCATTCAATGATATATTTATGATAGATAGAAGCTCTACAAAAATATTTGTTAGTAAATTATTAAAACATCACAAGATTCAGATGCACTGTTCCAGGATCCAAAGGTTCTGCTTGATGAAAGCCATAAGCTAGAAACTTATCTGAGAATATTGAATAGAAATACACGGATAATGATTATGATGCACAATCTTCTAGAATCTATTGATATTTGAGCTTTCAATAAAAGTGGCACTGTTGTGTAGAGGAAATTTTTGCTAATGTTTTAAAAGTATTAGTTCCAGGTAAAAAACTTTATTCAAAAAACTTTTTGTAAATTTAATAAAAGAAGAGACATTAAATGTTTGAGAAAAGTGAAAAATTCAGCATCACAACCATCATAAAAAGTCCAAAGATAAGGAATAAAAGTTAAATAAAGCTATGATTATAACTAGTCTGAATCATTAAATTAGACCTCACACAATTATAACTCTTATTGACAATACTAAAAAGAAAATTATGGGGAGAGGGAGAGATAAATATATATTTATCACTTTCAGAAACAAATTTTTAAAAATAATCAAATAAGAAATATCTTTATACAACATATGACATCTTATTATATTACATTATTTTTAAGACAGTTAATAATTTTTAAAATAAATCTTAAATTTATTGTGTATAACCCATGATCTCCAAAAGCACTTCAAACATATATTTTCATCAATGGCTAAAGTGATTTTGCACATTTCCACTTAAATTATAAACATCAGTCTGATTGCATATATCTGGGTAATTAAAATCATAACTTATTTGTCTATTAGTATCAAATGCATTAAGATAAATCTCATCAAAGCTTAAAATGTCATGAAATCATTAAAAATTTTAGTGAGTACTATTTGTAAGTCGCATTTGATTGGATTAAATAACATATTACTCAACTGCATTAATGATCATAATTGATATTATCATTAAAAACATATTGGGATTTTATAAAATTTAAGCTGCTTATTTATTAAATGAAGAAGCTGATCAGTAACAAGTATTAAGGTTGAGGGTATATATTTTTGATATTAAGTCTACAATCTTTTGTATTAATGGACTAAAGTACGTGACAAATAAATTTGCCTATAATATAATAGCAGAAAATATTAGTGATACTTTAATAAAATTCTTGTTAACAACTAATTTGTTCATGATGTAATTAATAATTGCAGGAATTTTCATTTGTTTTGAGTGCATATTTTAAAATATTTTGAAAAGTAAACTTTTTTATTCAAATTCATAAAATACATCTCTAAACATTAGTCTGATAGAATAATCATATTTTAGCAGTAACTCCTTGAAGATAAGAGTATAGCTCACCATTAATTTAAAATGAAGATTTCTTATCTGAGTTGTTGAGTTGGATAGGCAAGTAAGATAATGTAAGGAGCAGCCAATCCGTTAATATGAATGTATGCAATTTTGTAAGCCAAAAATGTGTGTGAATGTAATTATTTTTAAGTAATAACATCAACAAACGTTTTCGGCTTTATTATGTTTAACAGGAAATGTTTAGCCTTTCTATAACAAATATATCTATGAAAGCCTGCTAAATGAGATGACATCCAACACAATATTCTGTTCAAAAAATCTATTCATATTTTAATTCAACTCCATTATGTTATAGTGTTTGTCTTTATTTCAAGCTTTAATTTCAAGTTTAAAAAGATAGAAATATGAATATTTTATTTAGAAAATTAATCAAATTATTCATTTATTTATGGGGATTTTTCAAAAAGATAATTTTAGAACAACTACTTTTAGAATATCTAACAGACATTACCATTGGATTATTAAAAAGCTATATACAAAGAAATAACTTATAAATTAAAATTGCAGCTAATTAGTTTTTTTTAAAGTGACCCGAAAATTCAACAACGATTTACAAAAATCATAATCAGTTTTAAAAAATGTTTCACTATAAACAAGTTGAGAAAATTAGAATAAAAATAAATTAAAAATTATTATTATTGCAGCTATAATTGTGTGGAAACATAAAGAACGTATAGTATGCAACTATAGAAAAGTTTTATATAAAAAATTTAAAAAAAATCAATGGTGTATGCGTCCATTTGAATAAGAAGTAAGATACATATTTACATTTTAAAAAGTATTGAATATGAAAATAAACTTAACCAGGAATTATTTCATAGAAATTAGTATATTCAATGTTGAAATTGATAAGAGAGCTAGGGATCATAACACCATATAGAATATAAAGAAATATCATAGATAATTTCTAAAGATATAATTGGAAGATAAACATTTCCTCTTAAAGTTATAAAAGGTAAATATTGGTTTTAAAATGTGAATATTGTAAACCTTTAGAAATTCTATAACTTATAAGGTAAGAAAATCGTCTTAGGGCTTAAGAAAAAAGAGAAAAGCATTGAATGATCTAGTAAATCTATGACACAATTCACAATGATCATAATCAATTATATTTCATTATAAACTTTGCAGAAGAATGAGAATTATTAATGACTACAATATTACAATTAAAACAAACAATTCCTTAGTCAAGAGTTATCCATTGCAAAATTTGAGTAATCAACAATTATCAGATACTTTAGTGCATTTTAAATTCCATACTAGCCTCCAGTTTTTACATTTGTCAATGAAGCTTTGGTTTAAAAATTGGAAGATGTAGTTAAGCATCCTTAACTTGAAATTCAAATGAACCTTTGTTGGTTTGATGTTACTATATCTAACTTTCTAATATTAAATGTATACCTGGATCTAAATTTTAATAAATTCAAGTAATATTTCAAAAAGGTTATTTATTTATCAAACTAGGCTTAATGGATACATCTCCAAAATAGCAATGGATGCTATATCATCAAATTTTTCATTTTCGCTACATTCATAGGACTTTTCCATTTTCTGTTAAGTAGTTCACAGTTCCTATCGATGCTGTAGCTTATGATTTGGAAATTATTAATTTCATGGTAAATTTAAATCAGCAGGGTCATTGAAAGTTACATTATGTAATTGGTGCTTTTTGTACCATTAATGGTATTTTAAAAGTAATTTTGTGATAGGTTACTGAAAATGGTAGCAGAATTATAATGATGAGGACTATTTTTTTTATTACATGAAAATGATAACCTGGATAATGCCCTTAATTGTTTTTGTAAAGAATGCCTTTATAAACAAGATCTGCAAAAGAAGTATTCATCTATTTAGGAATTATAGATTTTTAAAGAGTTTTATTGTTTAAATTACTTATTCATAAAAAGATATTAAAATGAATTGTAGTCTATATAGGAAGATATATTCAAAGCTGTTAAAAACATATAGCCTTGATAATCTAATACATTTCCAAACAAATAAAAGTTATTCTCACTATTACTATTTTTAAATGTGATATAGGTTTTGTTTTATTCCCAGGTGGTAAGGATGAACTTCCATACAATCAAAATTATAATAAAACACTATAGTCAATTAAGCTTCACACTCTTAGTTCAAAATGCTTTAGTCTGGCTTATTTAAATATAATTGAGGCATAGATTAAGATGGGTCCCATCTTCTTTTTCTAATAGTTCTGGCTTGTGTTTTAGAATTTAGAGTCCCGTGTGATGCCATTATTCCATCTGATTGGCTGTCACTTAAGCATTTTTAAAGCGTATCTGTTTGAAGGTGTTTAGCTTTCATGTTATTATAGTCAATTAGATAA
Source organism: Epiperipatus broadwayi (assembly GCA_028023455.1). Classification (NCBI taxonomy): domain Eukaryota; kingdom Metazoa; phylum Onychophora; class Udeonychophora; order Euonychophora; family Peripatidae; genus Epiperipatus; species Epiperipatus broadwayi. The sequence continues at coordinate 10,367,066 of JAQFVV010006220.1, forward strand.
AAAAGCTTTAGCAATTGTATTCCCAAATAAAAGTGATTTATCTTTTTCTAGGAATAAACCACCTCCCGATGAGAATAATATAAGAATCTACTTTATATATATATAAAATGATAAGTAAAATGGAATAGAACCAAATGATGCAGTCATTAAAAATCCTGGATGTAAATTTGTCTTATCTGTCCACCATTAGAAAAAAAAAACAAATTGTTAAAAATCTCACAAAATCAGAACATCTGTAGTAAAAAATATAATATTCTGAAAAGGTATTAATAATTATTTATATTTAACAATTAACTTGATCCACTCAATTAAATATATATTAAAGAAAAACAAATAACATTGCATTTTATAAAATACTTATTTAACATGGGGGTGGGAGAAAATAGAACTTCATTTTGTAAATAATTTTATGGTTTTAGTTAAAATATATAATTTTTTTAATTAAATGTTTTTCTAAAGACTATATTTGGCTAATGGAATTGATGATTTGATGTAAAGCATTAGATTATGGTTGAATGTTGGGGAAAGCTTAAGATACTTGAATCTTTTGGCATTTTTTTTGTCTTTGGGAAAAAATAATTTGAAAGCATTGGTGATAGATTATTTGTTATTGCATTCTTTCAATCATTCTTTTCTTTGGAAACAAATAATCTGCTTTTAGAAATAGAACTTAGAAATACACATCTCTCCTAAGAAGTTTTACAAAAAATCATTAGTGCTCGACTTTATGTAATGCATTAAATTGGATATGTGGTTGTGGTCATTCTTTTTTAATTTTATCCAAGTTTAATGTAATACTGTTGGAATTTCAAATATGTCCTATGTGACAGTGTATGTAAATAAGTATTAAAAATAAATATTTTTCTATAAACTGCACCAAAATGGTGTGGGTGAAACAGAGTGAGCCCTGGGGAGAGGATCTCTCCTAGCAAATAAATAATGATGTAATATTTGAATACAAGTATAATGTATATACTTAAGTTTTAGATGTAATGATTATTTTTTTCTAATATAAAAAAGGTAACTGAATCTCAAATGTAAAACACAATTTTTGGATGCTTATTAAGGAAGCAATAGAGCTGAAACAGAGATCAATTCATTTTTATGAACAATAAGTAGTAAAATGATCACACAATGAATTATGAAAAATATAGGATATCAGGTATTAAAAGTTGAATTACTGGTAAATGACCAGAGTATAAAATATATTCTGTATCAATTTTATGGGGAAACTGAAATAAATTATTCATGGTTAATTGTATATTTTTATAAATGACAGGTTTTAATATCTTCTAGAAGATGATAAGTAACTGAGCATAGGTTGTACTAAAACTGTCTTGGTCTCATGTATGTTGTCCCAAAAATTAAATAACTCTTAGAAAGATGTACATTAAGGTATAGTAAATGTTAGAAATAGGCTTAACTCAATGTTCATAATGAAAAATATATATTGTCTATATAGGAACTTTAAAAAAAAATGCTATTAAAACTTACAGCAGAATATTCTATTATTTAATGGATTTATAAGTTTAAAATATTTTCAGTTTCTGTTCACTTTACTTCAAGTCATCTATTGTAAGTTTAACAGATAGCAATTCTATTATATCCACATGCTGGACTAATTTCTTGTTTATGGCTTTTGTCAATTCACTCTTATATCTAAAACTAATTGTTAACTCCTTTATACTATCAAACTAATATCCTAAAATTTAAAAACACTTTTTGGTTTTGAAACCAAATCAATCAGCCTATGTAAATATATTGATCTGATACTAAAATCAGTAATTATATATTTTGGTAATTTTTTGACTAGGATGATATACATCAATAAAATATCACATATCTTTCTCTGCTTACTTTTAATATATATTTTCAAAAGCAATTTCTTTTCACTCTGCTTCAGAACCTTTTATTGTAAGTTTGAGTAATTAATGAACCCTAGATATTAGTACCATTATATTCATGCTCCCACAATAGTTTGACTTATGACTTTCATTAAAAAGAATATTGGATTTGTATTAGTATTAGATTTATGCAGTATAACTATATGAGTGTTTAATTTGGATTCCAAAATTTAGTATGTTTTTGAATTTCAGGTTATTAGTTTACTAATTATATAAATGCATTAGATTCTAATTTCTCACTGATTAAGATCATAAACCATAAATATCTTTGAGAATGTGAATATAACAGCATTATCTTTTGGTGTCCATTAAATTATTTAAATAACTGTAGATCATTCTCTCTAATAAATTTCTTCTGAAAGTAAAAATTAAATGTCAAGAGACAAAGTAATGTAGTGTTTGGCTTTTCAAAGTAAAAATATCCATGTACAAAATACCATTGAGAACATTTAGATAAAAGAGATTATAAAAAACTTAAACTTGTTTTAAAAATGATTGCAACAGTAAATGTTAGTAATTTTCAACTGAAACTATGTTTTAACACTAAGCTGTATAAAAGCAGAGTACTGCTACCTAATAAAATCAAAAAACATATTTATCAGTTTCTCCAAAGGTCATCCAAGAAACTAAACCAACTAGATACTGTGTTTCCCTGAAAATAAGACTAGATCTAATATTAATTTTTGCTCCAAAAGACATCGTAGGCTTATTTTCAGGGAATGTCTTATTTTTTCATATATAAAAAGCTACATTTGCTCAAGTAAGTACTTCTCTTTAGAGAATACTGTAAGATTCTTACCCCAGGGACTCCCTATAATTCCTTTTTTGTACCCACTAGAATAGCTGTTTCTTTTTGCATTTATTGTATTTGACAGTCAGAATATTATACTGTTTAAATTTACTATGACTTGCAAGACAAGAGTGGTAACAAAATGATTACAATTAAAAATAGTTTGTCTACCCACAAGCAACAAAAAAAATGCACCCAAAAAATTCAGAAAATGTTTCTATGTTTTACATGAGCACATTAAGTAAGTCTATTATAATTTATGAAGTATTGAATTACAATGACTCACATATTACATGACTATGTCCATCCATTTTCAAGTCTGCACATTGTAAACTCTTTCCAAATTATTTGAAATAACACTGCTTTGATATTCTTTTAAAAAATTTTTTTTTTAGGAAAATGATTGATAATTTAATATAAGATAAACTTTGATTATTAAAATCACTTCCATTATTTTAATAAAAAAATTTAGGAGGAAAAAAATGTTTAAGAAATCAAACTAATTTTTTTTTTTATCTTGAATATTTAAAAGCTATCATGATGAAACTCTAAAACTAAATCAAGCATTCTAAACCTATTAAATATAAATAAAATAAGTACCTAAAATATATAAATTGTTTGATATACTGACTTGTGGTAGGTAAATTGTTCCTCTATACAGGTAGAATTATGTTTGTCAAAAATTATCAATGGGAAAATACAATACAACCATATAATTTATATTACCATTTATTTAAAGCATTAATGCCAATAATATTGTTTATTTATACATTCATCACTTTATAATTCAATACACCCCTCTAACATCTATGTGGCTGACAATTTTAACTAGGGCTTATATTTGGGGTAGAACTTATATTATAAGCATCCTGAAAAATCATGCTAGAGTTTATTTTCAGGTTAGGTCTTATTTTGAGGAAAAACATGATAGTTAAAAAATTTTATACAGCCAGATTAGTTCCTGGAACTTTCAGCTTTTTGATAGGAAGAAATACTAAATCTGTGTTTTCACTGTTTAAACAGGTATAATTTATGTTAATATTATGTTATAACTTAAACACACAGGCTTATTATATACCTGTGTCTATATATGTAATATATAGGGTATATTATGTTATAAAATTAATTTATTATATACAGATATATATATATTTAAGGTTCTAATTTGCATTTATAAGACTACTAATAAGTCTCACTGAAAAATATTGCATCAGAATTTTAATTTTTCCCCAATAAAAACGGATAGATGATACATGATGTAAATATATACTATTGGCTGGAATAGATCTAGAAATCAACAAATGATTTTACAGAGTAATAAGCCAATGAAAACTCTTAGGACTACTATTAAATAGTAGAACTTTATTTGAATGTGAAATGCATATATTGTATATGTACACAAAAAAGCAGTAATCCTAACCTACATATTTTTAACAGCTTTATTTGACTTAAGCCCTCCATTTAAGTCGACTTTCTTGAGGTAAATTAGTAAATTTGATCATTTAAAGTAGTTTTGATTAATTACTTAATATTATTTTTGGAAATATACAATTCTAGATATCTCACAATCTATGTTGAGATGTAACTTTTTGGGGCAGCCAACTTAGATTTTATAATCTAAAGTTTTAGCTTCATCTCTATTATATACGTATATAAACTTTAAAATTATTGAAAGAACTTAATTATTAACCGATCAATCGCAATTAATAATTTGTATTAGTCATTCATTAGACTAGAAATTATCCACAGAAATATTATTGATCAATCTCAATATTTGGATAAAAAATAAAAAAGTAAAAGAAGTAGGTGAGGTTAAACAAACGATGAGTATTCTAATAGGAAAATAAAAATTTGTTAACAATAAAGTAAAGGTCATTAAGGACAGATTAATAAATGAATTATGTTCGACGCAGTCAAGCGTTTCAATAGTTTTAAGTATTTCTAAAACATGCCTTAATCTGTAAACGATTTTAATACAAACACTGATAAATTTATTCATTTAAAGATGAAACAATGATGTTTCTAAAATATATGAAGGAAGAAAATATTATTAATTTAATAGATATCTATAAAGTTATTGATAATGAATATGTACAAAATTATTAATGAAAGAATAAAATTCACGTTTTCCTGTATGGAAATTATTGTATATTAAAAATATTAGTTAATAGAGAAAGTGACCTGAATCACAGTACAAATCTTTTCCTCAATACGAAGCCTATAAACTTTAGATTATTTGCTAAAGATATAACAAAAACCACCCTCACTTGAAATGTCTTAATATGCATGTTTTTCAATACTATTGTCACATTAATCAACATAACGTGTGGAGCGTAGATTCCTATGCTATTAAGTTTTCTTCATATTTTTCTCCTCTGAGATTTAAATTATATTACTTAACTGCAATCTACTCCATTGGCAAAGAACTTGATTATTCAGAATCAGCAAAAGTTCATTGATGACTTAGATTATTTAATTTATTGTCTTATAAAATAGTTACTATTTGATGCTTACAAACTTTTCTTAAATTGTTGAAATTAGAATTTTATTTACTCACCAATAAGATTAAAATAAATGTTCTCAATATTTTTAATCTACATTTTAATATTTTTATCACTGCCTATGTTTCTTTATTGTGTGTTTGATTATAGTAAAAGAAATGCATTTAACGTTAACATGTTTTTATTATAAATACTAATATTCACATAAATTTTCTGGACATCCATATAGAAAAGATAGTCTATATCAGCGGCTGACAGCCTTTTAGATATCGCGGACCAGCGATCGGTAACCTTTTAGATATTGCGAACCATTAACATAATACGAGCATTAAGTATGACATACATACATATTTATAATTTTAATTTTAACATAAAAATAATAATAATGTATATTAAGAATTAGTGCGATATTTGCTTCTCTTGGTTTAAAATTATTTTTACTAATCCTTGGCTCCATTGATGTCATAGCACCACATAAAGGAGCTTCAATTTCAAGCAGAGAGCGATATTTGTTTTTAATAGCTGTTTACAGTTGAGAACGTTTTTAAATACAAGTAGTTTTTTTTCCTCGTGTGTCATAGCATCAGCCGGTAAGCGAACCCACTAACTCGGGACAAGTGCTTGTAAAGCAGCGGTCGCTGACCTCTCAACCATCAGTGTTTGACTTAACACAAGTAGTTCGTTGTGAATGAAGTCAAAATTTTTAAGGCTTTTTCACTCTATATTGTTCTATTTTACATATAATAATGCAGCTTAAACAAAATTTATTTTTTATTTAAAAGTTTTATTAAATGAGCTTAGCGAATTTAAATAATATCTGAATTTCTTTGAGGATCATTAAAATTATGTCACGGACCACCGGTTGCCAAGTGCTAGTCTATATAACTAAGTGTATCCGTGTTATGAGATAGTGTGGAGAGTGGTGGGTCATGTGAAAGTCTGTGCTCATAAACTCTATATATTAATGCTTAGTATGTTTTCGATAAATAATATATTATAATTATAGCAATCTCACTTTTTTATTGTTTCAGGATTATATGTATACTTTATAAATATTTTTTAAGTTTGAGTTTGTTTATTTAATATTCAAAAATATTTATATCCCTTCAAAGAGCCCATTTCTTTGAGAGGGGGATGCTTGTGTCTTTTTTGTTTATAGAGTATTGTTCTTTTGCTAATGACCAAACTTCTTTGATTTTTCGTTTTCTGTCGTCCCTCTCAGTGTATACAATTCCAGCTCTAGACAAATCAAATTTATGATCAGAATTTTGTTCATGGATTATAAATATTAAGGAATAATCACTACTTTTTATAAGGGATTTAAATATTTTTGAATATTAAATAAACAAATTTAAATATATTAAAATATTTATCAAGTTTACATATAAACTTGGAATAACAAAGAAGTGAGATTGCTAAGATTATAATATGTTATTTATCGAAAGAATGCTAAGCATTAATATAAACTAAGTTGAAATAATATAGACTATCTTTTCTATATGAATGTCCAAAACATTTACATGTATATTACAATTATCCAGAAAAAAGAAAAAAAAATCTTTGATATTAATGTAAATATAAACATTCATATATATCATAGGCAATTAATTGTATTTATTTTTCTTTATTTCACAATTTAAGTACACTGTATTATCTAATTGCAGTCTACTCCACAGTCAAAATGATTAGCCCAGTTATTCATGCTGAATTGTGAAGTACACAAGTTCATTATATGGTCAACATTTAACTAAAAATGACTTAATATGAGCACATTACAGTTCAGCTTAATGATGATATTTAGTAATCAGAATGTAAGCAATTTATTCTTGTGACTGTTTTTTGTATTCAATTAATAATGGAAAATACACTGTATTTATAATGTTTAGTAATGCTTTTGATTATGATTTTGCAATTTACTTACAATAGCTTTGACTACCATATCGTCAAGTAGGCATGGTTTTAAACCTTGGCCAAAAGAAAAGTGATTATCAGAGTTGATAATGAATCTTCTAAAATTGTTATATATATATTTAAATAAACTGCATAGAAACAATGTGAAAATGGATTCTACTTTGATGTGTTGAGAATATTGATGATTCTTAAATTTTAAGTTTTTAAGACAATTGTTTAAAATAATACTTTTTTTATGTTAGTTCAATGATAGAGTGTAGATTTTAGAACTCAAAATACATAAATCATGGCTGAGATATTTATTTTATATAGCGTGATGTTTTTGAATTGTAATAAACTAATAATCAGCATTAAGCTAATGCACATGCGCTCTCATTTCCAGATACTTAAGATTTGCCCATACTTAAATGTTTGGGTTGAAAGAATAGGTGATTCATTCTATTCGTTCACAAAGACTTTATCTTGTATTTGAGAAGTGAGAGTATTCATTTATTGTTAAAGTGCACATGCATTAGCTTAATGCTGATTATTAGTATATTATAAATCATGGCTGTAACTGTCACTTTCATTGTTTAAATTTCTTATGAATTGCCAAGTGATAAGCCATTTGGTTATAAATGTAACCAGACCCCCATACAATCTTTATTATTCAGTTATAACTATAACTCTGATGAGCATATTGCAGGATGGAAACAAAGATTGGCGTTACCCAATGTTTTTTTTACCACCTTACAATAATATTTACTCCTCATCAGAGGATGTAGCATTCAAGAGACTAGAAACATCTAGAAAATTTGTTTTTTTTGGTTTCCCAAATGGCGCCACTACAGTTCTAGCTTATTACAGCTCTAGAGAAGAGGTAGAGAGAATCTTAAATAGATAGGTAATAGGTATAGAAAAGATGTTAGCTGTGAAGGAAGTAGTGATAGAAAAAATGAAAGCAGTTAGTAATGGGAATATTAGGTTCAGAAAAAATGAATTGAATGAGGCAGGGAAGAGATTGAAAAGTGGAAAGGCAAGAGGTTTAGATGGATGGGCAGCAGAGATGGTAATGAATTTAGGGCATAGAACAAAAGCAAAGTTATTATCATGTTTTAATAAAATGGCACAGAAGACAGTTTTTCCGGTTAGTTGGAGTAATACAAGAATAAGATTATTATTTAAAAGAAAGGGTAAGGATCATAGAAAGTTAAATAATTATAAACCAATAGTGGTAACATCAGTTTTATATAAAGTTTTCTCATATATGGTAGCTGGAAGAGTTGTAAAATTGATGGAAGAGAATAATGTAGTGGGGGAAATGCAAGGAGGTTTTAGGTCAGATAGGTGTATAGAAGATAGTTTGTTTGTAGTTACACAACTTATGGAGATGAGTAGGAATTCAGGTAGATCATTATATATGAGTTTTATAGATATAGAGAAAGCATATGATAGAGTAAATAGAAATAGATTATGGGTAAGGTTAGCCAATTTGGGAATGGATGAAGCTTTAGTAAATATTATTTAAGAAATTATATGAAAATAATTATTATACTTACCAGTTAGGGGATGTAGAATCAGTTAAAGTTAAAAATGGGGTGGGATTAAGGCAAGGATGCCCTAGGTCACCTATTTTGTTTTTGTTGTTTTTGAGTGAAATGGAGAAAGCAATAGAAAGACTAGGAAGAGGGGTAGAGATACCATTAATAGGTGGCAAGGGAGTATATATTTTGTCGGGTCTTTTTTTTTGCAGATGCTATCTTTTTGTGTGCAGAAAGAAGAGAAGATATGGAAATTATGTTGAGGACATGTGCAAGGGTGGGTAAAGAGATGGGGATTAAATTTAGTGAACAAAAATCAAATATAATAATGGTTAATACTGGGGAAAGAGAAGATGTAGAATTTTTATTGGGGGATATAAAGTTAAGTGTCGTGGATAGATATAGGTAGTTGGGAATCATCTTATGTAATTAGGAAAATTGCTTGGATGAATGGGAGAAAAAATTGGTAAATGAAGCAAAGAAAAGAAAGGGTTTGGTAAAGAAACTAACAGTATTTTCATATAATAAATATGATGTAGCTAGAATAGTATGGAAGGGAGTTGCAGTAGCAGGGTTAACATATGGTAATGATGCATTATGTGTTAGTAAAAGGGTTTTAGATTATTTAGAGAAAGTACAAAGGGAAGTAGGAAGACATGCATTAGATCCAGAGATGTGGACAGCAAAAGAGGCAATTCAAGGAGAAATGGGATGGTCAAGTTTTTATATGAGAGATGCAAAAAGTAAAATGAAAATGTTTGGTAGGTTGCAGTTTATGGATAGTAAAAGAATAGCAAAAATAGTGTTCAATTGGGTTATGAGTAAAGGGCAGGTAACAAGATGGGTGAGAAAGGTAATGCGGTATGTGAAAGATTTGGATAAAGAATTTATATCAATATACTTGTATAAAAGGTGGGATGATTGTGTTAGGAGGAGTGTTGAGTGTTATAGTGGTAAGGAATGGGATAAAAGAATAGAAGCATTAATAAAAAATAGGGAGTTGGAGAGATGGAGAACTAGTATGGAGGGTAAGAAGAGTTTAAATATATATAGAAGTAAATGGAATATTGGATACGAGTTAATTTATGATAATAGTAAGGAAAGTAGTTTATTATTTAAAGCTTGAATGGGATCTTTAGCAACAAGAGAATATACATGTAAATGAAAAACCATGGATAATTTAGTGTGAAAATTGTGTAAGGAAGGTATAGAAAATATTAGGCACCTGTTGATTGAATGTAAATGCTTGAAAGCAGAAAAAGTACAGATAATGAAGTTATGGGAGAATAGACATGAACAAAGTGACTATACAGAAAGTGAGTTATTAGTTTTTATGTTGAGTTTGCTAAGAGATAATGGGGATTGAGATATAAAGGGCCATAGAGTTGACAAAGATTATGTTGTGGAAATGGGGATGGGGCAGAATATGGGAAGACTTAAGAGTGGGGAATGGAGAATAAAATGGCTAACAGGTTTATCTGGCCATAATTGCTGAGATATTCTTGACTTCATTTAAGGAGAAGCCAAATACATCACATCACACCACATACAACCTTATTTACTTATTCAGATCTGGTTATGCTGAACATAGCTCAGGAGGCATGAGATTCTTGTGAACAAATGCAATAAATGATGAGTGATGTAAAATGAAACTGACTAGATAGATTAGTTTTAGATAACAATGATTTATTTATTTGACAATAAAAGTTATTGACAGTTCATCTTTGGATTATCAGTTCATATATGCACATATGGTGCCAGGTCAGTTTGATTTACATTTAATCATTCTTTTCATAATCATCGATGATTGGTGCAATAAGTCCAACTATAAGTTCTGTACAAAATATTTATCCTCAATTGTGGCATCTGGATGTAAATCTCAGTCATTCATCTGGGATCCAGGTATGAGGATATACATTCAAGTCATTCATCTTTGATCCAGGTCTGTGGATATACATTCAAGTCATTCATCTTTGATTCAAGTGTCTGGGTTTAAATTCAAGTCATTCACTTATATTAAAATATCAATTCTCTAATTCAGCTTTGTAGATTTAAATTATTTATTTACTTAATTCATCTTTAATCCAAGTTATGGATGTAGGTTATTGTCATTCATTTATATTAAAAAATTAATTCTCTAATTCAGATTTTTAGATTTGAGTTATTCATTTGTTTAATTCATCTTGGATACATGTGTATGAGTTTAAATTCAAGTCCTTTCTTATATTAAAATATTAATTCTCTAATTCAGATTTGTAGATTTAAGTTATTAATTTGTTTAATTTATCTTTGATACAGGTGTGTATTTGAAGTAGAAACACATTCATTCAATTTAATTTTTACATTAGAAGCATTTTTAATCTGTGTATTATAAAGGCATATCCAATCCCTGATCATATTTGAAGTAAAAACATATTCAATTTAACTTTTCAATACAAGCATTTTAAATTCTGTATTCGCATACATATAAATACATTTTTGATTTAACTCACATATTATTATAATTTTTATTTATTTTTAATCAATATTCTTAAGTTCTTAAAATCAGTATAATTATTATTCTTTAAAAACATTATTCTTTAAAAACTTTATTTCCTTACTGTTTCCTTTGATAAATCCATCATTTGAATAGTTGTATTTTATTTTATTCGTTAATCATTTCAACAAATACATTTTCAAAATATATTTAAATATTATAAATGTATCTAAATTTTCCTTACCTTGGCATTTAAATCTTTGCATCAAGAAGGGGTTTATTGGAGCTGAATGGCACAATAAATTGCTGCTGTTATTTACATGGACATGTTCTCTACTTTTTGGGTTTCACATGGATGGAGAAAGAGGAAGAATTTTCTACTCACTCATCCTGCAGTTTTCCAAATTAATAATGCATTTGTCCATTATTCAGTTATTTAGTAACTAAAAGTTTTCTTCTGTTGGTGATAACTTCAGTTTCAAACTTAATTGTTTTAGAATTCCAAAAAGTAATAAATTTTCAACAGGTCTCATTATAATTCTTATTGTAACTCCAACTGTAACTATAACTCTAACTGTCACTGTCTAATTAAGCTGCTCCTTTTATTTCTTCTGCTTCCTCTGTTTTTTCATCTAACAACATATTTTAAAAAAGAAACTGATTAAAAGCCCCAGGCAAGAAGGTGATGTTATCTTTAAGTATTTTTACATTTACATCTGAAAACATAGCTCTAAAATAAATCATATCTGCTTTATTTTAAATTGGAGCTTTATCAATTAATGATAGATTTATTAATTAAGTGCTATTTTTATATTTTCTTTATTTTATCTTTTTTTATTATTATTTGTTTTTATAATGCAGTTGGGAAAAGTGACTTTAATTCACTGTTACTTGCTTCTTTATTTAAATTTTTATTTACTGAACCATGTCAGTTTTATTTTTAATTTATACTGCTTTAGCTGGGGATGGAAAGAAATCTTGGAAATATATATGTGAAACAATGAGTCTATTTCAATATGCATAGTTGTGCTAGTTTAATTTTTAAATTCAAAGTTTGCAATTGGTTAGAAATAATTTATTAAAAACTAAGATACAGTATTTCTTCTTTCATGATTAAACTATTGAAAATGAACTGTAGTCTTCTGAAGATTAGGATCTGCTTTTAACTTTTAGATAGTTGTTTTTAGGTTGTATTGTTATCTTCCATATCTACTTTTCTGCTTTTATCTAACAATTTCCATCATTGGTGATTGGACTACTGACTTATGAATCAGACTGATTTTTTTTCAAATATGACTATACTGTTTTTCTTTTATTTTTTTAGCTTCTTTTCTGAAATATGGTCTGTTTCAGTGTGGAGACTGAACCAAGGGTTAATTAATTTCAAGTCAATACTTGATTTTTTTTTTTAGCTGGCACCTTTTATGTTACCAAATATTATGTATAATTGTATATCTTAGTTTAAGTATCAGTATTCATCAAGTGAGTATTGATTATTTAATAAATCTATCTCTATGGCTATCATACAACTTATCTAAACTGATTTATTGATGGGATTAACAATTTTATGTTTTCAAGGAAAATGAGAGATCTTAATAATCTTTAACATATGGAGAACAATTTTACTGCTTCTTTGCTTTATCTTAATTATGTGTTATAATTTATAAGTTGCTTTTGTGTCTATTATTGATCGATTACTTTATTAAAATAATAGAGACTAAATCTTAACAAAAAAAAAACACATTTATTTTAGCATACTCTGACTATAGTTTATGATTTCTTAATAATTTTCATGAGTTTTTATTCCCCGAGAAGAGAAAAAATTACCTCTTGAGAAAATTTGAAAATTCTTATATATAATTAACATTTGAATACTTAAATTCAGTTTAAAAGATTATATAACGATGAAATATCACTCTTTAATACTGAATTCACATATTTTATTTATTATTTTAACACCAAACATAATGTGTAGATAAAAAACATGATTGTAAAAATTTAATACATTTATTATTTAATTTTGAAATAATTTTTCAAAAAACATAATGCATCAAAAATAGAATTGGATAATTGATTTTTTTTAATAACACCAGTATTAGCAATAGAAAAATTATGTTTATTTTGTTTAGATGTAGGCTTTATAGTAAACAAAGTATGTGTAAGTGATTCCAAATTTGTTGTTCTTGTATCTATTGTTTAAAACATAAGAAATTCTTGTTAATAATCTGATATTTGTCAATAACTTCAGGTTTCACTTCTTTCACATTTTCATTATAGATAAATTTAATTGTTTTTATAAAGATAAGTCTGCATTTCCATTAACATTTCATTTATTACTATCAAATTGTTGACAAATAGCAAATAATCTATTTAATTTTTCTTTAACAAAATTGTAAATTTCATTTTTTACAGACTAGTCTTTTTTTTTGCAAGAAGGATTTTGTAAAAGTTTATAAAGTATTATATGGTGTTATTGTTTTTTCTTCTTCAATTACAATAAGAAACTGCATAGTAAATCTCTAATTTCAAAAACAAAAATTTTGAAGCTCTTTCTGCAGTTAAAAACGTAACTCTTTTTTGGCTCAGACATTCAATGGTTAATTGATTATTCAAATAAGCCCTAATATAGCTAATAATGTTTCAGATATATTCATATAATTCTTTCTTCACATAGACATTTATATTGAGTTCAATAAGTACTATTTTTACAGTCTTTTTAATTTATAAAAAGCATTTGATCATAATTTCTAGTGCATTCATTCCACCTTATTTTACATTACAAAAGTAATGACAGTTCTTTTTGTACATGGGTTTGTATCTATTTTTGCAAAAGCTTTTTTAATATTTTTACAATTTTCCATATACCTATAATACTAACCTGTGTGTTATTACTAACAGTTAAATGTAATTGAAAAATGTAAATAAAGTTTTAAAAAAACTCTGATGGAAATCATCCATTATATAAATACATGTTAAATGTATTCTATCATTGCAAGATTGCAATCATATAATTTAAATGGTTTTTAAATTTCTGAATCTAAACTTAGATGACATTTTAATACAATGATTTAATAATATTTTTTTAAAATTATTTTAGTAGTAGTTGGTTAGGTGTACTGTGGCCGATAGATGATGCTGCAATACCATCAAGAACCCCTAAGAAGTCTGCAAGTGAAAAATAATATAAATGATGCTTATTTAAAGCAGGACTACATTAAAGCTTTTGTGGTCTCAGTCATTTGTTTTCATGGGTTTTTATAAAAGATATATTACTAAGATTTTTTTTTTTAAATAATAAATTTGTGTTCAAATGTCAAAATAATTATTGTTGAATGCATGTTATATTTATTTATATATATATGTAAGTTGATAATATTTATTTTCTTAAATAAGTTTTGGGTTTTAAATTAGTATGGGTGTATTTGTAATTTAATTAAAAACAAAAATTAAAATAGTCTTTGTGTGCTCAAATAACTGTGCTTATTGGGCTACTTACCTGGAAAAACCTTTAAGGCTGTTTAAAACTGAAAACATTTTCAAGTTATATTCTACCAGAATTGATCTCAATTCTTATATATGGTAGACAGATATCCTACTATTACACCTTGAAGCACTTCCACGAGATTATTATCGCATGCTTTGATCACAATTTTTTTTTATCAATACTAATTTTATTCTTATCAAAAGAATATGATGCAGTTTTTAACAACTATATAAACCATCCAGGGCAATTTTTATATTGGAACTCTGTAGTTATTATTTTCTTAATCTTTAGCACTTTACTTTTTTTTTTATAATCAGAAAAATAATAAATCAATATAATACTTCTGTTAATACAACTTATAAAATACAATATAACAATTCGTCAATTGCTAAAATAGAGAATCATTAATATAAATAAAATAACTATTTCCAAGCTCTTTCAACTCTTAGAGTCATACTGCCTTGATAAGGACTCATAGGAGTTGAAAGCGCTTGGCAATAGTTATTTTATTTATATTAATGATTCTCTATTTTAGCAATTGACGAATTGTTATATTGTATTTTATAATCAGAAAAAAAATCCATTTGTTATTTTTCAATCTTTGTTACTTTTACAAACTATAATATTTTTAATTTACATTTTTATAATGAGATCGAGATAATTACTTTTTTTAATAAAATCATTATCAATATCTTTCATCAAATTGGATTAATACTACTAATTTTTACTGCTGAAAGTTGAGAAATCACCAGTTATCATAAAAGTTTAAGTCAATTATAAAAATCAGATAGGGGATGACTTTGGTGGAATAAATAAAACATTTCAATCAAATAATGAAAAATTAGTATTAATAATATTATTGATCCATATGTAAACATCGAACACAATATTATATCGAAGAGCTATAATTCTATAAAATATTTAGATGCAAGTAGAATGAATTAATTTTACAATTATAGTTGTCAAAAAAAAAAAAGGTTCAAAAAATCTAGTTTTAAAAAAGAACTAATTGACCAGTGTTCAATTCTTAAATCTGAACATTAATAATTTTGAGAGGAATGACATTTTTTTCTATTTAACAATCAATAAACTAATCTTGGAGAAAATTGAAAGAAAATGTCTAGACATTATTTTCCTAACTTAAAAAGCATGATCATTGAAATTTGCTCTTGGAAATAAATTTAGCAACTAGTAACTGAAATTAATAAAATGTATAAAAATTATTATCATGTATAATGATTAATATAATAAAATACCTTAATGAAAAATAATCTTGCAGCATACTTTATTGATTGAAGTAACATCTATGGAAAGGTGAACATTTAACTATTTCATTCAGTTAATTTGGATTGAGTTTTTTTTATTACTCATCTAAGAATCACTTCTGGAAACTTTAGGCTACCACTCCACCACTGCAGTAGCTAAACAATGTAAAGCATTAATTTAATTAATCTAAAGAGACCTCCAGACACTCAACCTTGGCACTAGAATATCTACCAAACTTCATTTTTGGAAGAGAGATTTAGTTAATCCAATCTTGATGCCACCTTTTCCCATAATTAGTATTATTTAAAATATATAAATCCAATTTATCCAAATCATTTCAAACACTTTTTAACAAAAACCTTTTATGATACATATATACACATCCACCTATATTTTGACTGACTTGCAGTCTTCTTCAGAGCCAGTTTATTTTAACCAAGCTGGCTCTGAAGAAGACTATAGGACAGTTGAAATGTAGGTATATGTGTATATATGTACAATAAAAGGTTTTTGCTAAAAAGTGTTTGAAGCAATTTGCATAAATTGGATTTATATAAGATATTATAGCAAAAATAAAGGAAAAGGTGATTTTGGTAATATTTAAACTAATGATCAACTTATCTATAAATAACTGAAATGACTAATATTTCATAAAGTTTATGAAAATTATAACTGTAAGCATATTGAGCATAGTGTTCAAAATATTAATTGAGCAAAAAAGTAGTCTATGAAATAAATAATCAATAAATGAAGCATTTAATCAAAGAGATAAATATTTCCTAACTATGCAACAAAAAAAAATCTTGAAAATTAAAAAAACAATCATATTGTCAATACATTTTTGCACCACATAATTCATTTTACTTGTAAATTATAATAATCCTATATAAATGTGCTAATTATGGTTCAGTTGTTCTTATTTGTGCCATAATGATATTTAAATTGCAATGCAGATGACTATTAAATGCTTAAAATGTAATAAAACCAATCATTTCTATAATGATATTATCTCTTCCAAAATCTGGGCTAGTATGGTTGTAATATACTAGCAAAATGCCATCTATAGAATCTTTGAATTTTATAGAATAATTTCAAAGCACTTGTATCCTAAATAGAAGCTATTTACATTGAACTTGAGGATGATGTATATTTAAATAATGTATATTAATATTTTAGAAACTAAATATAAATAAAAATATTTTTTTTAAAAAAAAGCCTATTCTGTGGTAAGTGCAAAACTTTTCTTTACAAACAGAATATTTTTGATAATGCTATGTTTTTATTTAGTAATAACATTATTTTTAAAAATTGAAGTTTATATAGCACATATATTAAAATGAAGATTTTCATTAGCAAAAAATATTTTGTTTGCATATGTGGTTGATTGTTATTTCAATTGTATTCTACTTTCCATTGGTAATATAATAATAAACAATCACAAATGAACCTGAAAATTGCATTTATAGACACATGCATACATAGATATATGGTAAAGAGTGGGATGGCCTATGTAATTAAAGTTCATTATGGATGTATTAATTATGTAAAAATAAGTAAGGTCAGTATGACATAAGAGATTGAATGATCCATAAATTATATATATATATATATAAGTAACATCATTTTGAAGTATCAAATATTATATATATATATATATAAGTAACATCATTTTGAAGTATCAAATATAGTCAACTGAAAGATTAGACATTCAGTAGCACATGTATATTGAAATATATCATTAGCTACACATTGATGGTATCAATTATGTGTATACATGCATATTCATAAAGATGCTCTACCTAGATGATGGTGCACATAAAATCAATTATATACTAGAAAAAAATATTCTTACTATTAAACAAAATATTATATAACTTCTAGTGATAGTTCATTATTCTCACATTGGAGCATCAAATTAAGAATGCAACAGTTATTTCCCTAGTAAAATATATTTCTGTATAAATACTTCCATCTCGATTATCATTCATAGAGACTTTAATCCAGCAAATAATCAACTCTATATTTCATTTAATTCTCTCTCCCTGAAATCAGCTTTTTGTTTTATATACTTAACCATCACAATCTTAATTAAGATTGTTTGATTCCATATAGAAACAAACTCAGTTTTTTCTATGCTATCATCATTTCCAGACGAAAGTTCACAAAAAGTGCACTAAATTAGATGATATAACAAATTTAACACACACACCTGCAAAAATTGAAATATTTAACTAAAGAATAAGATGACTTCAAAGATAGTTTAAATAAAATTAATTTTTAATAATATTAATTGGAGAAGTTTTCAAATACAAATCATTGCATAGCATACCTAGATGATATTTCCTACAAAATTGGGATTATTTATTTTGCCTCGAGATCCTTTACTGGATTCAGCTGCCAGCTTAAATGTTAGGAGTGCTACTCTACTAATGAAATATAACTAGATCATTAGGTTGCCTTGTTATATACTATATAACAGTAAAAAAATAATACTAACAGGTAAGAATAATGCATAAAATATTTCTTACAGATTTACTCATATATATAAGGATGATTAACCTCATTTTAATTTTGAGATTGAACTTAAAAACCCATAAAACATATAATATTTGCACTATAGAACACTGTATATAAGTTTAATAATTATTTACATTTATACAACCTAAACCTAAGATGAATCACATTTAGTCCCATTCAATATTACTTATAATAATATTAAGCAAAATATTACCTGTACATGGCATAGTAATATCTGAAAAACTTTATTACATTAATAATAATTATAATAATAACAACAACTAAATAACTAACTAAGTAATAAACAATTATATGAAAATGCATTATATAATCCTTCAGCGTTTGTGATGATTTAAATTTATCACAATGAAATATTGATATTCGCAAAATATTTCAGAGTTCTTGGGAATTATAAGCATTTAAAAAATAATAGTATCACAGATAATGTAAAAGCACAAATAATTTCATTCATAACATAATCATTTCTGGAACAAATCAGAATGATTAATAAATTCCATTTAAAATATTTGTTGGTTCAGGGTAAGATTGCTTATCACTTGAACATTTATCATATTTAATATTTACTTTGATAATTTGTAATTCAGGATGGTATTTAAATATTTAGCTTTCCTAATTCATTATCTATTGAATGTTATTTAAATATTTTGCATTAATAATCTCTAATGCAATTCCTTAAGCATTAGATATAAATTCATAGTTTATTCCAGTTTATTCCATGCAGCAATTTTAATTCATTTTTCATCCAAAAGATTAGCATTTGTTACTTCTTTAATTTGAAATATAAAATTAATCTATTCATTAATAGATCTTTAATCCATAATGCCAGTAATTCTGATCGTATCTCTAATAAAGCAAATAGTTTAACGTCCATAACAAAATGATTTTCATTACTTTTTGAATCATACTTCGTTTATCTAAGCTACAAGTTTATGGAAGGATATTTGAGTTGAAAAAAAAATATTGTTTAAAGTTTTTCCTTACATAATTAAAAATGAGACCATTCAAATATTGAGACGAATATGCATCCTTTCTTGTAGTGAAGAAAATAATTATTTTTACAATAATTTGAAAATAAACGTCAGCTACTTATTTGAAGTTAATAAATATAATTTTCCAATTATCAGCTATTTACCATTACTTTCAATTGAAAAAAAAGCCAGTGATTTATTGTTGAAGTTGTGAAACAACATTCCATAAATCAATCTGTCCATTTTTCCACTAACAATTGCATATAATAAATGAGATTTCTTGAAATAAAGAATTAATGAATTAATTAGTGATCGTTTCTGGTTTATTTGTTGTTATCCAATCAAGGATCATATGAGTTATTCCTGGATGAAATGGAGAATGACTTGGCATTTAGACCTGACAATTTTTATATAAAATAATTGAAATTGCCCATTATTTAAATAAATAACAAATAATAATTTATTTACAAATATGTAATAACTTAATTTTTATTACAATTCTCTATTTCCATTTTCAAGAAAATGTACATTATTTAGGAAATATTTCCCAATCACATATCCAGTAAAACTATTATTAATATCCTTTAAATTATATTTTCTAATTTAAATTGTATTCCTCTTTATTATAAACTCTTTATCTAATTAAATTTTAGTAACCAACAATATTATTTCTTTAATAGTCTCATCTCTAAATTATTTTTTAGTTGATGTTTGACAAGTACTTGTGGAACGACAAACACGAAACAGATAATATTCATACATCCTCAAAAAACTGTCTAAGCTTTATTCCCAATCAACTTTAAAATGTTAACTTTTTAATCACAGCACATTATATAAAGATATACTTATGTGATCAAGCACTGTTTGTCATAAATAAAAACTCCATTGTCTTTAAAATACCAAGGATATAAAAGTATATGTTGCTGACTTTTAGAAATATAATGCAGTTATTCATTCACCTTTAAATGCATAGTTATCGTGTGTATGTCTAAAATATAATTAGTTTACTAAGTACACCTTCAATGTAAATCTTTGTAAACATATACCTAATTTTATTAAACTAATGATAATACAAAAAGGTTGTCATTTTGATTGAAGTGGTCAGCTATTGGATTCTACCTCACATTAATAATATTCTTAATATTAACTCTTTTACAGAGGTGGTTAATTTCAGATTTTTATTCTTGATAAACTAAATCCAGCTTTCATAATCATTTGTCTTTATAATTCCATACAAATAGATTATACTTCATTGTACGTAAAGAATGTAAACAAATGCATTTTTATAATAAGTTCATATACAAAAAAATATATTACAATGTGGTTTAATGCAAAGAGAAAATCTAGATCCAAAACAATACTAATCATATTTAAAGTAGTAATTAATTTATCTGTTTAATTTAAAATAATCGTGATTATAATGTTGTTGTTTTTATTGGTCTTTTGTTGTACTTCTCATCTTGAAACATATTTCCATAAGTGTGTTATGACTAATGTACTCTCTGATAATTTATTAAATTTTAATATTACCTGTCAATCTAAAATATTATTATATAAATGTTTTGTTTAATACAATTGTTTTTAGTTCTTCTCCCCCTTGTTATTACCCATCTATATTTGAAAAGAAATACCTGTAAAAAATATATGTTAATTTTCAAAACAAATTCTATTAAAAAAAAGAAAAAAATCTTTGTTTTTATATTTTTTTAAAAATTAAAAATTGAATGTTAAAATAAATTATAACAGGCAAAACTCACTATACGTATTGCCACTCACTGCAAGCTAGAGTAATCAATGGATGCCAGAAGGCTTGTGCATAAAATCCCCATCTAGTGCCTACTCATCTAATATCCCCAGACTAGTTTCTGGCTTGTGGCCTTCATCAGTGAAGAGCCTTGGATCTAAGAGCACTGCATCTAGATCTTAGGATCTAATGCAACCTTCCAGCAGCCACCTGTTATCTCTACTTAACTACAAAACTATGAGTCTTAAATTGAAAACACCATAATATTTTCAATCCAAGCTCAGTAGCTTATATAATCATATAGGTCTGAACTCAGTTCAGTACCTATAAATTTCGGTGTCTTTGGTTCTTTAATAACCATAACCACCATTATCTTATTAGGCAGGATTGGTTTTAAGCCAATAAACATTGCATGTTCACCATTTCTTATGCTTTCTTATAACTGTTATTAAACAGGCAAAACGTACTATACATATTGGATGAGTAGGCACTAGATGGGGGATTTTATGCACAAGCCTTCTGGCATCCATTGATTACTGTAGCTTGCAGTGAGTGGCAATATGTATAGTGAGTTTTGTATTTTAATAACAGTTATAAGCAAGCATAAGAAATGGTGATCATGTGATGTTTATTGGCTTAAAATCAATCCTGCCTAATAGGATAGTGGTGGCTATGGTTATTAAAGAACCAAAGACAGCAAAATGTATAGATACTGAACTGAGTTCAGACCTATATGACTATATAAGCTACTGAGCTTGGATTGAAAATATGGTGTTTTCAATTTAAGACTCATAGTTTTGTAGTTAAGTAGAGATAAAAGGTGGCCACTGGGAAGTTTCATTAGATCCTAAGATCTAGGTGTAGTGCTCTCAGATCCTAGGTTCCTCACTGAAGAAGGCCACAAACCAGAAACTAGTCTGGGAATATTGATGGGAATTTTATGCACAAGCCTTCTGGCATCCATTGATTACTCTAGCTTGCAGTGAATGGCAATACATATAATGAGTTTTGGCTGTTTTAATAACAATTATAAGCAAGCATAAGAAATGGTGATTAAGTGATGTTTATTGGCTTAAAAATAAATTATACTGAAATTTAAATTAATTCTTTAAATGCAGATTAAAAAAAACGAAAATAAAATAACAATCATTCACTTACCTTATCATATTTCAATCAATTTACAATATATTGAGATAAATAGTAGCCTATCACAATCTTTAATTTATTTTATAAATGTAGCAGTTGGCAATTGTGAATCAAATTCAGGTTTCATTAAGGTTTTTTTTATTTATAAATTTACATTATATATGCATACATATTAATAAAAGTTTGTGTTTATAATAAATTTAAGTGAATTTAACTTTAGTTTTAAAAAAATAAAGAAACTGATTTATTTTAATTAATGTATTTCAAATTTATTTTAGATTTTATGTTATAAGAACAATGCTTGATTAAATAATAATCTACAAAACTTTTATTCAATTATTTCATTTTTTTATTAATTAAAACTCTTGGAAAATCAATTTATTTCTAAGCTTTGTTCCTGATTTTGAAAATGTTGGATTTTAATTAATAATATTTTAAATGTTATCTATAAAAATATGGGTTTAATGAATTAGAGAATTTTATAAACAGGAGATGATGAAAAAAATTATTGGCTTATTTAATCATAAAATTTTGTAAACAGGAGTAAGCAAAGTAATTAATTACTGGCTTGTCTAATTCATGAATTTTGTAAATAAGTGAACTTGGTAATTAAAAGAAAAAAGTGTTCTGCAAAACTGGGGAAAATAAAAAGACCAACTCACAAAATAATTTTATTCTGCTTATATTTAGATTCTATTCATTTGTCTTTGCTTTTGCCTGCCTAACATTTAACATGAAGACTACTGAACTTCTACCAGCAGTTGAATGAACCAGCTTGTGTGGCTAATAAGCCCAAGCTAACTTCACTTCTCCATGATGTAGCCTGTAACAATAATCATGTTCAACTGCTTGCTGAATTTTATACAACAATCTGCCAACTATCTTTATACATGCAGTTAAACAAACATGCTTCCTGACCATAAAGGAAAACTTCATGATAACTCTACCTGAAACATAATTCCATAGTGACAAAAATTGAAGAATTGTAAATGAAACAACATCACATATAAACTTTTAATGAACTTTATTTCACTAATGTAGCACATATATATATTTCCCCTTGAGAAAAATATCTACTCGACCATAAATTCTTAAAACTTGTAAGCCAGTGATTTATAATTTAAATTAGATGATTTATGGATTTAAATATCTTTTATATTAACTAATTTTAGTCTATGTATTTATTAGTCATATTAGCTTTAAATATTTATATTCTATAAAACCTTATCTAACCGATTTGATATAGCATGACAACTTTAATTTAGATTTTTTTTTAAATAGCTGAGGTAGAATACCCAGTTACTTTTTTTTTTCTCTCCTAAAGAATTTTTAAAAGAGCAAAGAAAGTTTTATTATAATTACTTCCATAATTGTTAATAATCAGAATTTAGTAACATTTAGTTTTAGATTAATAGTGCTTTAACTTGTTCTACATTAATGGTGCCATGTTGAATTTTTAAAAAATTGTCTTGAGACACAATTTTCACAATAACTTCAGTTGTTTTAATAATGTTAGAGCAAAATGCTATATATTGACAGAAAATAGAAAAACTAAAAAAAACAATAAGGCTAAGACAAATAGTAATTATCATTAAAAAAGTAAGGAAAAAAAAAGAAATTTTAATATTTTAAAAAATTATTACTTTATTGTTTGTTCAGAATTTCTAATTTATCCTTAACTAAGATTAAAATTACATCTTCATTGATAATTTCTTTGAATTCCTCATAAAATTCTCATTCAAACCATTTACAATAGCTCTTATCTGAGATAATCCATAGTTTCAGAATTTGCAAAAATAGTAGCATAAGAATTCATTTGTATTTTATACCCCCAAAATTAAAAAATCTCAAGGCATCCACAAGAAAAAGATTCATCCTAATAAAAGATACAAAATAAATCATTTCCAGAAGATAGATTTGCATTTGTAATCATAGAAATTAGCTTCTTGTCTATTCAAAACTAGAAATTGAAGGCTATTGTCTGTATCAATGATAAAATGAGTTTCCTCTTTTCATTATATTTTTTTTATGTACACCAGTGATGTTTATATTTTTTATGCACAGCTGATGCTATCTTGTTATATTTATTACCCCACAGAGATATAATTTATTTGCATCTAGCTCATTTGCTAAGCTATAGACTTGAAAATAATGTGATGCAAGATGTTGCAAAATTACTGATTCCACAGTATGAGTACCAAGGCATAGACAAGAATCAGGATATGATTCTTTGTCTGTATACAATTACGTGTAATACATATAATTATTGTGGCTATCACCACACACACATACTACTTGAAATATCTCTTTATTGCTTTTAAGAGCTTATATTTTTACATGGTATTATACCCAGTAAATTTTGTGATTGCTTTATCAACTGCATTTTTTCTGTACATCTTATAATAAGACTTAAAATTTACATTGTACTGCTCTATAATATCCTAATTTTATATATAAAAATCATTACTTGTTATACAAACACAAACATGCAAGTGCAAACATAAACACACTAATACAAATATAAACACATTAATAAATATTAAACCTTTTGAGAATCATTATGTCAATAAAATAAGGTTGCCTCAAACTTGGATCAGAGCCCCAAAACTACATTGTACTTAAATCATTACTTTCATTATATTTGAATTTGAATACAAGTATAATTTATATACTACACAAACACACTAATACATGCACATTAATAAATTATACATTTGTCAAATAATAATAAAATTAAAATAATATTCAAATAATAAAATTAAAACTGAATACTTACATATATTAAGTTTATTTTCAGGATGAAGGCCTTGAAACTGCAAAATCATCAATGCATGTTAAATCCATTTTATTAAGTACTTTGGCCAATGAAAAATTTGTGCCTTTGTCTTCTTCATGCAATCTAGTAAACTGAGCAGAAAAAAAATTAAATGAACTTATTAATAAAAAAAATGGAAATTTTGTCTGATTTTAACATGTCATATGTCATTTTAAAAAGGAATTCAAGCT
The DNA here is from genome assembly GCA_028023455.1 of Epiperipatus broadwayi. Lineage (NCBI taxonomy): Eukaryota > Metazoa > Onychophora > Udeonychophora > Euonychophora > Peripatidae > Epiperipatus > Epiperipatus broadwayi. The sequence goes on from JAQFVV010006220.1 coordinate 10,392,320, forward strand.
GCAGAAAATGATCATATTGGTATATATGTTTTCAATTTTAAAAAGAAAACAAAAAATTTTTAATTTCAATGAATCAGCAGTAACAATGTTAACTTTCACAAAATTATTAAAAAAGAAAAGTTTTAAAAAATAAATATAAAAAACTTTGGTTATCTTTTTTTAATAGTTTAAACTTATTGTCATTAAAAGTTAGTGTCTTTCTGAAGATATTAAAAAAATCATTGATATATTACGTGTTTAACATAATGTGTGCTAATTGAAATGATATTATTTAGCCATCATCTTGTTTCACCTACTATGTTCCATAGTGGTAGCTTTTTCCCTAGTTCAAATCTGTCCCAGTCCATGTATATAAGCTTCTAAGGATTTATTTAATATGTACTAGCATATATTTACATGTGTGTGCATGCATTTGTATATGTGCACACATCTAATAGTCACTTTAATGTTTGTATACATATAATGTATATGTAGTTATAAATTTAAAATTATTAAAATGGTATAATTTAAATTAAGTTGTGAGAACATTGTCATATGTGTGTAATTACCTACATATATATGCGAAAGAAGCCATAATGCAATAGATTTAAAAGCATTACAATTTTTTTAAATTAATAAATTTTAAATTATTATTCTTGGTTAAAACTCTTTATTTAAATGCATTCATATATAAATTTCAATTCATGTGGTGGCCCCATGTATATAAGAAAATGTTTGCAAACTTAAACTCTTTTAAAAAAAGTTATCTGTTTTTATAAAAAAAATTTAGAAAACCATCTGTAAGTAATTAATAAAACTTGGAGTCAAAATTTTAATGCCTTTTAAAAATAAAAATAAAAACAAGTAGTGACCTGTTTGACCATTACTGTTTTAGCCAAAGAAATGACCAAAGGTTTCATTTTATGTTTTTTTAAATTATTGATGAAAACTTTGGGGAATGTTGTAAACAGGATACTCAAGTTATCAATTTCTCTGGTATAAATTACCTGAAAATTTCAGTAGGGTTCACCTGGTTCACTTTTCAAAATATTTGATGTGTAATTGCTGCTAGTCATCTCTAACTGACTGTAAAATGGAGTTTGATGGCTAAGGCCCTACCATTTTTTGGCTCACTTTTCAAGAGATTGGTCTGTGGAAATGAAAGTAATGGAGAGATCAGTTAAAACTGCTAAGAAGACATCAGGAATGGATCATCCCAGCTGAGAATGATGATAATAAGCTACAAAGAAGCCTCAACAAAGATGTGGTAACAATTGTTTCTGCAGAGCTATTTAAAATAACTAATAAATTATCTAAAAGTTAAGCTAGCTTCTAATTTATAATGTGCACAAACTTCTAAACTATAATATTCTAATAATTTAAACTATAAATATGATTTAAAATTCTGCTAAAATTCATATATGTAAACTTGTCTATTTATTAAATTAAAATCTAAATTCTAAATGCTTGTTAAATAATAACTTATTCAGTTATTATTCTATCTTTCTAGTCTGCAATCATGCCTTTCTTATTAGTTTTATCTATGTTTATTTTATAATTTATGCTATACCCAATTTATAATGGAGATTGATTCTATGAATAAAAGTTGAGGGGTGAGATGATTAGAGGCTCTCTCATAATTAAGTAATGTTGCTCTTTAACACACACACATAAATCTCTGCTCTGAAAATCTAAATACATTCACTAAGCTAATATGTTTAGCTTATTATTATTGTTGTTGTTAGAATTGGGTTTGCAAGTAAATAAAGTAATTAGTTAATAAATGCAAGAATGAGTTATAAAGCATATTATATGTATTGCTTAAGTCCCAGATATGATTTAACCCTTTTTTGAGTTATATTATAAACTATGCAGATTTGCTAATAAGTTAGATTACTTTTAAGTATTTCTTTTAGTACATTTTAAGAATGCTAATTATGAACTGACATATGGTAGTTTTGCAGAACAAAACTATAGAATTTTGCATACTTTAAATTATTAATTAATATTATATTTAATGTGGCGAATGTATCTTTAGGAAGCACATATGAGCATTTATGCCTTGCTGTATGTTTCTTATATGAATGGGCTTCTGGTTTTAATGGCCACCCCATTTCCTTAGTTCAGACAGCTCTTCTTTAGAACTGGAACATGAGGGTCTAGATTGTTTTTATAAGCTGCTCTGATCACCAAATTATATGCTCAATTTATTCGTGGCAAGTCATATGATCCACAGGAACTGAGTACTTGGTACTGAATCCCCTGAGTAACTACACATTTGAGATGCACACTTCTCTAGTAATATATATAATGTCATAGTATCTGGAGTCATACTACAAAGCTCCATGTTCATTCCTCCATTATGTAATAAGATTTCAGTTTTGATCTGAATATGTAATCTGATTTTGTACATATATAATCTGCATAGAGAGCCTATTGCAGCTCTTTAAGTGTTATTAAATGACATTTTATTAAATGTTATGGTGATAAATCATCATTCTTGCATCAATTTAACTGTTGCAAACCTAATAGGTAGGGCATAATAAAATGAAGGCATGATTAGAAACCATAGATTATTAAAAGTGTAATAAATTCTTTTGAAATATAGTGCAGTAGATGGGATACTGTTTTCAAACTTGCTCATCATTTTTTACACCTACATATGTCATTCAATGCACTCCTGTTTATTTAATTTATAATTATTGATTAAAATATATTAAATTATAACCATTGTGTTGCATATCATTCGTAATCCATCCTAAATCTTAGTTAACTTTCTTAGTATTAATGTTACTTATTGATATATGTATTAGTTAGCCAGCTGCAGATGTGTATGTGTGTATTTAAAGTAATAGTAATTAGTTAATATTCCCTGAGTCTCTTGCTCCACCGATTGCTACTGCTGACACACAAATTAAGAAACTCTGAGTGTAGCCTCAGATATGTCATTCATAGGATAGTAAGTCATGGAGTGTTGGTGAAGGAGCTGAGGTGTGATCACATTCGAGGTCTCAACCCCTCATCTTGCCAAAACTCTGGATTTTGTTGCAAGAATGTACAAATATGACCGTTACAATATCTATAATAAATTGCTTGGTTTTATTATTTTGAAATTTGTAGGCAGTTTGCCTTGTTTACTTTGCTTGATTCATATTCATCCGAAATTAAGAATATATATATGTTTGCATTTTAATATAGGGATTTATAGATATTTATATACTACAATCTATTTATATATATTTACTTACCTATCCATAATATATATATATACATATATATATATATCAAGAAGTAAGGGTACAATATATATAATTTCCACTTAAAATACAGAAGATTTTCATTTTGTTTTGGATTCAGAGATATTTCTTCCCATAAATTATATTTTTGCTTTGACCTCCAGGTGAGATGTTATTTATTATTTTGCTTTTAATGTGGTGTAGAATCAAATGTACAATGTATAGCATTAATTCTGTGATAGCCTCCATGTGTGAACATTTGTAATAAATTTAAATTGTCTTATTATTGATCGTTCTTTTAATACAAAGGTGAAATATATATACAGTATATATATCTACACATCTGAATTTAAAAGATATACGTAATAGAATCATACAAATTATAGAATAATTATTAAACTTCAGAAATGATACAATATTATAATATAAAATTTTGTGTAATATTTAAAGCTACCAAGTATCAAATGCACTTCAGGTTAACATGAAAAAGAGCTCATTTCCATTCAAATGTGGGTGTATTTGAATTCTGTGGGATTTGATTGTATTATACTATGCTGTAAATAAACCCTGTTTTGTTTATTGTTAGATTTGCATTTTGTTTACTGTTTTTGGCTCTTCCAATTGATATTTACAAAGAATATCTGTTCTTCATAAACTAACAGTAATATAAATGTGTGAGTGATGAATAGTTGTGGTAAGCATTTATACACAATATCCTCAGTTGTAAACACTTATATTTTAGGCTGTAGATCTAGTGGCACTTTCTGGTGATGAATATTAGTGTGTGTGCTGTCCATTACATAGTATATTTAATTTTTTTTTGCCCTAAAATGTCAGGCACCTGAGATATCAAAACAGCTAGCAGAATATATTATAAGTATATTTAGTTGACACAAGATAATCAGAAAAAACAGCAAAAGAAGATGGATATTGCAAGTGAAGTGACATTCTTGGAAATATGATGTGATGCTATGGAGAGAAATTCATCACAATACATATAAACAGAGGGCTGCTTTCCTGGCCACATCGGAAAAAAATGAGTTGTTTTGAGCCACACATAAAATATGAGGTGTGACAAGTTATTTCTCTGAATGGCCATGTGGTATCACCCATGAACTATTTGTATCAAGATCATATAAGTATTCATGTTTGAATATGTTTAAACTAACATGTATGTAAATTTTAAGCTGATAGAGTTAATTGTTAGTTAACTATTGAGAAAATAATAAAATATTTGTGTATGCACTTTGGCATAAAAATGGGTGATTAAAATTTTGAGAATGTATTAATATCAAATTTAATATCAAAATTAGCAAATTTATTACTGAAATTATATAACTATTGCATTTGGCATATGGTCAAGATACAAAAAAAAATCTGAGTGTACATGACAAGGCATAATAAGAGGTTCAAAAATGGGTGAAAAGGTATGATCAATGAATCCACAAGTGCATTGTCAAAAACTAACGATAGATGGATAGTTTACTAAGAATTTGTTGAATAGGGACAAATAGTCAACCAACAAGCTTACAAACCTAACAAGTGGATCATTTATTATGACAATGCACTACGTCATAATGTGTTCATTGTGAGAGAAGTTTTGGCCAAAAAAAGCAATTACCTAATTAGACCATTCTGCCTATCCATCTGACTTAGCTAACTATGATTTTTTGTTATTTCCAAAATTAAAAGTTGCACAGAAAGGAAGAATATTTACTGGTATAACTGATATAACTGATATTCAACAGAATGTGACACAGATAGTTAAGTATATTCCAGAAAATGATTTCCAAGCCTGATTTCAGAAATGAGAATGCTGTTTAAGTCAGTGAATAAATGATTAAAGAGAGTACTTTGAAAGTGAGAGTAGATACTAGTGTACACTTCCACATACATATTTTTTAAAGATGTATTCCAGGAACATATAGTTAAAATATTTAAGTATTTTAAACTTCATTAATTCATGGATTTTTTATTATAAAAGTAAAAGACAAGATTGCAGCATAAAATTTGTGAGGTGTTTGACATTGTTTTTGAAACCCTAAAGCTTTAATATTTGATTTGATAGAAGTATTTGAAATTCTCAGTGAATTCTCAAGGTACTCATCAAATATTTTGGTTTTATTTTTATTTTTAATGTGCTTTATTCCTGAAAATAGCTGTTCACAAATGTAGGTGCTTCCAAATAGTGATGACATGAATTAGGTAAGATTGTGAAGCAAGGAATATTTTTCTCTGGGGAAGATATATCTTATAGAAGATCAGTAAAAAGACATGATCAAATTTTTCTTTGAGTTGAATGTCAAAATAGCTCTACGCATTTCATTTAAAAACTGGCAGGTAATATGTTTATGTCAACTGAAAATGGAGTCACAAATATGCCAATTGATGCTTTTTTTGGAAATCTTGAACCTGTTGTTAAATTCCTGTATGCTGCATATGTTTTGTTATTCATGTTTAGCCACCATTTTGAAATGTATAAAATTGTTTGCCTTAATTTGAGATTGCCAAAGTTTCAGTTTCATTTTGAGTACTGTTATAGTTTGAAACATTGTATTCATCAATTAGTTTTCATTTTGAATATGTATGTTTAACTCATTAAATGAGTGGTCAAGTCTACTAAAAATTCCAAATCTGTGAGTCAGCTTTCAACATCAAGTTCTGTCACAAATGTTGTTTTTAATTTCGTAAACAATTTGATTTCATTTTGCAAATCATAAAAATCTTTTCAACATTTTACCTTGACTTAACCATATTACTTCCAAAATGTAAATGAATATCCCCATAGTCAGAGTACATACATTTAAGGAATTTCTGGAATTGATGATGATTCAAGCATTTGGTCCCTATAAAATTTATGGTCTTGATGACAATCCGCATGATGTTATCCATCTTTAAAGCTTTTGTGCATACATTTTCTCAATGTACTACACAGTGATATTTCATCATGTATAAATTTTAGAAGGCAATTGCATCCATCATCTTCTATTAATTTTACAAGTTCATCTCTTTTATCTATCATTGCTGGAGTACCATTAGTAGTGGTATGTTCACAATGGGCAAAGAAAATCACTTTTATATAAATCTTTTGATTTAGCTGTGTCTTTTAATGGTACTAAAGAAGCCATTTCTTTAGTGATATTATAATCATCATCAATACATCTAATAAAAATTGACAATTGAGATGTATAAGTACTTTTGCCTATTACCAAAACATAAAATTTAAAATTAACAGCTCTACTCTCCAACCCTTTTTTGATAGATTTTCCTATTTCATCAATTCATCTGGCTATAGTCTGGTGAGACAACTATTTAGAAAAATGCCCTTTTATATCTGGCAAATTTATATCTTCTACACTTTTTATACATTGCTTAATAAACTCACCATCAGCATAAGGTTTTGATTTTTTTTTGCTATCAGGTTTACAACTATATAACTAGCTTTTACAATAGAATCCATTTGAGTTGCTATTTTTTTAAAAAAAACTTTGTTGAGATAATAAACTTTTTTTCAGTTCTGCTATTTTATCTTTATGACCCATTCTTTGATATGCACTAAATTTCACATCATATTTTTGCATGTAATGTTTTTTCAAATTGTAGTCTTTGAAAACTGACACAAAATTTCTGCAAATTAAGTAGATTGCCTTAGTATTTGCCTCACCAAAAATTAAATATCTGTCCACTTTTTGTTGAACAACCTTCTTTCTATAATTTTTCTTTTTTTGGGTTTGGTTTTCTTTTGAGATACTATGTAAGCCATGCTGGATTTAAAACAAAATGATTGAAAATTAGAAAGCAAGGTTTAATAATTAAATAAAAATACTTACATGTCTTCTAAATAACAAAAACACCTGTCATTTACAAAGGTAGGTAGGAAGCAATATTATCAATAATCACTGCATTTTATTTACCAAATTTCCACAAACACCTGCCATGTCTGCACCTTTCTTCAATGTTTTGAGGTCTTGTGGGTACCTAAAATGAAAAATGATTGACAATCAAAAATACACACCTTTTACAACCAAGACATTTGTGATGCTGTATTCAAAAAGATGGGGAGGGTGGGAATTTTGTTAGGCAGGAATCATTTGGCATGCTATGTTCAAGATCATATCTGAAGTTGTCAGACATTTAAAATTGATTCACTCACTATTTTTGCTGATTTCATAGTGTCAACTCATTGTTTACAATTGCACACTGAAAGCCATAGCAGTGTACCTATGTCTTACATAGAAGTACATATTATTGCATGGTAAAAATAGGAAATAAGAGTGCTAGGACACCACTTATTATGTTGAGAAGTAATTACTCACATGAGCGACAATTTTGAATAAATGCAATTATTTGAGAATAATTTTACGAATCTCTCATTACTAAAAAACATGCTAAATTCAAAAAATTATCACTTATAAATTGATTGTATCTTAAAAATGTATTTGTAGTATTATTAATGGTATTTTTAGTTACAATCTCATAAAGTTTGTAAGTTTATAATTTTTTGTTGGGTCATATTCATAGCTGTCCTGGGCCACATGTTGGATAAGCTGGGTATAAAAGATTTAATAGATTTAAAAAGAGTAAAGTTTGTCGTAAACATATATAAAGTAGAAGCAAGAAGACAGAGAAGTTTTGAAAGGAGATAATAATCAAAGAAATAAAACAGTAGCCATAAGCATTTTGCAGATTTAACAGCATGTCTCTGCATGCTTTTCCAGCCTTACTTCTACAAAAAACTCATACCCTCCTTTACAACCTAGGAATTAAATATGGGTATAATCACATAATTGAATTAATACAGTCATCTGACCCCCCCCCCCAAAGAAAAGTAGCTGGCTATATAAAGTAGCACAAAACATTCAACATTATGCCAGATGTCATTGCCAACAAAATAAATATTTGGAGTGCTCAGAAATTAATGAATCTGGATCAAAATTTACAAAATACAAAATCAGGCTCAACCAATTATAAAATAACAATGTTGTTCAAGTATTGGGCGCTAGAACCCAAATATTTGGACTTTATCATTAAAATAAACCTGGATGTCATGCCTACATTGTGGTTCCTGTACTTTAAATGGCATATCATAAAAGTTGACCCAGTATGCCCAAACTGCAGAAGAGAAGACGAGACATACTATCATATCATATTAATTTTAGCTAACTATAAAAATATTAATCTTAGTTAATTATAAATTAGCCAAAATTAATATCATTTTTATAAACTAAGCTGAAATCATCATCATCAACCCACTACAGGATGAAGGTCTCTCCAAGTTCAATCAATCTTCTCTGATCTTTAGCTACTCTTCTCCACATCATCCCTGCACCTTTCTTATTTCATCCATCCATCTCATATGTGGTCTCTTTCTGGGTCTTTTACAATCTCTTGGAATCCAGTTTAAGATTTCAATTGCCCATCTATTGTCATCTCTTCTAGCAATATGCCCAGCCCAACTCCACTTGTCTTTTAATTTTTACAATGAAGTCAGTAACACCTGTTTGTTCTCTTACCCATATATTGCATTTTCAATCTCTTCTTGTTACTCTCAACATGCATCTCTCCATACTTTTTTGAATGGTCTGAAGTCTCTGTATTGCTTCTTTTGTTAAGTGTCCAAATCTCAGATCCATAATTAAGAACTGGTAAAACATATTTACCTTTCCAAACACGTAGGCATATTTTCTTTTAGTATCAAGTTATTTCTACCAAAAGCACTCCAACCAAGTTTAATTCTATGATTAATTTCATCCATTATATTTCCATCTGTATTAATAATCTGACCAAGGTATTTGTAAATTTTAACTTCTTCTAACTCATCATAATCTATCTTTATTTTTTATATTTTGAGAAAATCCATATATATATAAATTATTTGATTTATAATTTAAAATGAGTAAATTTATTTTTTTACTTTTTTTAAAAAAAATGCTGTTATTTTCTTTTTAGTTTTTAGTCAGTGATAATCTAAAAAAAATACCTTGTTGATTTTAAAAACATATAGATTAATTTACTTGTGGGGGGAACCTGGTATCATCGATCTGTCGGTGCATGACCATGAATTCTAGAAAATTATTTATAGTAGCTTGTTCAATGCTAGTACAAAAACGAAAATTTTTTATATATTTATTTCACTAATGGAGAGATCTAGGAATGCCCAAATTTGATTTTGCAAGGTTAGAGAAATTGCACTGCAGATGACCAACTCAGCCTGGAAAATAATGGTAATATTTTTTGGCACAAATCTATTTAAAAAACCTATAATATTTAATTATAAATTCTCAATTACTTAAAATTCTATTTTCTATTCTGATTATTTAATTTCTAAACATTTTCTAAATTATTTGTTGAGCTATTATCCTATATGTATCCTGAGTATTCAATAATTTTGTTATAAACTAGTAATAGGATAACATGTTGATCTAATTTAAACAATTCTTTATGTACTGCAAAGCTAATGATGCTATTAATAATATTCTGTAATAATAAATGGTATTTTGTAATAAAATTCAGGGCAAAGGCTGTAATAATTATAGGTCAATACGGACATTAAATGCATATTTAAAAAGGTACTCATTGCAATTACATACTATCTCTACATAGCTTGAACTGCAATCCCCACCGAATATATACAATGAATTTAGGACTGCATTATCAGCCAATTTCTGTTTTTGTATTTTATAGCTACTTTTATTTTTTTAATAGCTAAGAGCACATTGTTATCTATATTTAACTACTTAATATGTATTAGTCTGTTATTAAGGTTTGAATTATTATTATATTTGTTAGTTAAATAAAATTTAATATATTTTTGAAAAGTACTTGGTCAGTAGAATTTTTTTAAACCACCATTAATTTATTTAACGGCTATGTTAATTTTTTTTGAGATTTAGTATGTTTTTGTTTAATTTCATAGGCTTTTATTATAGGTTTTTTTTCCTTTTATTTTATAGGCTTTTGAAAATAGTATTTAGATTTTTTTGTTTTTGTAATTTGCATTTTACTTATTTTTGATCGAATTCTTCGTGTGGAGGAAGAGGGTTGTGTTTTATATATTAGACCAATTTCTGTAATTTGAATTTTATAGTGTTTTATTCAACTTCTTTTTTATTTGTATTTTAGAAGGATTTGTTCAATTTTTAATTTTTCAATTTGTTTGCCTTAGGTGTTAAAACTTTTGTAGGGGAGTTTGAAGATTTGTTTTATATGTTGCCCTAGGCAATTTAATTATCCATTTCTGGCCTCAGGCATTTTAATTTCCCATCGATTTAAATGGTTTCTAGCATTTTAATTTTTCATTGATTTCAGTGATTTTAGCATTTTAATTTTCCATTAATTTCAGTCATTTTTGGATAGAAATTTATTTATGCGACTTCCTCATGCAAGCAAGGGGGGTGTATTTTATGTATTTCACTGATTTTTGTTTCTGTAATTTGTATTTTATTTATTTTGAGCCATTTTAATTTACCACTGAGGGGGGTATTTTATGTATTTTACCAATTTTTAAAATTTGTATTTTACTTATTTTTGAGCAATTTCAATCTATCACTTTGGGGTGTTTGTATTTTATATATTTTTACTGATTTTGTGTGTGTATTTTTTTAAAATTTACAGATTACTTCAATTGATTTTTTACTTACTTTTGATGTCTTGCATTAGGCATTTTAGTTTTAATTTTCCATCAATTTCCGCCATTTTTAGATAGAAATTTATCACTTGCAGGTTTGTTGGTGGTACTACAGCATCACCTAGTGGCCACAATACACACAACTGAAAACTACCTATTAATTATTAAACTAACCTCACCAACCCCACTCTAACTTTATCAGATATCCATTTGGATATCAAAATTTGTATTGATATATATAAAATTAAACGTGTGTAAATATTTTATGTATGTTAAAAATAATCTACCAAGTCTTCATCATCATCATAAAATGATCCACCTGATATTTATGACTGTAGCATATTTTTTAACCGTAAGTAAAATCATTTTTTTATTGTTTCTTTTTTTTGTTTTGCAAGTTTGGTGATATGCAATGGTCAGGTTCAATCCCTTCCCATTGCATGTTTTAGTTTAACAACCAAACCATTTATACTGGGTTCAAATCCTATTAAAATATTTATTGTCTTAAAATAAACATATAAACCTTATTACCATAGCTGGTTGTGCAGCATTATATATGCACATATGAATACATACTGTACATACATAGGCTAGTAAGTGTTATAGCAAATATAATGGTTTAAATTTTATATTTTATAAAGGAATGATTTATATTATAATTTTAAATAGTAGAAATGTCAATTTAATAATTTTTATTAAATATAAATTTGTATGTGGATATATGATTCACCTTATATAATAATATAGAGAGAGTGGCATGATTTAGTTTTGTAAAAAGAGCAAAAAGCTTTTAGTTAAATTAATTAAAAATAAAAATTTAGCCGTAAACAAATTTGCATTAAGTCCACCACACCAGTGGTTAAATCAAAGTTTGAAAGTTGGTAATTGCTATACTCAAATTTGGTTGTGGTAAAAGTATATTCAATAAAATCACTGGAGCATCACCATTTGATACCTAGAGGAGGATTTGATGTGCCCTAGAAGCCTAAACAAAAGTATTTTGATCAAGTTGAGAAATGTTATAATTTAATGTAATATTTTAGAGTTAATGGATTTCCAGGAAAAATAGATTCTTCTCTAGTTAAGTGCTTGCAAGAAAAGTATAAATAGGATATATTTTAAGTTTGAGTGATGGAGTCATTAATTTTGGAAGAGTGTCACTATACCTAACCCATGTCAGATTGATCTTTGAAAGATCTGACTGAGAAAGGCAATGGCTGCTTCTAAATCCATGAAAGAATGATGTGCCTGCTGCCAGCTGATGCTTCAATCATCACTGCAACATGAAACCATCCAGATCACAGCCTACTTCCACAATGTAGATGCTACACCCACTCAAGAAACCTGAAAGCCAACACCTGCTTATCCAGTCCAGCAACTAATCAGTAATGCCAATCTATAAACACAGAGCTCTGTGTGAACTCACTATTTTTAAATTTAAATTCTCAACTTAAAGTTTAAAGCTAGCTAAAGATAAACTAATGTAATGTTCTAAATCTTATAAATGTTTTCATTATAAATTCTCGTTAAAGTAAATCTTGTATCATGTATAATTTGCCTATCTCTTTATAAATGTCTTAATTTAAACTAAATGTAATACAATCTAAATTCTTTGTCTATCACTGTGGTTGTGTCTATAATCTTTCTTTACTGTTATTTTGTTATTTATATGTCAATGCTTCAAAGCAGCAAGCAGTTAAACATAATAAATATTCGGAGATATGATTGCAAAATATCTCCCCATAATATTTCTTAATGACATTCTTCATGCTTACTTATTTGAATTCCTATAATTCTTATTTTATTCTAAATGTATTGTGTCTTATTATTAAATTTCCATCTTATTGAGATTTCTGAATAGAGTAATATGAAAGTATATTCAGTAATTATTTGGCCAGTCGCTCAAATATACTTTCCCTCGTAATAATTTCTATGTATAGATTGAAACCTATAAACAAGAGTTTTATCATTATTCATTATCCCTCTAATGTTACTTGATTATATAGCATTGTCAGAATTGGCTTCTAATGGTAATATTGACCAGGCTATCACCCTGTATTTCTAAAATATTAATTAAAAGTCATATCTTCATTTGGCAGATTAGATATCTTAATTTTCAATCAATATTTAACAATTTGCTACACTTTCTTCTTAGGATGGGACCACAGACAAGTCCATCCCACCTTTTCTTCTTTCGGGGCACACACAAATAAGACCTGACATATAATTCCAGGCAGTTGTGTCAGCCACCCCGATGTTTTAGCAGCAAGATGCTCAGCCCAGGGTACTGACATTGGTCACAAAAACCCTTTACTCTAATCTAACCACAGGCCATTCCATTATCATAATTTTCCATAGTTGTAGCAGTCGATCACCTTGTATAGTCAAATTTGAGTCTTATAAATTAATTATTCAGTATTAAACTGAAATTTCTATCTTTAGTTTCTAGGTTTAATCTCAGCCCTGAGCTGGTTTATACGCTCATAATTTACTATGTTAATAATGTTACCATAAATATTTTGTCTAAGACTAGTACTACATTTTATAATAGTAGCTACCACTTTCAGTAGGAATTGGCATAACCTAAGGTAGGCATCACTTAATGAGTCTTTAAATATATCAACTCACATTAATAATTAGATATTTAATGAGGAGGCATGTTAAATCCTCATACATGCTTTTCCCACATTAATTTATGTTCTATTTGATTAATAAATATGTGTGAAATTTATTCTGCTTTCGTGCAATTTCTCTTTCCTATTTCAATCCAATTCAATCTTAGTTTTATATATATATATATATATATATATATATATATATATATATATATATATATATATATATATATATATATATATATATATATATATATATATATAATGTTTTTATGGTTGTATCTGTAGATAATTAATAGTTTTGGGGCTGAATCCACCATTGCGGATGCTAGTCCATCGAAATATCGGTATGTAATGGAAAATAATCCACGGTTCAGCCCCAAAACTATTAATTTATATATATATATATATATATTGTAACCTAATTATAATGGAGTTCAATAAGGTCATTGTAACATATTAAAGATGATCAGACGATCCAAATGTATTAAATAATGAGGAAACGATTCAATATATAAATATTTAGCTTAATAAACGAAAAGCATTGTAGCTTAAATTAAATTATGAGAAGAATACCTGAGTAGTGGCTATTAAACAAAAAGATCAGACTGAGTTATCAATCATATTAAGGTCATTGGATTAAATGAAACATACTTCTATAATTAGATTCCTCAAAATATCACAATATCAATAATTATAAACAAATTATTAATAACAACTATTATAACTCAGGTATATGGAAATCACGTGAGGTGAGTACACTAGTAACTCAATAAAATATCTTCTCAGGTATACAGACAGTAGATTTTATCCACTTTCATTTTTTGGTTTGATGTTAAGTGCATATCCAAACAAATACCAAGTGAATATGGTCTAGCAGGGTGCCACTAGATTATTTGAATCTAGACACAGTTATATCTAATAACCTTTCACATGTACCGGGTTTGAATCCCTTTTGGTACCTTATTTCTTACAAAATATATGATTTTGATTTTTAGAGCCATACCATTGTATGCACTAATATCTAAGTAAACATAAAACATCTTTAAACTAAAGTGGAATTCATTAGACACAAATCATTTATCAGATCTTAGCATAACGAATGTGTTTCAATATTTTTTTATAAGTTTTACTAGCTCAGATTACTATTAATTTAGGATGGCAATTCACTCATCCTTGCATGAAATAGATGATGGGATGGTGGTTATAATAATACTAAGAAATCACTAAATACTATGAAATCAATATTTATTTATGGCCTTTAAACATTTAAACAGCTCATTAATTAAAACGTGATGATGATGATGATGATAATGATAACGATAATGACAATGGTTTCAACCACAGCTTTAGGACTAAGCTTAATCATAAAACCTAACTGTTATAAAGAAATTCATGATTATTGTTAATCTTAGCATATTTAATCATATCTTAAACAACTAATATTCCACCATTGAGGATGAATGATCACACTTACTAAAGACTACTCTTAATGAAATATATACGCCTCATTTAATAACATAAACTAATATTTATTACTGCATTTCTAACATATACATAAAAATTTCTATATTTACATGAAAATTTATATTAACATTAACAACAATAATCATAATCGACTGTTTTAAAATCATAACATTAAATTTTAAATTCCTCCCCCTTTCCCGTAAATGTATTTCAAAAGTATATTGTATCCACAAGAAAAGTATTTCATATAAAAAAAATATTCATTCAATGGCACACATACCTTATAATCTAACAGGTAAGCAGAATGTTAAAAAAAAATGTTAGTAGAATTGAAAGAGCAAGTTTTACCGAACAAGTTTTAAATCATTTTCTCCCCCTCCCTTCTACCTCTGAAATGCTATACTTTCTTAAAACAAAATAATTTAATATTTCAACACTGCTTATTACATCACATTTGCACACAATTATACACATATAAAAATATTATTATGTATGTGCGTGTTTTATCTCATAATAATAGCATATTATTTAAAACCAAAATAATAATACAAAAAAATTATTTTACACATTAATATTTCATAACTGTAAATTAATAAACAAATAATTTTGATGCATTCAAGATCATTTATGAAGCTCAAAGTTATTATTAGTAAGACATTCTTGTTTTTAATTGATCTGAATAGTCTTTAAAAGTTCTTTAAATAAAATATACCACTTTATTGCTAAAATGTTTATTAAGACTCTGATATCATAACGAAAATAGATATAAAAGGTCATATTACCGATCTTTTGTTTGTGGCGAATTTCCAAGGGCTCAAACTTGTCTTGTATAATGTTTATATTTCTGCAGCTACCATTTCCGTTTTACATTGGAACAATCTCTTTCTTAAGGTGTATAACTATTTGATGATGATGATTCAAATACGGTTATTTGCTTTAGTGGACAATTTAGAAATTCTTATACTGACTTTAAATTTTTCCGTTCAGCATGATTCTCATCATGGATGAAATACAGCAGTTGTTTTCATATTGTAATTTTTCTGGGGTTCAAACTCAGTTACTGGAACAATTAATTGGACTTTATGATTAATATTTATCAGTATATTAATTCATCTCCTTTGAATGCAGGTGAATGTTTTCTTCTTTCTATTTAAAAACATCTTATTTCTCTGGTCAGTTGAAAGGTGTAGAATACTATTTTTCAGACAAGACATCTTTTCTTTCCTATATGATCTGCAGCTCATGATGGTCAGGTCTGGATGGGACACATATATAATTTTTCTACCCCATCATTTCTTATATTTTCAACATTCAAAACTTCATAAAAAAAATGATTTAAAAAAAATTTATCTAGCAGAACTAAAAATGTTTGTCTGCTTTAGTTTCAATAATTTTTAAAAAGTCTCTATCACAAATATATTATAATAACAATAATCTAATCTAATAATTCAAGTGATTTTCTAGACTGCTTTTATATCCAATTTTTGAGTCAACTCACCCAATTAGAGTGATAGTGTGAATTGCTATTTTTGACCAACTCAAAAAATCACACACCTGGTTTTCAGACACTTTTGTCTAAAAAAAAATAGACTTAATTCTTTTTCACATATACCTGTAATATCTAAAATTGGAGTTTCTTTCCTTTAATCTTAAGATGAGACAATTTCAAAATTAGAGTTCCCACCAAGCTTAAGCTCCCAAAATGACAAACAATCATTTACAAAAACAAAATTGCTACAAAAATAGATATCTGATTCAACAGATTTTTTTTTCTTTAACATAAAATTGCAAAAAAAATAATTTGACAGATTTAACCCTTCTTCCTTTCAATATATAATAAATGTAAATTTCTGCATGTAATGTACACACATACCTGATCATTTCAAATCATTCATAAACCAACATTAAATAATATAATTGCTAGCTTAGTAATTATAACCCTAATATTTAAAATTAAATTCTTAGCTTTTAAATCCCAATTACAATTATAGAAAAGCAAAATATAACAGAATAAGATATTAGAACTCATCAAGCATAGGTTAGTTTTTAAAGAAAGTTAAAATGTTTAATATTTGAACTATAAAACAATTAAATAGCTTACACATACATTGCCTATATGTGTAACTTTGCTTTTTAACAGAAAAATTAAATATTGAATAGTTTAAATGTGTGTATTACCTTTCTATCAACACACAAACAATTAAAGAATATAATTGTTGACCCACTCTCTTTCTGTCTAAAGCTTTTAAAACTGGATCTTGTAGGGTTTAAACTTGGATGCTCTACAACTTCCTTTTATATAAAAATGTGATAATGATTTTGTTTTACATTTTCCTACATGCACATTACTATAAATTTAGCTAGTGACTAAATTGTAATGGCACAATATATATATATATATATATATATATATATATATATATATATGATATGACTAACTATGCATTAATTACAATTTCTGAATGTTATCTTTAATTTCATGCTGGTAGCATTTCAATTAGTTAATATATATGTTTAAATCCTTGAGTTTAATGTTTCTCCCTGCCTTATGCTGGCTGCAAATGATAAAAATATGTGTTACCTCAAGCATGGTCATTCATAGGGTCTTGAGTTTTTGAGTTCTGGAAAACAAGTTGAAGTGTGGTTAGATTTGGGACTTCACACTCCTGATCTGGTCAGTTTTAGTTTCTTTGCCTGGATTCTAGATTCTATTACACAAATGTACAAAACTTGACTGTTACAATATATTACTTTCCTCAATCTATAATCTAGAAAACTCTAGTTTCCAACTTAATATTTTTAACACTGGACTTTTTGTTTAGAGCATTTCAGAAGTAAAAACAATTAAAATGCCAATGGATTAAGTTTAAAGTAGCCTATTAAAAATAATCAGTAAGTATTTTTAAAAGTAAATTCAGGACATGGAAGATACTAAAATGAAATACACATATTAGATTAGTATAATATTTTTTAAAATTAAAAATATATTTAAATAAATCTAGAAAGATATCTGATCCAGTCAACATGTACAATACATCTTTTATGGTTGATATACTACCTGAATGTATACTACCTGAAAAAATTGATAAAGTATTCTGCATGGATTGTTGGTAATGGGCTGAAAAAAGGGTTGTTTCAGAAGTGTATGCACATCACAAGCTTTTTTATCATTTTTTTCATGCAATAGAAGAGCCATAAAAATGTTTTAAGCATAACAAGTCCATCTGAGATCTCTCCAGGTTAATTTACATATATTTAAGATATATTAATCTATTTATTAAAGAGTAATGTATATTAGAAAATTGATCAATGAGATATAAAGTATATGTACTTTTTTAATAATACAAATGGTATTTGAAATGAAGTTTGAGTAACTAACAACTTTTAAGTGTTTTTGATTTACCATCTATAAAATAATCATTTTTTATATTATAAACATTTATGGAATGAATACAAGGTGACATAAAACTCAGAGGTCATATTATGGTATATACATCACACTAAAACTGTGGCTGGTTTACAATGTTAGAAGCTCAAGTTACCAACTATAATTGACTGCTTAGCATTAGCATTTATATTTTGAGTTTTAAATTTAGTCTCACAAAAAATAATTTCCTCTCTCAATTTATTAAATGAATACTGCATAATTATTGGTGTTTAAACACAAATGAAGTCAACAAATTTACGTATGCTTATGATTCATAATTATTAAAGTAGGAATGCCTTTGTGATTATGCAAGGGTCATAAAATTGAAATTTCCTATTGACTTACTTAATCCAAGATAACTGTTGGCTTCATTAGACTAAAGTTGTTATAATATCTTAGTCATAATCTATGATTAATTTTGAAATCAAATAGAAAAGATATGTATTCATATGATGTATATGGTCAATGGTTAAAATTATTTTTAAAAATAAAAGCTTGCATCTTATTTCATTAAAACAGGCAAAACTCCTCTATATGTATTGCCACTCATTGCAAGCCAGAGTAATCAATGGATTCCAGAAGGAATCCCCATCTAGTGCCTACTCATCCAATATCCCCAGACTAGTATCTGGCTTGTGACCTTTGTCAGTGAGGAGCCTTGGTTCAGAAAGCACTGCAACTCTACTTAATTACAAAACTATGAGTATTAAATTGAAAACACTTTAATATTTTCAATCCAAGCTCATTAGCTTATATAGTCATACGTCTGAACTCAGTTCAATATCTATACATTTTGATTATAAGTAAACATAAGAAATGGTGATCATGTGATGTTTATTGGCTTAAAACCAATCCTGTATAATAGGATAGTGGTGGCTATGGGTATTAAAGAATCAAAAATACCAAAATGTATAGGTACTGAACTGAGTTCAGATCTATATGACCATATAAGCTAATAAGCTTAGATTAAAAATATGAAAGTGTTTTCAAGACTCATAGTTTTATAGTTAATGAGATAAAAGGTGGCTGCTGGAGGATTGCATTAGATCCTAAGATCTAGGTGCAGTGCTCTCCGATCCAAGGCTCCTCACTGACGAAGGCCACAAGCCAGAAATTAGTCTGGGGATATTGAATCAGTAGGCACTAAATGGGGATTTTATGCACAAGCCTTCTGGCATCCATTGATTACTCTAGCTTGCAGTGAGTGGCAATACGTATAGAGAGTTTTGCCTGTTTTAATAACAATTATAAGCAAGCATAAGATTTTGGTGATCATGTGATGTTTATTGACATCTTATTTCATTCTTTATATTATATGTGTTTAAAGTTTTTAAAACAATGGGATATAAATATAAACTATTTAATATTTATAGCCGATTCTTAAAACAAATTCGTAATTCAGTTTTTTTTTTTTTGTGACTTGACATGCTTCTGACATCACTCAAACTACATAATTATCAAATCGACAAAATATACATAATTCAATGCTCTTTAATTTGATTTTAAATTACTTCAGTAATTTAATGCTTATAAAAAAGATAGAAAAAGTATATGACCCTGAAAATTTTTTACAATGTGTCATATAATCACGGTGAGAACACTAATTCTAAAGAATAAAAAATTATATCGAAAATATTTTTTATTTTATAATTTAAAAAGTAATTGGCTCTGTTTGTATCTTTATTAAAACTGTCAAAATGTAATTAAAAAAAATCGAAAAAGAAGAGGCCTTCTTAAGTTTTAACTTAATCATGGTTGTTTCGTCTGGCCATCACCTATAGTAAAATAGATTATATCATTTCCTCATTACTTCTAATCAGTAAATGCCTATTAATTAGTATTGCTGTCAACTGTTAGAAGGAACCAGGAAAAAATTAAAATGTTCAAACAGTAAATGACGATATCTTAAACCAATGTAATAGAAGATGTTATAGTGTATGATTATCTCGAATAGAATCCTAAAAATTGAAAACTTAACTCTTTTGGTACAGAAAAAGAGAATATTAGATATCTTAACAATTTGATACGTATATAAAATATTATTTTAAATTTTTCAATTTTACACTCCTTGCTTCACTGCAATTAAAAACATATAATAATTACTTGACGTTTTTTTGTTTTTTTTTTAAAAAAATTAAATAACGTGTTAACAGATTATGCAAACTGTCACTAAACATTAAAAGAAAAAACCTTTTAAAAAAAACCTTAAAGTTGGTTTAATTATAGATAGTAAGTATCGTGACTTACAATCAGCCTACAGCATAAAAATAAATAAATATTTGTTAATTTATAGAATAACTGCATATAGATAATTTAATATTTCGATTAATAAACTATAGATTAGTATGTGTCTGGATTTTATGCCCGTCTATATATATATATATATTTGCTATAAGCCGAGATATTTTGAATCCCTACGAAAAGCGGACATATATATATATGTATTTTAAATTCATTATTCGAAGTGTAATAAAAAACAATTTGGTATTATTAATAGTTAATAACACTGATTCATCGAAACAATTTAATATTTAGAGCTACAGCATAAACTATTCTTTACATTTTTAAGGCAACTGAATGAGATAAGTAAAATTTTTGGCAAATTTATATTTATGCGTAATCACAATGTTTTTAAAATTAATTTGTTCATTTTAATTCAATATCTGTTTTATTATAAGTAACCTGTTTTACAATTCAACTATAAAATTAAAATTATATCTGATAACTGAAATATTAATTAATTTACTTAATATTGTTATGTTTTTACAATATTACTACAATACAATGCGACAGTTGTTGGATAGAACAAGGGTGAAAAGCAGCAACAGGCGAATGTTGATGTATAAAAAATTTGAAATAAAATCGCTGTCATTGGAGTACATTAAAAATGAAATAGTCTTTTATTTACAGATGTTTAGAATTAATAACAACAAATTGAAAAGAATTTCAACAGTAATAATCAAATTACCTTTGATTCTGCTAGTTTCTTGTCTTGAGAGACCTAGAATTTATAAACATAGTTATGTATCTTCTCTTTTGCATTAAATAAAATGGATATCTGGAAATCCACAAAGAAATTTTTAAAATTCACTTAGAAATTCTAATAATAATTTTAATGGTGGATATATTATTTCTAATAACTTCTCATATATGCACACATATTTTGATGCTGTTGTCAACTTTTGCTGTATTAGTAGGTAAATTTTGTTTTTCCAAAAGATTATTAATTTATCTTTTTATAATTGGAATACACTTTTTTTCCTTCTGCTCTTCAGATGATGAGGCAGATAACATGGGGATAATTAGTTAAAGTTGGTACAGTAGCTCAATTTATTAAAAACAATATTTTTTAAATATATACTTTTTTAAACTAGTATCATAAATGTGACAGCAAATAAGATTTGATAGTTAATAAGGTTTAAATAATCTTCAAACTCTTTTATATAGATAGTAGTCTATTTCTGCTGCCAAAATCTTTTTTTTTTTAAAAAAAAATTTGACTGATAATCTGATATCTAGTGTGATGGCAATATAATGCTAATTCATTTTTGTTTTGTAATTATATCCGAATAAGATTTTGTGAGTTATATTTTTGCCCTGTTGTTTAGACAGTGATAGAATGACATAATTGAAAACTAAAAATTTCTGGATCACTGTTCAACCTGCCATTTCTGGGGCTCAAACATCACATAACCTCCAGAGCAATGAACTATTTGAATTTTTTTCACATAGTTTAATTGTTGGAAAGAGTGAAAGTTTGACTTAAAGTTTATTTTATATATTTTCAAATTGCTACTTACTAATTACAAGATTTATCTTGTGTAAGAAATAATATGCATCATGTGATTATTTACTTTCTCTTTTCTTGAAATTAATTTGGAGGTTTTTTTTTTTAAAAAAGTTTGTCTTTGATGTGGATTTTGAAACTATCATAAATTGCAAATTTTAACAGATCTAATAATAAAAATCACATTATCTGAACTTTATCAAGTAGTTATGGATAAAATTGCATCTGAAAATTATAATTTCCTGATCCTTTATTTTAATATTACTGCTTACTGAAATTTTAAATATTTTTTAGCAGTATTATTTGGATTTAAGTTTACTCAATGTCTTTGCAGCAAGTAGATAAGAGGTTGTCTCTTACCTATGCTGCTTTTTTAAGACTTTGTGTTTGTTTCACAGGTAACACTGCTAAATTTATTCTATTGTTAGAAAATAGTGATTTTATTTATACTTGAATTTTAGCTAGCATTATGCAAATGATTTATTTCTTATATTGTTGTGTTTGGAAGTTTATAAAGGTTTAAAATAATTATTGGTTAATCTTGCTTTGTATGTATAACATAAACATGTTCATTTATTAGTTATTAAGATATGAACTAATTTAGTTTTACACTTCTATTTATACTAATCTAGATTTCATTTTGCTTAGTATCTTTATAGTGAATATGCTATCTTATTCAGACTTTGTTTGCTTCGTGTATATGTATACACACACACACATAGAATACTTCCACTGCTTTAAAATATACAATATTCCAGATTAAGATTCATGCCACTTTACAATATATACATGAAATACTCTCCAACCCAGCACAAAATCATATTCTTATTTGTGTGAATCGATGTTGACAATATTTAAATTAAAACAGCTTAGTCATGTCAACTATTAATATAAATCAGTTTGAAATGTTTTTAGATACATTGCAAAATTGATTTAAATATTCATTCTTTCTAGCTAAAGTGTTTTAGACAAATTTCTATACTAATAAATGAGATACTAGAAAAGTCAGCTTCTTTTTTTTTCTTATCTATTGTCTTATTCTGGGATGGAAAGTATTTTAAATATTTATTGTATAGTAGCATGAGTTTAATCTCAAGTATTATATATATATTTATTTATACGTATATATATATATATATATATATATATATATATATAGGTAAAATAAATTCTGTAAGAATTATATATATATTATAACAGGATGGGGGATCATGGTGATGAAGATGGGGTGATGACAAATCAAAATTTATAACATTTAAAGATATAAGATATAATATTAAAGTAATAGATATTAAATATCTCAAAAATATTTAATCAATTTTATATATTATAAGAGCATGAGATCATGAAAGAGATCTCTGAAATATCAGCCCAATTAACTTCTTAGATCAACTAAACATATAATTATAAATTGATTATACATCCACCAGCATTAAAAAAGTAAAAATTATCCATTATCATTGATGCTAATATTATCATCAAAATAGATTAACAGTCATCTTGTGACTGGATTTGAAATGAGTGTACTGTAAACCAGGTTAACTATTGAGTCTTTGCCAGCTTGGGCAATTATTTAAACAACTTGGATTCACCAACTATATACAAATCCATAAGAATATATAATAATCAAAATCAATAATGCTGGGATATTAAAACATGCTGATCATCATCAATGTCCTTGGCTACTTAGTACATTAATGTACTAGTCAACTACAAATGTGAATTTTAATAAGAGTAAACTAAAATAAAATATAGTACATGGGCTTTAAAGAATATAATTTTATGTGCCAACCAGGATGATGATTGATCATCACCAGATTCCAAAAAGCACTAATATACATCTTTCACAAAAAATCTAGCTCAGAGAACATAAGCTCTATGACTGTTACTATGACCAAGAGATGTTGCAATACAATTTTTAACAATTGAATACAAATTTATTAACCACAATAAAAATGATATTAATGTCTTTAGAATATGGCTATACATATAAATTAAAACTTCTGATTTTGATTAATATACAGAAAAAATTATCACATTTATGATTTACAAAATTATTAGACACAATTCAAATTATTATATTATGATTTACATTATTAATATACAAAATTTAATTTACTACATGGTGATTTACATATAACACACATATATACATTTTTTAATATACAATGAATATATTTCAACTGATATTCAATAATGACAAAAAATGATTAAATTTTACATGTGTCTATTTGACACTCCTTGATATATGCAGTACAATTGCTTTATATTTCAATCATATAAAATATAATAAATTATTAAAATTTATCTACATATATTGTTTAATGTAAAAACAAAATCCAATTTATTATAGTGTGGTTTTCAATACCCCTTAATGGTTCATTTACTATATGTATATAGTCTGTGAACATATAAGATATTAATTTATTAACATAACAAATCTGAACTCTATCAAAATAAATGTCATTAATTTTTACTTAAATGTGTCTATCTGACACCCATTTTATATATACGCACACAGAGTGCAGTACATTTGATGACTATATTTCAATCATAAAATAATGATTACAAATTTAATTTACTACATTTTGATGATACAAATATCTATTAACATATATGTGTGTGCATATAGAAATGTGTGTGCACATAGAAATGTATATGCATACTATTATTTATACCATATATTCAATTTGACACAATTATAAAAGTTATTAAAATATATTTTTAATATAAATGCAGGCATATAATGTGTATAAATAAAATTATAGATAATATAAATTAATTATAAACACTTTCATAACAAGTTTTATTTTCCATAAAAAAAAATAAAATCAATTTTTTTTTTCAGATAATTTGTTTTGATTGATTAATTATCAATGGGATTTTAAATTAAAAATTTTTTTTTTTAGTTTAAAAGATTTTTTTGAAATCTGTTTTTTTTCTTTTAAAACATAAATTTTAGATAATTTTTTCTATATATAACTATGATCATCACAGATTACTCTTAACTATAATGTTTTTTTAGAATTCAAAATATAAATTTCAAAATGTCTTTTTGTTTTCTCAATCTCATTTAAAAATGGATTATTTAAAACAACTCATATTATAGATGCATGATATTGTTTATCTGTGGTTCCCTACAGGTATAGACAAAAAGCAGCACACACTTACCAAGTCAGCAAGATTTCTCCTAGTGAGCTTAGTTTTTGGTCCACCAGCAAAGTATAGTCCAGGATTGTCATAATCAGGAAGATATAATCAAGTATGTTGGTATTCAGTCAGTTCCCTACTGCCTAAGATTTGATATGCTTCAGGCTAGCAAACTGATTTGTCCACATTTAAGACTTTAGAGACAGAAAAGTGGTCTTTCTTCTAACTTCCAAACTCCAGTATAGTGAATCAGACTAGCAGCTGACTCCTGTCTTGACTTCAGCTCCATCTTCATGAGAGCTATCTATATAGCTCTGGAAACTATCTCTGCTAACCAAATCTTTCTTCCAGATATTTACTGCAAAACTACACCAAACTTAATATATTAGCCAACTGCTTCTCAAAAATTAAAAACCAGACTTTGCAGCTGGCCAATTTAGCCTACTGCTTCTCAAGAATATTAAAGACAACTGAACTGATATTTTTATCAGCCTTTTTTATAAGAGTCATCTGAGGTGATAAAAACAATTGAAAATATTTTTTTCTGTCTAATTCTTATCTTGATTAAAAACAATTTTAATCAAAAGCTACCTTTAGATTTCTACTAAAGTGTCAGCTACATGTTTTTATTTATATAGAGAATTGTGTACAAGCATTAATAAAAAAATAAACCATGCTTGTTTGTAAATTCAAAATCAGAATACAATATTAATTTATTTAGACCTTTTTAAATGTTTTAATTTATAATAAAATTTTATTTTAAATCCAGAGTTATTTAATCCTTTGTAGTTATTATTCCCAGTGAATGTAGAAAAATATCAACAAAAATTTACGTCTGTGTTTTTTTTACTTTTCCTTTACTTTATATATATTGTGCCGGACAAAAGATTTTAGTTTCATATATTCTGACAATGAGGGCGCCACTAGTCCGCAAATCGGAACTAGACATTTATTTTAAGGGTGGGCAGGATATACGAACATGAATGTGCCGGCTAAACCCAGGGAGACCAAAAGCTAATGAATGTGGTTTAGACAATCGAGAAAACACTGAGACAAACATCAGCCAAAATACTTATAAGAACTTTCTAAATTTATTAAACATAATAACAAAATAAACATGAAACTTGATCTACATTTACTTAGCAGATCTTAACATTGAGTGTATGCGAGCAGTACTATGTTAAATACCTAGGCAGACAAGTTCATTTCTTATCTATAACACAATAATGGCTTATATCTTCTTGCTAGCGGTTCACCCAACCAATTCCCTTTTCCCTATAGAGATTTAGTAAGATGGATGTTTGTGGAGAATAACAGGACAGTGCAGACGAGCTTTTCTTAGTCCAGAAAAGAAATGTCGGAACCAAGAATGTCATAATTCTGCAAAACGCTCATGGACAAGTACATTGAAATGAGCCAAGGTTAGTCTCACACAAGAAAGAAACATGAACTACATAATCTGAATTATAGCAAATAAATCTCTATCAAAAAATAAATAAATCATATATCCTATAAATTGCTAGCCAAAGCCAAGTGTGATTTAGTTTAATGCCGAAGCAAACAAACAAACAAAAATAAAAAAAAACTACTAAGGTCGGTCTGAGCATTTAACAAGGGTTAATCATAAAACTGAGAAATTATTAAGCATATAAAATACCACCGCCCTACACTCTCGAACAAGTAACATTTTAAGATTGAAAATCTTGCTACTAAGATTGTAATGTAAAATAAACAAAAAATACATTAATATTTAAATTGATAAATTACACATCATAAATATAATTTCTTTTTAAGATTAAGCTGAGATTTGTGAGAGATTTAATTAGAGGTTTAGCCCTGATTTTGATATGGAAAGGTAAGTTACCTCGAGATAATATTAATTTCTGTTGTTCACACAAAGTTCGGTTTATAGAGTCCTCTACAATGGCTGTCATTTACTACAGGTTCAGAAGTCTGAAGGCATTATCAGGATCCATTCTGGACTTGACAGTAAGGTCATGATTGAAGTCACAATTTAGAGCTCTGGAGGTTCATCTTTGGAAAGGTTCACCCCATCATGTTGTGGAGATTCTTTGTGGTGTATATTACAAGCATGGCATCTGAATGACTGCTATTATCATGGCAAATAAAGTTATTGTCAGTCAACAGAAATTCAACTTGGTGATTCCCGTGGCACCAATATCAAAAAAAAAATTTAGTCACTTTCACAATGCAACAGTTCAATAACAGCTAAAATCTGGATCGATCCTCAATAACAAGAAGCTGAACAAGCTGAGCAATAAAATAAAAAAAAACCTCAATGACCATAATAGTCTCTTTGAATCCTCCTCCAATAAAAAAAATACCCAACTACTTATGTCCTTTGTTATCTCCCGCACAATCTTTTTTTGCAACTTCCGACCAAGGTGAATCTCTATCTCCCGCTCAATTTTAATTAGAAAAACAATATCTTACAGGGCTTTATCTTACAAAAATGATTATTATTTTTTTAGATAAAAAAAAAATACAAAACTAAGTCTCAGCTTTAAAATACATCAACATTAATTTTTTTTTAGTTTAAATAAAATACATATAAGAGCACTAATTAAACTTTGTTTGCTTTTAATTATTTTAAAAGAAAACAAGTGTCATAAAAATATTTTATACTAAAATCAACTTAGAATTAAAAATATAAGATTTCAAGATAAATAAGTATGTGTGTTATTGCACATATAAAACTTGGTTTTTCTTTTTTCTAATTTACATGATAGAACCCTTCAATCATATAAAGTATCCAGTTCAACTGCCCCTTCATGCCAACAAAAAAAAAATAAAAGAATCTATTTGCTATTTCTTTTCTTTTTTTTCAAACTTTAAACACCAACATTTAAAACTTTTAAATCCCCTCCCCCTGACTGAACATTTGCCCTGAGATCAATTCCTTAAGTGTACCTCCTATTTTTTAGGTGGCTGGCCTAAGGCTTCGTGCATTATAAGATCCATAAACCTCATGCTCATCTTCCAATACAAAGGCATTAGGACCATTTTTCTTTTGTATAGTAAAGGGTCCCTCATATACGAAAAATTTCTTATATTGATGCTGGGTTGGATTGCTGACATGAGGTTTTCGTACAAAAACCAAGCCCCCTACCTCAAATCTACATGGTTGTGGATTTCCCTGCTTTATGCGTACTTCAGCCATATGTTTCAACCTTATTCGAGCCTTTCTTCTATCCATTTCTCTATCAATTTTGTCCCAATCTACAGGCAAGGAAGCCTTTATCAGCATTGGATAATTCTGTCCAAAATGTAATCTGATGGGGGCAAACCCTATAGATTTATTCTGTGTCCAATTTATGTAGTTAGTGATGTTTCCCATCTGATTCACCCATCCACAGTGATTTTTGCTGACATAAAGCCGAAATAAACATTTAACTCCCTCATGACTCTCTCACAGGGATTCGATTGAGGATTATGAATAGATGTTAATACATGCTGAATGCCCTGTTGCTGAATCCACTTTTTCCAGTGGTGAAATTTAAAGGGTGTTCCATGATCTGTAAGTATCATTTGGGGCCTACCAATCTTAGGAAACTGATGCTCCTGTGAGATCCGGATAGTACTTTGTGTATCTGCCTTTCTTAAAGGATATGCAATTACAAACTTAGAAAACATGTCATACATTATGATTAAATATCGGTATCATTTATAGGCAGGTAAAGTCCCATAAAAATCTATGGCCAACATCTCATTAGGGTTGTGTGCTAAAATAGGCTGCAAGATCCCAGTAAATCTCTTATTTACATATTTAGTTTGTGAACACACATGACATTTTCCCAAAACTGATACAACATTTGAATATAAACTTGGCCAGTAAAATACTTCCCTGAGCACATGTTCTACTTTACATGGTCCATAGTGTCCATAAAGGCAATGTATATACTCTATATGTTTGTTCCTGAGTGTTTGGGGTATAAGAATTCTCCTGAATCTTCTTCTGTGATGACTCTGTATTGCAATACACCATCTTTTATTCTATAGGCTTCATATTTTTCAAATGTTGCTGTGTCACTGGGGTCTGAAGTTCCTATTCCTTTCTTATATGTCATGATTTGTGCATACTCTGGGCTGGTCTCCTGTATTTCAGATAGCCTTAGTAATTGTTGCTCTATGGACTCATCTATGGTCAATGTGAATGCTGCAATACTTAGACTGTTGGGCTCAAAATGATGTGGGGTCAGATCTACGAAATGGCGACTCAAAATATCCGCCACAATATTTTCCTTTCCTTTACAATATAGAGCCTTATATTGGAATTTCTGTAGTGTAAGACTCCAACGTACCAATTGATCATTCGATAAATAACTGCTACTGCTATTAAGAAATTCCAAGCTCTTATGATCCATAATTACAACAATCTCTGACCCAAGCAGGAAATGTTTGAATTTACTGAAAGCCCAAACAATGGCCAAAGCTTCCTTTTCTGTCATCGTGTAATTATTTTCCGCCCCTTTTAGCTTGTGGCTACAAAAATACAACACTCTGTGACATTTTTGTTTGTCAATTTGAAATATCACAACTCCAAGCCCTTGCCCATTGCTGTTGGTCTGAACATAAAAAGTTTGTGAAAAGTCAGAGTAGGCTAGAACCACTTGTTTCAAGAACTTGTTTTTAATGTGTTGAAATTCCTGCTCCTGTTTGTACTCCCATATCCATTTTTGGTCTTTTGTCAATAATTGAACCAAACTTGCAGCATCTAATGTAAAATTTTCATAGAATTTATGATAAAAATTGCATAATCCCAGAAAAGACCATACCTGACGCCTATTAGTGGGTGTGGGAAAATGTATTGCTGTTAGTTTCTCTGGATGAGGTTTGATACCCTCTTTCCCAATTAAAAAGCCTAAAAATGTAACCTCCTCCTGGACCAGGCAACTTTTTTGTAAATTGATGGTAATGTTTTTCTGGTAACACTTCATTAAGAACATTTTCAAGTGTTCCATATGTTCTTCCATATTTTTAGATGCGATGACTATGTCATCCATATATATCACAATAAGACTCTTGATTTTGTCTGATAACACTTGATCCAAACACTTTAGAAGTCCTGAATTACTATTGATTAATCCAAAAGGCATACGCTTAAATGCATACGTATGCCCTTCATAGTGGAAGGCAGTATATTTGTGGTCAAATGGATGTAGAGGGATCTGCCAATAACTGGATGTCAAGTCCAATGTATAAAAATGGTTTTCCCTTGAAATTTTGAGAGAAGTTCTGTTATTGTAGGTGGAATGTTTCTTTCAGGAATGGCAATGGCATTTAACCACTGGGCATCCAAACATATTCTGACAGATCCATCTTTTTTCTTTACGACTACTAATGGGTTAACATACGGAGATGTGTGATTTTCAATAACTTCCCATTCAATCATTTGCTGTATTTGAAGATCTACTTCAGCCTTATATTGAAACGGAATGGGATATGAATGGCTCTGGAAATGGCTTTCATCCTTAACTTGAATGTGATGCACATACCCCTCAATGATCTTAGGCCTATTCAAAAAAACTGAATAGAACTCCTTCAACAGTTCCATTAGAGGGTGTTGTTCTTCCATTCCTTTTAACATGAATTGTGACACTTTATTTTGCATTTCCACGGTATCCCTCACTTGCTGAACACACTGTACCTGAAGTGGCTTATAACTCTTTAGCCCTTTAAATGGCATCAAAACTTCTTGGCAAAGAAATAAGCATTTGTCATAATCCAAAACACATTTATGCCTGTACAAAAAATCAGTCCCAATTATAACATCTTGTATGAGACCAGGCATTTTCAAAAAGACATCGTCTAACTCTATGTTACCCAGATACAAATGTAACCACACCTGTTTGGTTTCAATATTTGCCTTCTTGCCATTGGCCAGTGTCACCTGCATTCTTTTTATTGGCAGTGTATACAAACGTGGCTGGTCTTTCTTTATTTTCACATAAAACTTACTAGAGAGCAATGACATTTGACTTCCTGAATCAACCAATGCTTCTGTAATGATGTCTCCAGTCTTTATACTGACAATTGGGCATGTCTGCATAGCTCCATTCCATGCTGGTTCTTCTTGATCTACCATCACATTAGCTACAGTCCTATGGCTTTTTTTACTTTTTTTAATTGGAGCTTATAATTGACTCTTTTGACCTTTTTCTATCGAAATTATCTGATTGCCCTGCATTGTTCTTTTCTCCACTTCTTCTTGGGCCTGATTATGTTCAATTTCATTTAGCAGTTTAATCATTTCTTCCAAGTGAATGTTGCTACTGCACAACCATGATCTGCTGTATATCCCTTGGCATATTGCCCAATACTATTCAACATATCAGCCTCTCAGTCAATGAGAAAGCTATCAATGTCTTCAGCCTTGCTGCTTGTTTGCAGAAAAACTGGGTGTAATTTTCTCCATTACCCCTAATATATCTTTCTTGTGATATATTGATGAAGATATGATACTGCTTTTCTTCACTCCAAAAAGTGTGCAATAATTTGCATCGGTAATCCCAAAAAGTCTGTGGCTTGATCTTTAAGATATGCCACCAATCCTCAGCCATTCCTTGTAAATAGTGGCATGCAATTGCCACTGGTTCAGTCTCCTGCCAATTATGACATCAAAACATCTCTTGCAGGCTCTCCAAATGCTCTAATGGGCTTTCCCAAATATCAGCTGTAAAAGATTTTATTTGCCAATCTATTTCGACCATGATGCTAGCTAGTCTATCTTCAGCCTCTTCTCTAACTTTATTTAAATTCCCAACGCAACTTCTGTCTATTTATGAAATTTATTTATTTTTTTAATCTTCAACTGCTATTTATTATATATATATTTAAAGCACAAAAGTTAAACTGTTTACTTTTTTCTTTAAACACAAACCTAAACTCTTTGCTTGCTTTTTTTTTTTATTATTATGAACGTAACAGCTAATTTTTAACTAAAAAAAAAATCATTTATATTTTATTTCTAAAACATGAACCGAAACGCTTTGTTTTTTTTTTATTATTATTTTACGAACATAGAACTAATAACTTTTTTTTTTTTTAATAAACAAAGAAACAAATAAATATATAACTTCTTAATATCTTTTTGTCTGACCCGTCCGTTCAGTAATAACTCTAAAGAATGCTGTTTAATTAACTATATATATTAATTATTCATATTGAAAAGATGAACCCCCTACTCCAAACTGCTTTCTACCATTTAGCACAAACTGATCCCTACCTACTGAATCTTGCCTCCAACACTGAAATATTCCTCAATTGTCCGAACAAAATATCACGTGGGATTTAAAATCGAAGGCCCGCGTTGGCTGCGCTAAAATTACTATAGCTATGTGACGGACAAAAGATTTTAGTTTCATATATCCTGACCATGAGGGCGCCACTAGTCCGAAAATCGTAACTAGACATTTATTTTAAGGGTGGGCAGGATATACGAACATGAATGTGCCGGCTAAACCCAGGGAGAGCAAAAGCTAATGAATGTGGTTCAGACAATTGAGAAAATACTGAGACAAATGTCAGCCAAAATACTTATAAGAACTTTCTAAATTTATTAAACATAATAACAAAATAAACATGAAACTTGATCTACATTTACTTAGCAGATCTTAACATTGAGTGTATGTGAGCAGTACTATGTTAAATACCCAGGCAGACAAGTTCATTTCTTATCTATAACACAATAATGGCTTATATCTTCTTGCTAGCAGTTCACCCAACCAATTCCCTTTTTCCTATAGAGATTTAGTAAGATGGATGTTTGTGGAGAATAACGGGACAGCGCAGACGAGCTTTTCTTAGTCCAGAAAAGAAATGTCGGACAAGTACATTGAAATGAGCCAAGGTTAGTCTCACACAAGAAAGAAACATGAACTACATAATCTGAATTATAGCAAATAAATCTCTACCAAAAAATAAATAAATCATATATCCTATAAATCGCTAGCCAAAGCCAAGTTTGATTTAGTTTAACACAAAAGCAAACAAACAACAAAAATAAAAGAAAACTACTAAGGTTGGTCTGAGCATTTAACAAGGGTTAATCATAAAACTGAGAAATTATTAACATATAAAATACCACTCGCCCTACACTCTCGAACAAGTAACATTTTAAGATTGAAAATCTTGCTACTAAGATTGTAATGTAAAATAAACAAAAAATACATTAATATTTAAATTGATAAATTACATATCATAAATATAATTTCTTTTTAAGATTAAGCTGAGATTTGTGAGAGACTTAATTAGAGATTTAGCCCTGATTTTGATATGGAAAGGTAAGTTACCTCGAGATAATATTAATTTCTGTTGTTCACACAAAGTTCAGTTTATAGAGTCCTCTATAATGGCTGTCATTTACTACAGGTTCAGAAGTCTGGAGGCATTATCGGGATCCACTCTGGACTTGACAGTTAGGTCATTATTGAAGTCACAATTTGGAGCTCCGGAGATTCATCTTTGGAATGGCTCAGCCCATCATGTTGTGGAGATTCTTCGTGGCATATATTACAGGCATGGCGTCTGAATGACTGCTATTATCGCGCAAATAGAGTTATTGTCAGTCAATGAAAATTCAACTTGGTGATTCCCATGGCACCAATATCAAAAAAAAAATTTAGTCACTTTCACAATGCAACAGTTCAATAACAGCTAAAATCTGGATCGATCCTCAATAACAAGAAGCTGAACAAGCTGACCTATAAAATAAAAAAAAAAACTGAATGACCAGAATAGTCTCTTTGAATCCTCCTCCAATAAAAAAAAAATACCCAGCTATTTATGTCCTTTGTTATCTCCCGCGCAATCTTTTTTTGCAACTTTTGACCAAGGTAAATCTCTATCTCCCGCTCAATCTTAATTAGAAAAACAATATCTTACAGGGCTTTATCTTACAAAAATGATTATTATTTTTTTATATATAAAAAAAAATACAAAACTAAATCTCAGCTTTAAAATACATCAACATTAATTTTTTTTTAGTTTAAATAAAATACATATAAGAGCACTAATTAAACTTTGTTTGCTTTTAATTATTTTAAAAGAAAACATGCGTCATAAAAAAAATATTTTATACTAAAATCAACTTAGAATTAAAAATATAAGATTTCAAGATAAATAAGTATGTGTGTTATTGCACATATAAAACTTGGTTTTTCTTTTTTCTAATTTACATGATAGAACCCTTGAATCGGATAAAGTATCCAGTTCAATATATATGCACACCCACATCTATGTTGCTATGTGCCATGTAATCCAATCAGTTACATGGCCTTCCTCTGAGGAAAAGAAAAATTGAAGTGAAACCCATATCTAGCAATATGTTACATAATATCCATGAATAATCAAAAGAAAGTTCATATCTCAAACTATGTATATCTCAATTCTTTTAGAGACCTAACAGATATCTGACAGTTAACAGAATGAATAGTGACCTGCAATTTTGAGATAGATAAAGAATTTAGCCATTAGGCTATAAGTTCACAATGCACCATGAACACTAAGAGGGCTACCTCAATTGAGACACTATAAGCTACTACAACACTTGATAAAATAATGCAAAACTCTTTGCAAAGCCCTACTCCAATGAAGAAGCTGAAAAATACTAAACTATACCTGCTTCTTTGTGTCTTATGGGCTGGGAAGTACAAGCTATGCCTTGCTTCTTTTTTTAAAGACTTAGAGGCTGGAATCATGTAGGACTGTGTTAACTTATCTGTGATTAATAATATGAAATACAAAAAATGGGTTAGAGCAAATAAACAAGCTAGAACACTTCTCAGAGTTGCATGAAAACATTGAAGCCTCAAGCCAATGACAAAAATCCTCCATCTATTATCAAAACTGATAATACGGCTAAACAAATTTCAACAATCAAACACCCAATCCAATCTCCAAAATCAGAGATTTTCTATTTAAGTCTAAACATGAACTTCTTTAAACATACATGAAAACTATTATTTTATAATTTATAATCATCATCAATACTTTTGTCACACATTTCACATTAATTTTTAAAATTAATTTTGTATAAAATACATATTTTTTTCTTTCTCAGTTGTGGTTGAGATCAAGTTAATAATCCACACACAAACATGGGACAGAATATTTAAAAAAATAAACATATTTGAATTATCATAAAATAAAAATACAACTGGGTCTTGTTTTATGTGGATTATTTCAATGTGATTTTGAAGTTATGCGATTCATGTTTCTTATTAATATCTTTCATATTTTACTATATTTATTAGATATCAAGAAATTTAAATTATTAATAACTTATTTTGACTTGAAATACTTTTTTTTTAAAAAAAAAAAAAAAACAACGTTATATTAGCAGCTAACATGAATATGACCTGAAGCTGTATTTAGAAATTAGCTTCTATGTAAATAACTTTTTTATACTAATGAGTAAATAATAATAATAGATTTATACTTACATATAAAAATATCACAATAAATATTCAAAAAATTTAAACTTTTAAAACGTATTTTGTTATATATAGCAGAAATAAATAATCTTTTAGATTTTTAAAATAAAAAATGAAGATTTTATAAACTGAAAATAATCTTTCTAATGATAATGTATTATCTTTTTGTTTTGATTATGATCTCATTTTTTTAATAGAAACAGAAAATCATTAACACAGCACAAGACTGAAAATGGTGCTAGTTGTACATCACATCATGAATAAAAATAAAGTGGCTAACAGGTTTCTCTGGGCATAATTGCTGAGATTCTTGACTTCGTTTAAAGAGAAGCCACAATACATAACATTGAATCTGATTTCTCACTAGTTTACAAATGAACACTAGTGGTAATGATTAAAATATGTATGAAAAATGTAAAATTAAATACTGTAGTAATAAAAAAAGTTTGTCTTATATTAATTTTTTTTCAAATATTTGAAATTTTTTATTAGTCATATTTTATTTGCTTATTTTTTTAATGCAAATTTTAAGGTAATTTTTTCTTGTTGCTTTGCTTTTATGCAAATTCTGAAAATTACAGCACCTATCCCCCATTTTTCAAGGTAAATTAAGTCTATTTCTGTGTGATTTTTTTAAAGTGGGTTTTCTGTGGAACCTATCTACAGCATAAAACAAGACCCAGGTGTACACAATTATATGCATGTGTGTATTGAATTGCAAGCACACACTGACATCTATCAAAATAAAATCATTAATTTTATATGTAATTAATTCTTGCTTTAATATATATGTTGTGTGTATAGGAATGTAGGCGCACATTGACATTTATATTATATTTTAAATTAATACAGTAATAAGTTTCTTCAAAATATACTTTTCATAATTAATTCCTTGGTTAAAATACATTAAATTCACACACCCATGTGTTTATCAATAAAACATAGATATAATTTAAAATTAGATATCAAATTCTATCTTTAATGATTACAATTTCTTTTTAAAAAGAAATAAAGTCAAATTTTTTTGACAGTTTATGAAAGTTTCTTTCTTGACAGGCCACCCTCTAGATTAATTAGATAAACATTTTAAACAAAAATTATACTCTTGCAAGTTTATTTTAATTCAAGCAAAATTATCTGCTGGTATTTTTTAAAATGTCATTTTTAGGAAAGAAATTATTTAAAGTTTCATTATCATTATATATAATGTTGTTCACAATCACATGTATATATATATATTTATCTGGATTTCTCTGCATATAGATACATCAGCAAATATATAATGATTTCTTCATCAAGCTGATGGACCTTGGGCAATACTGGCTTGTCATAATTGATAGAGATATAATTCAGGTAATTTGTTATCCTTTATCAATTCCTTTCTGTCCAGGATTGGTATAGTTCAGACAAGCTGTCTTCTAGAACACATTTAAGCAGGCTAGACTCATTAGAAGTAGACCCAGACTTCATGTGAATTAACTCCATTATAGTGAAATCAATAGACTGCTACTTCTGCCCTGGCCTCCTTGCATTATTCCATGATCAGCTCTTTTTATAAGAGTCATCTGAGGTGATAAAAACATCTTAAATAAAAACAGAGTTTTTTTGTATAATCCTTATTTTGATTAAAAACAATTTTGTATACAAACATTAATAAAAAAAAGTAAGCCATGCTTGTTCTTAAATTCAAAATCAGAATACAATATTAATTTATTTAGACCTTTTTAAATGTTTTAATTTATAATAAAATTTTATTTTAAATCCAGAGTTATTTAACCCTTTATAGTTATTATTCCCAGTGAATATAGAAAAATATCTACAAAAATTTGTCTGTGTTTATTTCTACTTTTCCTTTACTTTATATATATGCACATCCACAACTATGTTACTGTGTATCATATAACCCAATATATATTGTAATACTAAGTTGTGAGTCTGCTGATATGGCCAACAATCATCATCTGAAAATGATACTAGATTTATCATCTGAATTTCTTACATTAAAGTATCAGCTTTCATTGGGTGTAACCACAGACCTCTACAAAACCCTCAACCATTACTAATAGTTTAATTTGTCTACTAACTAAAAAATCTAGGGAGTGCTTAAAATATTCAGTTGGATGTAGCATATTATGATGCAATAATAATAATGACCAATAAATAAGACTAACTAAAATGAATAAATATCAGAAATTTATTATAAATGCATTAAATTATATTAAAACACACAGTATAATGATTTTAATAATTGCATTTTATACCTAATTAGTATTATAATGCTCTTTCTTTATCATTGTTTCATTAATCTTTCCATATTTGCAATCCCTTTTTCCAGACTCTGTCAGAAAGTCTTCAACAAAGATGTCTTCATTATCATTTGAGATCAGATTTATATGAACTCTGATTTTTTTTCTGTTTAGCTATCCTTTGCTTTTGGGTGATATTGCAATGTTTTACTAACTTTCCACTACCATGATTTGCAATTATTTTAAGCCTTGTTTGGACATTGTGTTGGTTGTGATAGATCACTGTGATACATCCATTTTCCATTTGGTAAATTCATTTTATAGAGTTTATTGCTTCATTTTAGTTTATTTGATGGCATGTTTTTTATTATCACAAGCATTATAATGCTGATTCTCTCTCCCATAGATATTAATAATTTGTCTAGTTCTTGTACAACTCCGAGCTTAAAATTTTTGTTTTCTGCCATACTTGAAGAATCTTCACAGTTAAATTTATATGCATTCTGTTATCTGATATTTTTTCTTTATATGTTGAAATAAATATTATCTTCTAAACTGTTTCTTCTATGACATCTGAGCTTTTCTGAATCAGTATTACAAACTCCATCTTGACATTGTCTTAATGACTTGTCTCTTTAGCTCAGCATTAATGTCTTTTACCATTTGCATACCAGCTAAGTTGCAATTAAATAAACAACAACAAAAAAATAAATGAGAGTTTATTATATTCATATATATATATATATATATATATATATATATATATATATATATATATATAGACAAATGAATTAATTATAAATCTTCAATTGAAACAGACTCTAACATAAACATCATTTGTAGTGTATATAATATTTCTGTATACAAACTACTTGAGATTTTCCAAGCTTTTACACACATGCTTACTTCATCTGTGGCTTCTTTTTTAGTGTATGTGCTTTGCATATGTATAGTTAATTTAGGTAACTAATTTAAGTTCAGCCCATGCTAATTACTTATGAATTTTACTACAGTGAATAATTATGTGTTTTGCAGCAATTATTTTCCGATGAACTTTATTTACATTAATATTATATACACATATATATCTATATACTTATTATTTATAACATTTTATACTTTTCAATTTCTTCCTTCACTCTAAACAATTAACTTTTGCTTCGCAAGAAATAATCTTGCAGACATTGAGGTTTCCATCACACTCAGGCAGGCCTTGTTAGAAATGGATATTTTTCCTCCCACTGTTCAGTAGTTTTCTTTTCTTCCAGAAATCTCTGATTCATTTAACTAATAATCTTTTCACTTAAGTGATTTTTATTATTGTGAGTCTGGCAGCTCTTGTGCTGTATTAGTATTTCCTTTTTTGTGTGTGAAGTATTATTATTTATTATTAAATTAGCATTCAAATGATTAATGTGTTTCAAATGATTTGTGTATCATCAACCATCTACCTTTTGAAGTTTGCACTTCTTTTGATTGGCTTGAAACAATGCTGATTATTACTCCCAGAATCCATTTTCTCTTCAATATGTGTGTATGCATAGGAAGTCACTAACTTTATAGCTTTCTTCATTGAAATCAATTTGCCTTTATGTTCTATTATTAGGCATTAGTAGGGGTTCAAAATTTTCCATGCAATAACATCTCACTTGGTGTCTTTTTAGTCAATGTACAAGGAGTGAAATGTTGATAGAATGTAGCATCAGTTAAAGCTTCATTAATATCATTGTATGAAGCTTTCTTTAGCACCTGTTTCAAATACTGTATTGCTTTTTTTGCCAAACCATTAGAATCTGAGTGATGGGTATGTGTGTGTGAATTCCTTTAGTTTTTAAAAAGTCTAAACAAATCATATGTGAAAACAGTTCCATAATTTTGGCATAGTCACAATATATAAAAATTTCATTTAAAGCTCTCATGGCGTTTTTTGTGCTCATATTCTCCTAGTTTTTAAAAAGTTTTAAATAAATCCAAATGTAAAACCAGTTTCATTATCTGGAACAATAATTTCAGGATAATCATGATATGCAAAAATTTCATTTAAACCTTTCACAGTAATTTTCATGCGCATGCTCTTAACTTAGTCTATCAGTATCAGGAGTATATTTTCATTAAATGGGCCAGCATGATCTGTATGGAAGCTTTCCTATGGCTTATTTGCTTTAATCTAATGCTCTAATTTTTTGGGAGTCATTATAGAAGTAGAATGACAATCTTTCCAATACTTGACAGCCTGTACAATTGTACTGTTTAAGCTCTTGCTGCTGCTGTCTCTTTTACTGATCCAGACAAATCCTCACAATTTACAATACGATTGTAAATCATCTGCATTCTTTCTCTTCATTGGAATTGTAAGTAGCCAGAACCAATTTCCTTCTTAGACTGGTGTAAGGTTTTTTTCACAATATATGGTGGCAGTAATTTTAGTTTTAGTTTTCAGTTTAATTGATAACATGAAATTACATCATATATCAATCTGGCTATAACATTTGCCTTATTCATAGTGATAAATTTTCTTGTTTTCTTTATTAATTTTGTCCAAACTTTTACCAAAATTAAGAACAATTCCTTCCTACTGTCTATTTCCATATTGTTTTTTTGTCTGAGAATTCATATGTTTAAATGAACATGGTTATTTTCTACACTGTTTATTATTTTTCCTTCAATTATACTTTTGACTCCTCCTACCTATGATTTGAAATCTGCTCATAACTCCTTTTTTTATAATTATTTTTTGTGATAAACACACTGTAAATGATTGATTTTCTTGTGTATATGGCACTTAGCACTTTTAAATTTCCTTAAGTGTCCTCTCTCATCACAACATTAGCATACAAAAGACTTCTTAGGCCTCTGACAGCTTGAGGTCTAAATGTCAGCTCTATTTACCATCATTTTATATTTTTCTATATCTCTATTATTTTGAAATTCTGCCTCATTTTCCATGAGTAATTCTTGTATTACAAGGCTACTTTTCTGACAAGAACTTGATATAACCATAACCATCATTTTATATGTTACTATATCTTTATTATTTTAAAATTCTGTAGCATCTTCCATGAGTGATTCTTGGGTTATACATTTATCCATTGTTTGTTTATATGTCAAAGCCACTTCTCTGAGGAGAACTTGATATAACTTATTATCAGTCTGCCCCATAACCACTGATCAAGGAGCATATCATTCAGTTCAATAATAAATTCACAGTGTTTCACAAATTCCTGCATTGCTATAATATAATGTTGATACTTCTTATTTAATGTTTGTCTTCTACTTTTAAAACATAGATATGACAACTGTTTAGACATTGGTGGCTCAAAGTATGTGCATATTTTTTTAAGCCTGAGATACACTATTTCTTCTGGAGAATTCCATTCACAAAGCCTTTTTGTTATTTGCCTACTAAACACTCCAATGATACTACCTTTAGGTTATCATATATTTTATTAATGGACACATATTTCTCCATGTGTTCTATGTACAAACATCAATTTTCTATGCTGTTAAAATCAAATTCCTTAACATTATTGTGAATTGACATTATTAAAGTTGTTCAATTTATATACAAATGTCACAGCTCTTTCAATTACAATATTGATAACTTAATCACCTGCATTTAACTTTTTCATTTGTACAGAATTTTCTGTCAACTTAAGACACTCCACTGTACTTTAGTATCATGTGATCTGTAATCATTATACTGTACTTCAGGTTTCTTGTTGACTGGGTCACCCTGAGGTATAGGCGGAGATATATGCATACCAGCTGAGTCATAATTAAATAAACAAACAACATCAATAAAAATGAACATGAGTTTATTATACTTAGAAAATATATATATAGATAAATGAGCTATTTATAAATCTTTAATTGAAACAGTCTCTATCATAAATTTTTTGTAGGGGATTTATTACTTCTGAATAACTCTATTTGAGAATAAGAAAATCTACATCTGATTTTCCGAACTTTTGCACACACGTTTACTCTGTTTGTTGCTGCTTTTTCAGTATGTATGTTTTTCACATATATAGTTAATTTGCATAACTAATTTAAGTTCAATCCAGGCTAATTTTTTCTAAATTTTGCTACACTGGATAATTATGTAAGTATTTTGCGGTAATTATCTTCTGATAAATCTTATTTACATTAATAATATTCGATATATATATAACAATAAAAATAATAAACAAAACGGTAATTAACTTAATATACAGTCTTTACCATCATATTTATTATTTTTATTGTTATTACAGTAGTTTTTTAATTAATGGACATTTTATTTGTATTATATATATCCGTACACTTATTTTTTAAAAACTATGCACATTTCATTAATTTAAATTCGTTAGTTAGTAGTTTAAAAGGCACATCTGTATTATATCTATTAAGATCAAGATAATTATTATTTTTATCTGAATTGTTAATTATGAATATAAAATGTTCATCTCTATCACATTTATAAGGATCATTTTCATCATCACTCTATTTCTTTAATAATGTAGAATCTGCATTTATGCTTTATTTATTGACAACACCAATGTCAATCTTTACTTTATTTGTGCTTTGCATACTTTCTTTTAATACAATTAGCCAAATTTCATAATCATCATTAACTAATATGCCAGGCATTTGACTTTAATATTATTTATCCAAACTGAGGTCATCTTCTGTCTATTGTCATGACAATACTACACTAAACTGATCATTCTATAACTCATCATTTATTAGATCTAATTTTTGTTTTTATGGTTTCTGGTTGTTGTTTTTATCAGGTTTTTTGAAAGCAACAACATGCTTTCAACTGTAAAATCTTCCATTACTTCATACTTTACACTTTGTTCTACATCTGTATGTAATTTTGTAGATTTCTGTAACTGAATTTTTTTTGTATAGCATCATTACAAATCTTTGATCCAACACATCTACCTTTATTTCTTTAATTATACTGAAACTCTCATTTGTTCTTTTTTCTATGATGCCTTGTTCCAAATATGATACTTTACTTTCATTTTCTTTATTACCTCCATCATCAATCATATTTTTGTTGTTGAAGGAACTTCATCACTATCTCTTTCATAATCTTCAGTTTTATTTTCTTTTTTCTATATTTTATCAATATTTTTTTATCATTTATTGCTGTCTTTGTTTACACTTTTTTTCAGTTTACATTGAAATTCTAGATGACTTTGCTTTATTTCTTGCTTTATTTCTTTTTGACTATGGGGCATATTTCTAATTCTTAGTGCTTATTAATATATTCTGTAAAGGATTTTTCTCCAGGTATATTTCCAAGTTTCCCAAACTGTCTTTTCTTTTCTTGTAGTATACCATCACTATCTTCTTTACTCTATATTATTTTCTGATTCCAACTATTTGACTATCATTTATCCAATAATATTAACTTTTCTCTTT
Source organism: Epiperipatus broadwayi (assembly GCA_028023455.1). Classification (NCBI taxonomy): domain Eukaryota; kingdom Metazoa; phylum Onychophora; class Udeonychophora; order Euonychophora; family Peripatidae; genus Epiperipatus; species Epiperipatus broadwayi. Next base: position 10,435,720 of record JAQFVV010006220.1, read on the forward strand.
GACAGTGTAATCTTTTCACTGATAATTCTGAAGTTACTTCTGGCTATGGGACTTTTAAATTTATAAGCATATATCAATTGGTAATTTGATCTCTCAGAGTTCTTTCATAATTGGGCTCCATGCTTATAGATGCCAAAAATAATTAATCCCAAGTAAAGTCTACAAGTATGGCTAACAATCATTGCCAGAGGGCATCATTAAATTTACTTTCTAGAATTTTTTACATTAAAGAATCACTTTGGGTGTTTAACCTCTGGTATTCATATAGGAAGTCTATAATTTACTGGTGAAAATATCTAACCATAAACTAGTTTACAGAGATTTAGAGACTCCTTGGACTATTCGGTTTATCATAGTAGATGATGGCACAATAACAATAATGACTAGTAAAAGAAACCATACTAAAATGAATAAGTATCAGAAGTTTATTATAAATGCACTATGTTATATTAAAACATACAATATAATGATTTTTAGTTATTATATTTTATAACTAACAAGAATAATTTAATGAATATTTAATGTGTTTATATATAAAATTACCTGAATGGGTCATAACTTTAAATCTAAATTGTGTATATACTCATATAACATTTCTCAATATCTTTCTGAAAACCATCATGGACCAAGTTTCAATAGAAAACCAGTAATATCAGTCTTTAATTAATAAATTAGTTGGTTATACATGTTAAAGCTACATTCAGTATGTGCACACATATATATTATTTTGGATTTTTATTTAATAGGCAATGCTACTCCAAATTTTCAATGAAGTATCGTATTATAGTCACACATATAAATATTACACATGTTTAGTACTCCTAATGATTTGTCATGCAATAATGTGGTATAAGAAAGATAATATTCCAATCGCAATTATGATATGCATAAGTAAGGTACCAGGTTTCTAGAGTGAACTATTACTGAAATAATGTCACCACTATATAATTGTGACATTTGAAAGTATTTTTTTCTTAGACTGGCAATAACTCTGAATTGTCTATTATTGCTTAAGTCTTCCTGGAAGTTATGCTTTGCACACATTTAGATGGTTTTCATTTCATTGCGCAACTTTCAAAGACACATGAGTTTTCTGCATGGCCAGTTTTCATCAACAGTGACTGAATTAATAATTATTGATTTTCACTATTATTTTACAAAAAAAAAAATCTATATTTTTTAAATTTTGTATCTGAACACAACGCCGTTAAAACTAAATGCTTTAAGTTTAATATTACATTGTCTTAATTTAATTAGTTTAATTTACATTCATTTTTGCATCATTAATTAATAAATAAGCAGAAACTTAACAGCAATAAACCATTATGTTCTTCGTGAAATTAATAATTAAAAAATAAATCAAATTTTAAAAAAATAGTTGTTTTCCTTAAAGATACTGTAACATCAAAAATGTTAAGAAATACTACATTAATCTATTTATCTAAAGTGGATGGTGTCTAAATGTGAGAATGTAAAAAAAATTTGAAGTTTGTAGATCAAAGTGAAGTAATATATGCATATGAAAATAAAGTCTTATTTGGGTTATATTGTGTGTTTTTTTCTTTTGTATTTTTAATATCTCAATGAAATAACATTCATCCTTGTCAAGGTTAAATTCGTAATAAAGAATTGTTAAGACAACAGTTCTTCATTAAGACCCTAACTTTGACAAGAATAAATGTTATTTCATCAAGATATTAAAAAATAATATATGGTATAACCCACTATGAAAATATTATATATATAAAATAGAAACAATGCATAACACTAGATGAAATATTTGAAATGTCCGTAGCTATATTATTCCAGCCACACTCTCCCTTTAAAGAAAAAAAGCTCAAAGGTAATATATATTGAAATTCACTCAACATTGAAGAGGATTTCCTTTTCAGCAGAGTGCTAAAATTTGAGCTTTATTTTATTTAAAGGGAGAATGTGGCTGGAATAACACTGCTATGGAGTTTTCAAATATTTTATATATATATATATATATATTACAGTCTGTTCTCAGCTGTATTCTCTCACTGAATATAATCAGCATATTCCATTTTTAGAGAGTCTTTGGGTTTTATGATATAAATGGAAATCTGTCTTTTCCATGAAAACCATGCTAATCTTACCATAATATTCTTTTTTAAAAAATGTTACCACTCATTCATTTCACATAGTTGAATTAATGAAAAGTGAAGACCATATCTGATTCTTTTTATAGTTTAGTCCTCATATTTTCATAATTGCATTCTTTAATGAAAATTTCCAATATCTTTATGTTACATCAATAGGGTCTATGTTTTACTTTTATATAGAAAATGTGGCAGATTAACATACCTATTTATAATTAATTTAATTGGAGTAGTTATATCATTACAAAAAAATAACTTTAACTGCTACAATACATTTGTATCTATATTATATCTCAGCATCCAAACTTATATTTTCCTAAAATGTTACCAAGATATTTAAATTAATTCCCATTCTTAAGCTGATACCATCCAAAGTAAAAATTGCTGAAGATTTTTCTTTCATTGCTGGCTGAATACATCACTTGAATTTTTCAAGTATCAGTTACTAAACCAACACTATTATAAGCTATAAACATACACTTAAAATGTTCTATAAATCATCTTTTGAATTGGTAGAATAGAATAAATACAGTATATTATACATTTTAAATAAAAAATGATGAAGTGCTTGCTTTTACTGTATTTTTAGTCAGTTCAATTTAACCTATATGCATTTTGATATTTACTTCATAAAACTTTTTATAAATTGTTTCAAAAATTATTCTCATATATTTGGAGAACAGTATTGAAGCTAGTCAAAATAAGAGTCATATATCACCTGACCCTATCTCTTAAGCTTGTAAGTTATAAACAATGAGGATTTCCAATTCCTCTATAAGCTTTATGATAAATGCTTAGCCAGAGCCAGCACTTAAAATATCTCTGTCAGGAACCCCTCCCCAAACCCCTGACCATGGTTTTGCGCTTTGGCACTCCTCAGAGAGGTGTCAGGGTAGGTTCAGACACTAGATCTAAAAATACCAACCCAAAGCCAAGCACTTATCTAAAAGTTATCTATTGAGTGGAAAATCTGAAAGCTAGTTTATATTCCAGTTTATTTTTTAATTATTTCCCATATGTTAAAAAAAAAAAAACTGAAATGTATATTTTAAGAAAATCTTAAAAATTTGAATTATTACTTAATTACAAAAGACAAAGAAACCTGGATTTCGATCTATATTTTTAATTGTATTAACTAACTTTTGTTTGATCATTCTATTGCCTAGATTCAAAAGGTTTTATTTTTAGTTTTGTTTTTGTTTTATTATTGAATCCTTCATCTTAATTACATTATATTACAGCATCTACCTTTACTGAAATTCAAACCATCCTTTCTTACTATATATGCATTTCATGAACAAAAAGAGAATGTCCAATTCTGTGTTAATAGATCAATACTTTTCCATTATACCACTTTCACACAGATAGGATTTGATTTTTGATCATCTTTAATTCTTTGTGGAAGACCAAATAATTATTGCACTGCAGAAATATTTTCAAGTTTTTTTTTAATATCATCAACACATCTCTCATCTCAAGTTCTTTGCATCATAACCATTCTCCAGCAAAAAACTTCAGACTACCCTCTCCATTATACATGCATTTTTGCTTTACTCTTGAACTAATTAGAATAAGAACTATAAAAATGATTAAGAGAAAAAATATTTTGATGTGAAAAATGTCATTAAATAACTGAAAGAAGGCTGTTGCAGGAATTAAGATTTTTTTTTTTTGTAAAAATAATTTAAATAATGCAAGAGAAAAATAAGATAGTAAGTAGATGGTCTTTGAACTCTATATAAATTGTCAGTCCTATACAAAAAACAAAACAGGGGTCAAAGCATTTTCCTATTCTTGTTTGTTACAACAAAAATCACAAATAAATTACTAAAATATGAATAATATCCTTTAGATTAAAGATAACCATCTGAATGAATAGTAACTTCAGATGGTACTGGTAAACATGTTAAAGGTTTTCCATTTAATCATGGATTGAAAAGAATTCATTTAAAAGTTTTTCTTAGATTTTTTTTTATTTAGTTATAAATACTGTAGCCATCCTCAGTATTTCAATATATATGTAATAGAAAGGTAGATTTGGTAATGTAATGATAAAGCATCTACTTGGCATGTTAACAAACTGGGTGATGAAACCAAATTGGGTAAAACTTGAAAACTTCTTAGGTTTTAATCAAGCTTAGTTTTCCCCTAGAAAACTAACCCATTGTCACCCAAATAATTATCCAATACTAATAAGAATATGGAAATATAGCTAGAAGCTAAACAGCTATGGAATCACTAAAACTTTTACCAGCCTGCAAATATTCTGATAAATAATGCTTTTTCTGTTTTTCCATAAGAGTTGTTGAAAAAAATCTTTGTTCTGCATTAGTTAAATTAATGGCTTATCTATCTATCTATCTATCTATCTATCTATCTATCTATCTATCTATCTATCTATCTATCTATCTATCTATCTATCTATCTATCTATCTATCTATCTATCTATCTATCTATCTATCTATCTATCTATCTATCTATCTATCTATCTATCTACCTACATATCTACCTATCTATCTATCTATCTATCTATCTATCTATCTATCTATCTATCTATCTATCTATCTATCTATCTATCTATCTATCTATCTATCTATCTATCCATCCATCCATCCATCCATCCATCCATCTATCTATCCATCTATCTATCTATCTATCTATCTATCTATCTATCTATCTATCTATCTATCTATCTATCTATCTATCTATCTATCTATCTATCTATCTATCTATCTATCTATCTATCTATCTATCTATCTATCTATCTATCTATCTATCTATCTATCTATCTATCTATCTATCTATCTATCTATCTATCTATTATTTTCAAAACTTACACAAAGTGTTATGAATTTTAATGTGAGATAATAGACACTTCACATAAAAAAATGTTAAAACATTCTGATTTTAATATTAGCACTTTCGATGTTGTTTGTTTGTTTGTTTGTTTGAACATTCTTTGTGTAAAATGTCCATCACCTGATATATATATATATATATATATATATATATATATATATATATATAATAAATTTAAACAAAAATTTCTCCTAATGTTGAATGTCAAATATAATAGAATAAAAACTGTTGATGTTGCTATTACAATTATTATCATTACTATTATTATCATCATTGTCATCAAACCTTATATTTGAGAATGCCAAATGTAATAATATTTATCTCTGATAAAAGGTCTTATTTAGACTCTACTTGGATTGTCAAATATAATCGTATTAAATTGAAACATAAAATGCTTATCTAAAGTTCTGGCCAGCTAATATTCAAAGCTTATATTAATGTATAGCATAATAATTTAACTTCTAATGATCATTGAAAAACAGTTTAATTAATAAAATAAAAAATTATTAATATAAACAAAAACATTAAAAATATAAAATTAATAAGCAAAAACACCCCTTGTCAAGTATTTAATTCCTGAATTAATTATCATTTATTTATTATATCTATTATTATATTCCTGCTTTATAAATGTAACTGTCATCTGTTATTAACAATACACTAAGAAAACAAAAATATTTATTATACTAGCATAAATATTGCAAAATTCAAAATTTAATGAGCATGTTTAATTTGTTTACTATTTTTTTATTACAATAAGCATATGCTTATTAATTTACATACATACAAATATATTATAAATGTTTATTAAATATACACTTTCATCAACATCACCCATAAATATTTATGCACGAAAAGTCTATTTTCTTTTAAATTTAACTGAAAAAAAATCAAACATAAATACTTGTATTTAAACAAACTAAAATTATCATTAAGAAAGATATTGTTTTTATTTTTGTTTACTATTTAATCATTTTTTTTGGTAATGATATATTTTTCTTGTATACTAAACAAACACATGCTTGGAAAAAAAAAGAATATATAAAAATATACTGTGGTTAATTTTGCTTTTACTCCCACAAGAAATGTCCTTCAAGGTGTAATAATATTTATTACATCCACCAAACTTTTATGATTCACTTATCATTTTATATAAATATACACACACAAACATTCCATAATGTTTTCTGCAGTTTATAAATAGATGTTATATTCAAATCCAGATATATTTCAACATATTAGCATTCCAAAAACATTCATTTTAACAATGTTTTTATTTTTAAACAAAGTATTCCATAATTAATATTTTACAGCAATAATACAGCTTTATTTATTTAGATTCTCAAAATACATGCAGTCTTTTGTGCAAATGTTTTACAAACTTTGATCATCATAATCATTTTTTAAACGTCTAGATAAACTTTATATTCACTAATTCAATGCTGTTTATTTATTAAGACAAAAAATAAAAGAGAATCCAATCTAAAATCAGGGGTTTAAATAGTTTTCTTCCAAAGATGGAATACTTAGGTCATATCCTAGATACTGTTGCCATGATATTCTATGTCATATTCTCTAATACCACTCACTTTCATAATTCTTTTCTATTAAGAGTTAAATTTATTTATATATCTGCTCAATAAAAGTTATTTCAAATACATCTCCTTTCAATGACATGATATTTTTAAAATTTTATAAAAACAAATATTACAATATATTTTAAAATAAAAAATATATAAATTTACAAATTTAAAAAAAAACAAAATATATTTTTAAAACTATATAAATTTATATTTTAAATAAAATATACACATTCCTTTTTATTTATCTATTTTACATTGTTTAATCAATATTTAAATATTTATTTTATTTAAATTAAATATTTTAAAATAATACATTGAATATATAAAATTTAATGTTTTTGAATTATCCCTAAACATATAAAATATATAAACATGCATACATATCCTTCAACAATAATTTAACATTTTGTTTGCTTATGCTTACTTTTTTTTCAAATGTATGCAGTAAATAAAATGTCAACAAATAAATTCATTAATACATAATTTATTTTATTATTACTATTATAGAAAATCATTTAGGTAACCTTATTAATTAATGTATCCCTAACATAATAAATATGCATCAATAACTTTATTACATTATCCTAAGAATATACAAATATTAATTTTAAAATTTTTGCCATGAGATAACATAAACTAATATTTTGATATATCACCTGTTAGAAAAATACATACGCCATTTTACATTACAATATGTTATCAAAACTATCTTTTAATAATGAGGTAAACTATTTTGATTATTTTAAAATTAATTTGGAATTAAAATAAAAGAAATAAGCTTACAAAATTTTTATGAAAATAATGTTACCAAGTTTAAACTTAAATTACAATGGTACAACATATTTATACATAAACCATAATTTTTTACACTTTCACCTATTATAATTTTATTTCAGGATAAATGTTTCTCATAATAAATCCATTCTTCAAACCAAAAGTTATATTCTCCCTTTTGTTTTACAAAATTTCTTATCATATACTCATCACTTTCAGCCATTATCAATTAATTACTGATTAAAAATCAGATTAAATCCTTTTTCTTCAAGCCATAAGTTATATATATCATTTTACTAAACTTATACAAGTTGTTTTACCCATCTTTTCTAATAATGTCTTGCCCAATTTTATTTAAGCTTTTTTTTTTAATAATGGCAGTGAAATTAGCTAGTCTTTTCACCTATGTATTTTACTTTTGATTTCTTGTTATTTCCCAATATACATATATTTATATTTTATTGTATAATTTAAAGTCACTATATTGCTATTCAATTAGAAGACCAATCCTCAGTTCCATAAGAAAACAATAGTAAAACACTTTTATTAAAAATTTTCTTTTTAAATACATATAACTTTTTCTTTAAAAATGAAATTATTTCTACAAAAAGCAATTCTATCTAAGTTTAATTCTATAATTTTTTTCCATTATGTTTTTAACTATAATAATAATCTTTTTTTAAAAAATAATTACTATCAATTTTTATTTTCTTCTATTTTTAAAACTATAACTACAATACAAACTTCCAACATTCTTCCAGAGAGAAACATTGAAATGGAAGTCTTAATCCACAAGAATAGATGCTAGTTAATGATTTGTAATGATTTATTTCCTAAAATTAATTGAATATTTAGCATGAATAATTAGCATTGGGAATTCTTAATGATTATTTTTTTTTGTTTTATATTCTCTCACAAATAATAGCCAAATTTCCATATATCAAACAATAATTGTATAATGAGTTGGAATGACTTTGGGACTGCTATCTGAAAATATTTTAATCCAAATTCTATTTGAATTGGAATGAGATGTTAGGTATACAGAAGAGAAATGCATTAGTTATTACACCAAAGTATTATATATATATATATATATATATATATATATATATATATATATATATATATATGTATATATATCCGTATAGATTACAAATAAATAAATACAATCTTGCACCAATAAATTTTTCATGACACAATTCTGAAGAAATTAACTGTGTAAAAGATTAATCTTAAAAGAACATAATAGGATTTTATCTGAAAGTAGTATTATTAATTTCCATAATTCTTCAGTCGGGTAATAAAATATTTCATGATACTAGATTACACATTAGTGTTTCAGCAATATTTTTTTTACTTTCATCACAGCTTTGCCATCTATTGTCAGTTAGATTTATATAAATACAAGAAAGTTGGTTTCAAAGAAAACATCTAAATGTTTTTCAATTTGGACTGATATTTTAATAGTAAGAAAAATGGTGTGGTTGCTAGAAGGATGGTGCATTTTCATTATATTCTAAAGGTCCAGGTGCCCTGTTTCAAGATTCAAAGCTTGCACTGATAAAAGCCATAAGTTTGAAACTAATCTGGGGATATTGGATATGACAACAGAGGATCTGTGGTGAAAGAAAAAAGATCTAAGACATTGTTGTTAATTACTAAATATTACAACATGTTGTAAATAATAACTCCTATATCAGTAATAAAAGTATTTATATATGTGTGTATGTATATATGTAGACATATATTTTTTGAGTTCATTTATGGTATTTGATTAGATTATACCTGTCTTTTTTATTTCCACAATTTGTTCATGATTCACCTTTTATTAGATTTATTGCCCAAATAATGGTAGTACAGCATTACTGCTAATTACACATAGATAAAGGCATATAATACATCTTTTAAATTTGTTGCCCACAAAAGTTTTTATTTTGACATATGTATAGAGAATATATAAAACGGTTTTTAAGCAGTTCATTGAAATAGGATACAGACCTCTAAAAATAATTTTTATATATATACATACATGAACATATATAGCTTTCTCAACATGTACTGAATTTTTTTTTAGTTGAGAAAATGAATTAGACATTTGTTGATTGTAGCACATTTTTTATATCTATGTATGTTTGGCCTTTTTTCAATCAATCTATCTTATTATCTATCTGTCTGCTCTCTCTTCATCTATTTTTTTACATATCTATTCATATATTCATACACCCTTTCATCCGCTCATCTATCTATTTTTTAATAAATCTATCTATCCATCTCCTATTTATTCATTTATTTATTTGTGTATCTATCTATTTATTTTGATCTATCTATTTATCTATTTCTACATGTCTTATGGCTTAATAGTTGCGCGTTATCTTGTCAAATTCACAAGCTGAGATTCGAATTCTGGATGGAATATAAAATATATTTAAGTAGTTGAGGATTTCCAAGCTAGTTTTTGATTTTTTGTATAGAATTTCCCAAAATAATCTGACTAGCAATTTATTTATTTGGTGGAAATATGAATATACCTATAATTCTTAACTAAAGTTAAATTTTTTGTCAACTGATAATTGATTATGATTAATGCTCAATGTCTTCTTTTTGATTATTTTTTTTTTTATTAAAAGCTTCCAATGATCTAAATATATGCCTTAGTATAAATGTTAAACTTAGAGACACTTAAAAATAAAATAGATTTTTATTAAGAGTTTCCAATTACTGTATATATATTTTGCAATGCTAATCTAATTAAAACAGGACATTATTTTATTAGTTACAATTAATAAAATATTTTGTGGAGGTGGACATTGATTATTTATCATGATTCTTTTCAAGTTTGATTAGACTTCAGAAATATATTAATACTAATAAGGAAACTGATAAAAAATAAAATCTATCAATTCAAATTGATTATCAGTAACTGTTTGACTTCAGGGAGAAATGCTCAACATAATTTTAGAATTAATCATTTCTCTGTTTATACGTGTGTATATTTATATAGTGTAATATATAATACTCATCAGATTCTTCAACTGCATGTTAGTCAGACATTTTGTGGCTTCTCCCTCTTTTTATTTTTTATCTAAGATTACTCAGATACTGTTTATAATCAGAAAATAGAATTGACTTGCGGGTGGCAGTGTTTCTAAATTGCATTTCATAAGCAATCACCCAATAATAATAATAATAATAATAATAATAAAACAGACTCCTTGCTTATCATTTTTGTATATAAATACACTTCTTAGGAAAAACCCATAATTATCAATCAAGCTAGAAATAGGGAGATTTAAGGGTTTAGATCTCTATACAGTGAAAAAAGTCAGTATGTTGTCTTTTTTACTCAACCAAATATGAATGTGATTTAGGAATGCTATTGAAAGCAGAATTCGCTAAATAAGTTAAAATCTAACTTCAATTACATAATAGTATTTGATCAATGAGTTTCACTAAATTACTCATCTACATTTTCATTTTATCATATATTGGAAATGATTAATTGATTGTCTTCACAGTGATTGTTTTCTCTCATTTATACGATACGTATATTAATATTGATATTTTATTGTAGGGGACTTTAAATTGAAAATAAAATGATTATTTGTACGTTATTTAAATGAAATTTATGCTGTGTTTTTTATTTAATATGATAATGTCAGATATAATTTAGAGTATGCTTAAGTTATAGATTAAATATTTAAGTTGATGTATTTCTATAAAATTTAGTGGTAACTATTTGTTTGCAAATGCCAGGCTAAAACATATCTCACTCTTATTGCTATGAAATATTTGTTTGACTATATTTGTTCGTCTCTTCTCAAACTTTACTAATGGTATTGTATCTTAATAGCTCCCATTTAGATAATACATGCACATGCACATATATAAAATCAAATGTAATTTACTATGTAATAAAGGGATTATGATATTTCGACTGATATTGATATACTTCTGTAGGTATTCACACAAATTAGCAATATATATATATATATATTAAAAATTGTATATGTTAAAAGTTTAATACATTATTTTTGTTAAAATTTGTTTATAAGTGGATTAAGTAATTAATAATTTCATTGTAAAACGTTGCATGTATAAAAAATAGATTAATAAAAATACTATATTTTATAACACAGAAAGTAAAGTAGTTGCAAATCAGCTCAAAATTTGTTTTAGAAAATGTATAAAAGTTATTTACAAATTTCTTTAAATAAATATTTTAATTTGAAATTAAGATTATTTGTAATTTAGTTTGTTAAAATTTATTATATTTAAAATTGATATAGTGAAAATTTATAATATAATCAGAAAACTTTATAGTAGGGAAAAATAAGGTATTAATTTTAAAAACCTAATTATGTGACGTATAAACAAAAACTATTTTGAATAAAAAAAAAAAAAAGGTAATCATAATGTTAATTGATCAGAGGGTCAAATAAGTCTGAAGTCCTAGTGGCAGATTGAGCATTCAGTTAATGATTTTAGTTTTTCTAATTTTCAAGTATTTTTTTAAATTTAAATTACTCACCGGAGAATCATTTCTGGAAACTTTAACTCTGAAATTTCACATGGTCACCATTTCTTATGCTTGCTCATAACTGTTATTAAACAGGCAAAACTCTCCATACAGTAGTGCCACCCAGTGTAAGTCAGAGTAATCAATGGATGTCAGAAGGCTTGTGCATAAAATCCCTATTTAGGTACAGTGCTCTCAGATCCAAAGCTCCTCACTGATGAAAGCCACAAGCTAAAAACTAGTCTGGGAATATTGGATGAGTAGGCACTAGATAGGGATTTTATGCACAAGCCTTCTGGCATCCATTGATTACTCTGGCTTGCACTGCTGTATGGAGAGTTTTGCCTGTTTTAAGTCTGAAATTTGTAAATCTATCACTGATTCAGTTGCATGGGAACTAATTTGGATGATATTCAGAAAGGTAATAAAAATTCTATTGAAAAATAATAGAGATACTAAAACATTGTAATTAAAGTTTTAAGTTAGAATAGCAATATTCATCTTCAAATAATATTACAAATGCCCACAATGACATCACATGACACTCTGATATGCTTACAACATCAGATTTTCTTATCCTATTCTGGACTTTTTTGTTGTAAGTTTGAATAATCAATGAACATCAGGTGGTATTGTTTTATAATATCCTATTTCTCAGAGTGTTTTCTGGATTCTTTCTTCACCAGTGAAAACTATTATTAAAAGTTAGAATTAATGTATTTACATACTTTTTACACTACTAAAGCTAATAGCCTAAAATTTAAAAAAAACTAAGGTTTTGAATTTTAAGACTATGCCATATGGTATAAATAGTTATAAAGTAAGATAAAGTGACCTGCTCTTAGAAGCATATGAATATGGATGTAAAAAAGTCATGTGATATTGTCATTGGTTTTAATCTTCCTAGCTAAAGTGTAGAAGGGATTTGCAGTTAGCATAAATTTGAGGTCTCTAAAATATATAAAACCTGACCTGGTTTCAAATCTACATAACTATACCGACTTATTAGATTGGGTTCATAATTTTAGGTATTATTTGAATTTGTTTATTTTCTTGATAATACAAAGTTATAGAATATGGTTTCTAAATGCACAAATTGAATAATTTTAGCTTTGAATGCTAGTCTTCTTGTTTCAAGGACATCCAGAGACCTATCTGGGGATAGAAATATTGTAGTACTATAGTACTATAGTATCTGATCTTCATTGATTACTCAAGCTTCTAGTACATGATTATAAAGTAGAATGAAGTGTTCATGGAATATTTACTTATATATATATATGTGTGTGTGTGTGTGTGTGTGTGAATAATTTGCCTTGTGCAATTTAGGTTAATTCTTGACTTAAATACAAAAGTATCTGAAAATGTTTTATCTGGGTAGAATAAAAAAAATATTTTAGTTTGGTTAGAAATTATTGACTCAATTCATCCTTTGAGTAATGAAACATTACATAACCTCAAAGGCAATTAACTTTACAATTAGTTTTATTTATTGTAACAGTATAGATATGATCTTAAAAATTATGGCTGATCTATGTGGATTTATTTTTGCAAACTATAAACTAAAACATAATCCTATTCAATGCTACTTTAGGAATGAACTTGGATTAGCCTAACTTATTTTTCTCATTTATCCAAGGATCTAAACTAGTTTATAGAAATTTCAGATCTAATCCTTTTGAAATGTTGATTGGCAATATTTGCAATTGTAATTCAATTACCTTATAGATAGCTTCTCCTTAAAACTACGTATTTCCTATTGGTGAATATGCCTTTGTTTGGGAAGTGCCTGTATAAAACTTAAGTATAATATTAATATGAATAATATTATTGGTCTATTTAGATAAAAGAAGAGATTGCCTCATAGAATATATATAAAAAGATATTAAATAGATTGTACTTGCTGACATTTTAAAAGGTAGTTTCATCACTTAAGTCTCATATCACATCAAATTAAAATTCGTTTTTGGATGTTCAACTAAAAATTCACTACCAAAATATTATGGCATAAAAAATGGACTTCTTATAAAATTTTCAAACTAATTTATTTTTTCAGGTTCATTACTAAATCCAACTGAATTTTATTTTTTTAGACATTACTAGAGACTCATCAATGCATTTAGAACAACTCATGGTTATTGTAATAGAATTTAACAACCATAAGTTGTGTAGAGATGGGCAATCACAAAACACAATTGATCTAGTTAATGTTTGTCAAATCTACAACTACAATCACAGAATTGAAAGACCAAATCTACCTCTTGATCACTAATCTCTACAACTTTCTTTATGATATTTTAATAATGTTTGAACTGACTAAAAAAATCCATATGTAAAATAAATAAATAATATAGTTCATATTTTTTAAGAATGGACTCAGAAAACTATTAACTGAAATATTTCTGTGGATATTACTATTTCTTTCAAAGAATCAGTTTATACTTACAAGTGGTGTCAATCGTACAGTCTTAAATGAATTTGTAGAAGTTTCACAAATTATCATGCCATCAAGATAAATATGAGCTCTGTTAATGACTCAATAATTTACTTGTTCTGATCATTTGTTTAAAAGATATTACATCTGAACATTCTAATGCAAATTTGACAACAAGAAACTCTATACCGAACTGTGGAGCCATGAACAATAATTATAGAAAGATGTCCAATTTTATTTTGCCTTATTGTGAATTAGCTCATGGATCATTTCTAGCAGCCTTTTATTATTTATAAAGACCAACTAAATGATCAATTAGATGCATTCATTTTATATTCTGCATTAGAATCATACAAAAAAAAAAGTTTAGTAGAAATAGAAATTTCAATAATACATCAAGAGTTTATTAAGAATATCCTCCCAATAATCAAGCACTCTATTTTATAATATGGTTATTAAAAAGTAACTGTTAGCATCTTCAATTATAAGAACCACTGCCCTGCATGTTAATTTTTGAGAGTTCTTATATATATATGCTAATGCCCAAAAACCAACCAAAATATTATTTGAAACATTCAACTCAAATGGAAAATATAGCAGTACAAAAAATTATTGTCACTAAACTAAATTGTTGAACATTAATACAGAAAAAAATGTTTTTTTTTTTCTTCTTGGCTTAATTTTGTAAAACAACATCTTATAAAATTCATATAAGAAATAACATAAATATGTCAGTGCACTCCATTTGACGCCTATCTGTTATTATTACAGGAATAAAAAAGAAACATAATAACAAAATGTAATCAATGATCTAATAGAACTATTACAAAATTAGTATCTACAATATATATATAATATTTTGAGAACTGTTTAAATATAATTGAATAACGTAAATAAATATTTAGCACTGTAAATTATTGTTTGCTGACATGCGCGCACATATATATGTAAATGTAATAATGCTCAAGGCTAAATGGGTTTATAAATAATCATTAAAAGCTAGTCAACACTTAGATAATCCCAATATAACAGAAATTGTTGATTGTTATTGATATGGGATTGTCTAAGTGTTGACTAGCTTTTAATGATATATATATATATTGTAATGGTAAAGAAGAAAAGAGGGAAATGAGATAGGAAAACCACATCATCATCCCCATTGAATGGTCATAATCATCAATGACCATTGAATAAATAAAAAAAGGGTGTATACCAGTAAATAGTCGATAAACAAATGAATAAGAAGTATACATGAGTAAAGAGTCAGCATCACTAACTATATAAAATTTTATGACAATACTAATATTAGGTTATAAACTACATCACCCCAATATTATACATAAACAATTAATTTATCAAGCACCAATCAAATACTCATTAGAAATCAATTAATAACCAACAGTCAAATTTGTGACTGGATTCAAAAAAGGTACATTACAAAACAGGGTATTTATGTATTCCCTATTAAACTTAGACCAGAATATAACACAATATTTTAACTCCAGTGCTAAAATATCTACTATAATATAAAAATAATGCTGGAACATATACATGCTGATCATCATCAATACTCTGGACATATGATACCATGAGTGTACCAGCCAACTAAATTTTTAATAAAACAAACAAAATGCAGTGAGTGGACTTTAAAAATGATATCTTTGCACCATCCAGATTTGTCATCTGGATGTCCAAACACAAACATAAACCCCTACATCTATATAATCAATATCATACTCTCTAGGGCTAGTTTAAGTTCACAAGACATACAGATAACTCTATTTTGAATAATTTTAATGGGATAACTTAAAAAACCATTAAAATACTAAGGTGTAATGAAATCAAATCATAACCACTGTCCATTCATAGAACAAATAACTGTAGGAATAAAGAAATTAATACTAAAATATTTTAAATAATTATTTAATACCACTAACTGATTAATAAATAAAACAAATTAAAAAGGACATGATAATATAATAATTCAAATTTATATATCTTATCAAAAAATACAGTTTCATATAGAAAAAGTGATTTACCATTTAATTTTTATTCATTAACTTAATTAACTTTTTCTATCATTGAGTTATTTCTTAAAACAACTTTTAAATCAGACATAAGAAATTAAATTAGCTTAACTCTTTGTATAATTTTGGAGGGAAAATAATTAAAAAAAACATTTCAAAAGAAATGTTAAATTTAATGAAATTTAAATTACCTATAAACTCTTGTTAAAATTTTGAAGTGAAAAATCAAATGAATAATGAAAAAAACATGTTTCACAAGAATATGTTACCTTAATAAAATTATTTATTCTTATCAATTATTATTTCTATAAAATGTTTTAATTCTAAATGAATGTATAATGTGCACATTAAAAAAGACATTTTACCATAGTTTTCTTTTCTTTTTAAATACTTTTTTGATACTTGTAATTTCCAGTTTCCATGTAGATTTTCTTCTTGAAGACTTCTCAATTCCAGGCTTAATGTATACAGTTAATTTAGACATTCTCCATCCAAAATTTTCAGGTTAACACACAGAAAGAATTTATCCATTTTCTTTCTAATAATTTTCCAAGTCAGGCTAACAATATATATATATAATATATATATATATATATATATATATATATATATATATATATATATATATATATATATATATATATATATATATATATATATATATATACAGAGACCTTTATGCTTTTGATTGGAGATAGGACTTATGGCATATTACTACAAGAGTATTTTATCATCTTTTACATTTTTCCCAATGAAGTAGGTTACATGGACGTAGTTAATATTTAGTTCTTAACTAAACTTAGCACACATTTGTCCTTATTTTTAGAAAACCTTTTTAAAGCTAAACTGCTTCTTTCTTCTTCATCAGTTGAATCAAGATTTCTCCTAGTGTTCTCTTCAACAGATTAAGAATTTTATCTTCTTACTAGACACAGGTCTTCTGATTTACTCACTCTCCTATTTTTGAAACAATTCTGTCTCCTACATGACAAAATTTACTACTAACCAACTGGATCTATTTTTACAATAAAAATATTGCTTAGATAGTTCTCTCCTTCAAAACTAAAATTGTTAGCCGAGAGGTATCGCAGCCGCCATGCAAGCAAGTAGTTGGTTGCAGACGGTTGTGGGTTCGCGTCCCGGCCGATGCTATGACATATGAAAAAAAAAAAATCAAAGACTTAAATTAGAACCATAGTTTTTGAAATTTTTCTTTAATTATTTTTTTTTCTGACAAAAGAAAAACAAGATAATCAGATTAATTACACTGATTTTGAAAACAATGTATTTTGTTGGGGGGAGAGATAAAGAAAAAAAAACTTGTAATTAAAATAAAATTTACCCAAAATGTTAAAACGTTTTTTCCCTTTTTTAAAAAAAATAAAAAGAAACTTCACAAATATAAAAAAATTTACCTACTTGATCTCACTTATTATTTGATAATTTACTGAAGAGAAAATTTTTACTCTCAGTACTTTTCAAAACTAAAATTAAAACTCGTAAATAGATAAAGTAATTGAAGAGAGAGAACAAAAGAAATTATTTATCTGGTTTTATATATTTCTCTCTTTTTTTAATAAACATTTACAAATTATAATGCATTTCAAATATTCACATTATGTTTACAATAAAATTTGAAAATTTTCATACTATCATGTAATAAAAATATTTAAATAAATACCCATTCTTATTATAAAAAAGAACATATGGGAAAATTAAATATTATTTCCACATTAATTAAATAATTCTAAATTTTAAAAGTTTGTAATATTAACATGGTCAGAGTTGGACATTGCCTACAATATTATAATATATTGATTGGTTAAAAGGTTCCTACATAATAATCAACTTGTTGCTTCTGATGCTCAAATTTTATACAATCTCCAGGGAATGTGATTATTACTTATACTTTACAGTAGAAAAGTACAACATTTTTACTTTTGGTATTTATTGAGATCTATAAACATTGTCACACCCATATAGTTATTGGGAAATAAAACTCCTATTCCAAATTCATTTCCAAGTGTTTTATTGTTGATTATATATTGTCTTATGTACTATCATGACCAAATACTTTTTGTCTATTGAACCTAACTCTATCAGTGGTTTTTCACTGCTAAGGGACTTTGCATATTTCACATATTTATTGTGAAAAAAATTGAAGAATAGAAATATGATTGCACAGATATACATTTCCACAGTTATTGAGAGATGATACATGGCCTCATTCCAATTTATTTAAATGAATAAAAGCACTGGGAGTGAATATAAAATGTTACAAGAAATAGTGCTTTGTCTTTGATGAACCAATTTTAATTTACAAAAGGCTGTAAACATTTGGTTTATATTGGAAACAAGACCAACCTTCAATGTGATAACATTAAATCAATAAAACAAAATAATTCTTCATCAGAAATCATTTACTGCTTATTTGGAGCTGATTTTCAGATATAAAGATCATCATGTTATTCTTATTTCATCATAGTCTATAGTTATTATTATTATTACTACCACCATCAAGGTTATTAAAACTGCCAATAGGTTTTATTTCATAAAATATCAATTTTATGGCATATGCAATGTAATTGAAACTTACTTGTGTGAAGTTTTTTTAAGTAAACACAATAATTAAAAATTAAAGACTGTGATGTTGACCATGTGCTAAAATAGTGAGAATAAGGATCTTGTTTGATTGAAAAATTTTAAACACATCATAGAGTTATATCTTATAAAAGTTATGAATAAAAATCCTTAAACACTCTCTATTAGTTAGCCAAATTCTGAATTATAAAAAATGCACAACAGAATTCAAGCCTATTTTAAGTCATAGTTATTGATGTTAGGACATGGCATAGCTGCAGAAAAGGGTTCTCATAAAACCAGTCTTGTGAGACTTAATTATCATAATTTCTTAATTCTCAATAAAATAATTTTTTCTGTATCATTAGTATTTTAGAACAAGAACTAATGTTTGGTCAGATTTTGAATTCTAAAAAAATATGCCATGATTTTCATGATCATAAAAAACAGAAACATAAAATTAAAGAGATGTTGATTCATTAATAATATAGACTTAGCAATGAGCAGAAAATCTAATAGTGTTCAGCTATGGCGCATTTCAGTCTATATATACTTAAATTTATAATTTTTATACTTTCATTTTTTTTAAATATAATAGTTGCCTTTGATAAGGATGTTTAGCACTAAAAATGCATTAAAGTTGCATTTTATATTTTCAATGTTTTTTTCGCATTTGATTAATATGTAGTAAATAACTGTGGTTTGTTATAGTATATCCTTAGACCGTTAAAATCTCCAGAGATAGTTAATAATTTGTTAAAAAGGAAATTGACAATTTCAATTATTAATCAATTCAATTAAATTTTGAATTGTCAATTAGAAATTATTTTTTGAAAGCAAATCGTGATTGCAGTTGTATTTTATTAATGGTTAATTAGCTTAATATTGAAGCAGTTGATGTCTAATCACATCAAGCTTCATGTTTCACCTTCCATACTAACATCCTGTAGGGTCTGCAATTCAGACGTTGCTGTAGATATATATGCCATTTCACCCACACCCTGTATTATAATAATTAAAGAGAAGCTATAAAAATTTTTAGTAAAATAAAACAGTGGTGTGCATGGTATGGAATTTTCTTTATATAGTTTTAATTATATTCTTTTTATGTATTTATTTTAATTAAAATGTTGGAATTTAAAAACAAAAAGAAAAATGGGGAAGGCTCGAAATACTTTTAAAATCGTTAATAAGCTGAAATGATCTTTATCTGTAGTCAGATTATTTTCATTAATTAGAACTAAAATTTAATTAAAATTATGAGGAATCTTTTTGTTAGTTCGTTTGCAAATCTTTACAAATATCTAAAAAAGTATTTTGAGCCTTATCTTTAAAATTTTTATTACTTAAATATTTTTTTATCAAGAGATTATAGGGATAGCTATGGGTAAGTGAAATTGCATTCTTGGGGGGATTATAAATGTATAAAAGAACCTATTTAGAACAAAAGAAATTAGAGTTAGTAAATTCTTTCAGAATGTTTGAGTCAGTAATTTTCCAGAGAAATTGATTCATCATTCCACTTTAAGAAGTCAGGAAAAGTTTCGTGACATGAACTTTGAGTAGAAAGAGCACTTTTCTCTAGGCCTCTTGGAGACTGCCTGCTGCTGCCATGTTTTATTCATCTGACTGGCTGCACAAGATGACTGTCTGACTGCTGACTACCATGCTGTACCTGCCTGCTATGCTGTGCTTTCCTGAGATAACCTTACTTAATGTAGAGCTGCCCTTAATTTAAATCTCTTTTGTAATTCCTAATAAGATGTAGTTGAATCTTTGTATTTTAATTCATGTATTAATTTATAAGTTTCTGTTAAGTCTGCTCTTAAACTCTTTCTTTGTAATCCCTTACTAGCATAATGTAATTCTAACTATGCCTTTTCACGTTTAATTATGTTATATAGCTTTGTGCGGCTCTATTAAATATTGAACTTATTTTGTTTTACATATATATATAATTTATTTTCTTTAATATGCCAATACTACCCAAACTCGCGAGTTTGAAAAGGGAGGTAATTGTTTAATTTGGAAAGAAGTGGGGCTTCATTTAAAATGTATCCATAAAGTTTTGTTTCTTTTAAATAGAAATCGCTCGCTAGTTTGGTTTTATTTTAAATCCGTTATTCTTGGATTTTAGTTCAAATCTTTTATTGTGGATGAATACTGCTAAATTTATTGCTTTGAATTTGTCTATAAATTTTCATTTTTAAAAGATGGCTAACTTTCTAATTAGTCCATCCCTTCTTACTGTTGCCCAGAGGGCTAATTCTATCAGTTAATATGTATACGGGAATCGAAATTAAATATAAATTTTGCTAGTTTAATGTTATAAGTAAAAGAGTTATTGTTCATTATAATTTGTTAAATGACTCATGGTTAAAGCAGATCATTGCACTGAGGTTAGAATATTTCCATGCTTCAATATATATATATATATATTGATTATGTCATATCTAATAACATTGCTGGCTTACATTTTCTTTTATTATGATATTTTATCTTTTTCATTTCATTGCCATGTGGAAACTTTGGAAGTCCAAAGCTACCTATGTATCTTTCTCCAAACCATTCATAATCAGAAGTATATGCTACTTTCTGTGGAATGTGAGGTGTTAGGTTTTGATTGAGCTGTGGATGACCGTACAGATGGCTCTGGGCCTACAAACCCAGCCTCTCCATCAGTACCATTTCACCAGAATACATGAACATACCAACACTAAGTGAGTTTCCAATATTCTTTTAAAATGATGAAATATCCAAAACCGCCATGATGGCCGGATTTCTGTATTGTATGCTAGTACCGTTATTCTTCTCATTAATTTGCTCACCGCCTATCTAACCTTAGTTAGTCGCAATGATGTATTGAACACAATGACTCATTTTGTAAAATATGCAATCTGGTTAATTATTCAGTATGTTGATTTAAACTACTCTCATTTAAAATCATTATCGATTCCCATAGATGTAAATCAATTTGTAGTAATGATTGTATAAGTTACTTATTCTTGTAGATGTAGTGCATTGTTTGTTTCATATGTATAAGTTTCAAAGACGTTTTTTCCCAAACAATGCCAGTAAAAACATATTTAACAATTTTCATAAGGTAGATAAATGATTAAGATTGTATATTTTGTCTGTTACAAAATCATTTACTAATAAATCGCAAAGTGCCCGTTATATGATTAATCATCTAAATCTGCCACGATTTTTTTATATTTGTTTTATGCATCAACAGCATTTTATCTGTAAATATCTTTAAATTGGCATATTAACCCCGCACAAGCGATAATTCACTCCGTAAAATTATATCCATTCAATAATTAATGTAAAGGGGATTTTATAAAAACAAATCCCAAGTTTTGCAAATAAACAACGTCACCCCAAGCGTGAAACATTTTATAACATATATATATATGCGTTTTTTTAACATTTTATTAAATATATATTTCATAAAAATCCTGGTTTTTGAATTGTTTTCTTTAGCTAATAGCTTAGCATTAATACATAACTGTAATAAATGTAATTCCTGGGATACTCTTATCTCGATCATCATCATCAGTTTGATCTTATGCTCTACTGCTGTGTTTCCTGGCCTAGAATTAAAATAATTATGCTGTATCATCGGGATTATTGTTCATGGAGTCAGAGACTCGAAGAATAGGCAAATAGGTTAGAATTCAGGATTGTTCCAGACCTGTGTATCTCGAGCATGATCAGATTCAAGGTACTTTTGCTTGGATTTTGAGTCGTGTTGAGTGAGCAGATGTTTTCAACCGGTACAATATACTATTGATTAATTAAAAATACTTAACCAAAAACATTTTATAATTTTAGATTTAAATTTTATCTTAACAGAAATTCATTTTTATTATTCCACAGAATAATTAGAATTGGCACTCCACTTGATATCAGTTGATTACCTATGACTTTACAGTTTGCTCTAAAATAGAATAGAATAGTGAAATGGATTTTTTATTTCCATGTATGTTAATCTAATGTATAGGACTAAAATATAACTCAAATAATTTTAAAACATTAATCAATTAATGTCATTGGCGAAGGAATGGTATAATTTTAAATATGAGCACATTGCTTATGAACACATAATTTCAAAATCTGCTATTTACATCCTTCTGCAGAAAACAGAATTTAAAAAATATCTGAAAAGTTGATCCTTGTGAAGTTGATAGTAACAGTTTGTATGTAATATATATTTTATTGTATTTCTCATATATATTGACATTTTAAATTATCACCTTGTAAAAAGAATAATACATTTTACACAATCAAAATGAACTACCTTTAATTTCTTGAACCTGTCAAATATTTGACTTAACTTTTTGAATTAATGGAATACACTGACAATTTTTTTTTATTTCAATATTTTTTCATAGTTTTCCTTTAGTAGCATTTTTAATGACAAAAATTTATTCTTTAGCACTTTTTAGGTTTATATAAATTTCATTAAAATGATACATACAAATAACAAAATTAATTTTAAAAATCAAAATATTTTGCTAAAAAAAACTATCTGACTTGATTTTTTATCAATTTAAGATTTCATCTCAATGTACAAACTAAAAAAATATATTTAACAAAAAAATAGTCTTTAGCAAATATATGTTTTAGATAAAATTTATTAAAATCATATGTTCAAATATTGAAATTAATATTAAAAATAAAAAACATGATTTTCCAAATGGAAAAAATAAATGTTTATTATATATTTTCAAATTAATTATAATTAAACTTAAAGGTTTATAATCAAAATCTTTATAAAGATCAATCAAATTATGACTGAAGAAACTGGGACATTAAGCAAAAGCATATTTTTGCAAATAAATCAACCCAATTCTTATCAGATAAAACATCATTATCTATAAGAAACAAGCCATTTTATTACTAAAATGACTCAGTAGGCAATAAAAAGCAAAAGCAACTGTTGTCTAATACTTAAATTTCAACAAATAAAATATTCACTTTTAATAATAATTTTTAAAATTAATAGAAAAACATTTTGAAATAAATTTTAATAGAAAACAACAAATAATTATTAATCTTTAAGTGTAGAATCAGTTTAGTCTCATATTAACATTGCATTCCCAATGCGTGGTTTTAATTCCTAAATTGCATTTTGATCATTTGATGATAAATATTTTTAATAAAAAATTAAGTTTTTAATATTTTTACCAAATGTAAATCATTTAACAGATTAAGATTTTATTTGTAACGAATTATCTAGATGTGAACAACATATACTATTTTGATTCAAAAGATATCAAATTCTCAGAAGTAAATACACTTCTGTGTGGACCCAATTTTTTAATTATAATATTGAAAAATAAATAAATGTCTTTTTATTTGTATTTACTATTTTTATTTTATTTTATAAATTTACTAAATATTTATTTTTTAATAAGTATATGATGTTTACTTATAGCTTTTGTTTGAATATACATGGTATTTAGAAGAAAATTAGACTGACAACAATTTGTGCAATTTTATTTTTTATTATTTGTTGTTTTTAATCAGAAAGATGATTTTTAATATATCAAATATTTTCATTATATGAACTTAGGTTTTAATGAAATTTCCCTAAAACATACAGATTTGATGAAGAAATGTTTTTGTATTGAACACATTTTTTAGACTAAAAGCTGGTATAAAATTTACAATATTGATAACAATATTTTTATTTTTTTATTTTTAAAATTGAGAATTTATTTGTAAGAATATTATTGTTATTTGAACTTATTTTCAACAAAATTTATCAAAAACATATCTGGAGAATATTTTTTTGTTGAATAATATGTCAAAAGAAAAAAATATAAAAAAATAAACCAAAAAACCTCAATAATGTGTTCAAATCAATATACCTAACAGATAATTTTTAAAAAAGTTATTTGAAAAACAAATTATATTAATAAATTTAGAAAAAAAACAATGAAATTAGTGAATATAACCTTAATGGATGTTTGGTGCTAAGCATCCTTATCAAAGACAGCTGTTATATTCAAAACAATAACAATGTTTTTATTTCATATTTCATCTTAAAATTGACTTCAATTGATTACATTTCATTAAATAAAGATCTATCATAGTTGTTGAAGAGGAAAAAGTAAAAATATCAGCTAATGATTTAATGAATTTTTTATCAGTCATAATGAATTTTCTAATTATAATTATTGATTTTTTTCAGTTATTTTAAGATCCATTGTATTAATTAATACAGCCAGTAATTTGAATTGTTATTGCTAAGTAAAAAGACTATTTAATAAATTATGAAAACCCCACACTAAAAATAAGTAAATAAAGATGATAAAATAGCCTTAAATGCTAGTGCTCTCCAACAGATTATCATAGAGGAACAGTAAAAGGCAACAACTCACTGGAACTATCCAATGCTAGCTAATGATCATACATCCTAGATTTACCACTAAACATCACATGATCAACATCTTATGCTAGCACATAACTGTTATTAAAACAGGCAAAACTCTCCGTACAGTAGTACCGCTCAGTGCCAACCAGAGTAATCAATGGATGCCAGAAGGCTTGTGCATAAAATTCCCATTTAGTGCATACCCATCCAATATTCTCAGACTAGTTTCTGGCTTGTGGTCTTCATCAGTGAGGAGCGTTGGATCTGAGAGCACTGCACCCAGATCTTAGGATCTAATGCAATCCTCTAGCAAACACCTTTTATCTCTATTTAACTACAAAACTATGAGAATAAAATTGGAAAACACAATAATATTTTCAATCTAAGCTCTGGCATCTATTGATTACTCTGGTTGACACTGAGTGGCACTACTGTATGGAGAGTTTTGCCTGTTTTAATAACAGTTATGTGCTAGCATAAGAAATGGTGATCATGTGATATTTAGTGGTTTAACACCAATCCTGCTCAATAGGATAGTGGTGGCTATGGTTGTTAAAGAGCCAAAGAACAAATGTATGGGTACTGAACTGAGTTCAGACCCACATGACTATATAAACTATTCAGCTTAGATTGATAATATTATTGTGTTTTCAATTTTATTCTCATAGTTTTGTAATTAAGTAGAGATAAAAGTTGGCTGCTGAAGGGTTGCATTAAATTCTAAGATCTGGGTGCAGTGCTCTCAGATCCAAACCTCCTCACTGACAAAGATCACAAGCCTCAAACTAGTCTGGGGATATTGGATGAGTAGGCACTAGATGAGGATTTTATGCACAAGCCTTCTGGCATCCATTGATTACTCTGGTTGGCACTGAGTGGCATTACGGTATGGAGAGTTTTGCCTGTTTTAATCAGATTTACCAATTAACAACAGCGATTTTAGTTATATCTGGCTATCTAAGTTAGCTATAAGCTGGCTATCTTAAAATCAATTTAAAACGTGATTAGTACCTAGAAAAATATATTTTTATTCATCCAGTATTCAAATCCAAGTCGTAGCAATGATAGGTAAAGTTCTTTCCTTTGTTAAGAGATCTTTTCTAGAGAAATAAATGTACTGCAGTATTTTATTTTTATAGAAAATATTAAGTAAATAGATGTCACTTTTCACAAAAGTTAGTTCCCAATCTCGATTTCTTTTTAAAAGTTAGGTATGCAGTGAATAACCAAGATATTTTTTTCTTTTTCAAAACAATAAGGAATTGCTTTGTACATAGTGATTATTATTGATTAGTTAATAATATTAAACGCCAAGCTTTAATATATATTTTTTATTATTTAACTTTATTTTAGAGGCTAAGCTTTAATATATATTTTTTAACTTTATTTTAGAATTCTGTTATGAGTTTGTTTAATTAAAAAATGGCAAATGTTCTCGTCCTTCTCCTTATTTATCTACATTAATTTGAGTTTTTAAAAATTATTATTTTTAATTTTTGAAAGAGTGAAAATTAAAAAAAAAAAAATTATTTTACGTTTTTAGTGAAAGATAGAAAGTAAGGCTTAATATCAGATTATGTTTGATGATCCTAGTTAAATTAATTTACTATTGTTATTTCTTTATATGCACGTTTTCTGCTCGTAAGCAGATGAGCACATAGGTAATAGAATATACCTTTACTCTGATTACGGAGAATTATTATTTTCCTAAAGATATTCCTAAATTTGAATCTTGTATAAAAAGCAAGCGATTACAATGGTTTCCTATAGAAACAAATTTAGATTAATTATTGCAGATGAAAGTTACTCTTATAAATTGTGAACGTCATATTAAAAAACAGCGTACCTTAGTAAATATAGAATTAAAAAAAACATTAATGTATGATATTTGAAAATATTGTGTTAAAACTGCTATAATGTATAATAATGCAACTTAAATATTGAAAAAAAAAAACATTTTGTATAATTAATAATTTTTATTAATCATTCATTAGACTAGAGATTATCTATTTAATGAATAATATTTCTAAAGTGTAATTTTCACTATATCATTCTCACTGCAAGGTAGGGGCTGGTTTCTATCTGTTTTAACACCTTGTGGAGGAATGTAATTAAAAACATATGACCATAGACGTGAAAAAGATGTTTGATACCCAAGATGTATATTTTGTACTGAATTAGCACTCATCAGATGGCCCAGACCACAATCTCTTACACATATCTTATCATTGTTCAGTATATATAGATAGCCAATTACTACAGTCTAATTGAAAAGTATTAAAATTACTAAACTTTGACACATAAAGTGGTTAATCTCTAGGTTAATAAATGATTAATAATAATTATTATTATACTTCCATGAAATGGTTTGTGCCAAAGTTGTGAGAGCAGTTAGTTTGATATTTATCAATTAAACTATAGTAAATCACAAAAATCACATGATCACCATTTCTTATGCTTGCTAAAACAGGCAAAACTCTCCACACAATAGTGCCACTCAGGGCAAGCCAGAGTAATCAATGGATGCCAGAAGACTTATGCATAAAATCCTTATCTAGTGCCTATTCATCCAATATCCCCAGACTAGTTTTTAGCTTGTGGCTTTCATCAGTGAGAAGCTTTGAATCTGAGAGCATTGCTCATAGATCTTAGGATCTAATGCAACATTCCAGCAGCCACCTTTTATCTCTATTTAGCTTACAAAACTATGAGAACAAAATTTGAAAACACAAAAATATTTTCAATCCAACCTCATTAGCTTATATAATCATATAGATCTGAACTCAGTTCAGTACCCATATATTTTAATGTTTTTGGTTCTTTAATAACCATAGCCACCACTATCCAATTAGGAAGGATTAGTATTAAATCACTAAACATCATGTTCCCATTTCATCTGCTTGCTCATAACTGTTGTTAAAACAGACATGCAGTAGTGCCACTCAGTGCAAGCCACAAGCTAGTAACTAGTCTGGAGATATTGGATGAGTAGCACTATATAGGAATTTTATGCACAAGAACTTCTGGCATCCATTGATTACTTTGGATTGTATTGAGTGGCACTACTGTATGGAGAGTTTTGCCTGTTTTAATAGTTATGAGCAACCATAAGAAATGATATGATCATGTGATGTTTAGTAGTCTAATAGGATAGGGGTGGCTATGGTTATCAAAAAATGAAAGACACCAAAATATATGGGTACTGATCTGAGTTCAAACCTATATGACCATGTAAGCTAATGAGGTTGGATTGGAAATATTTTTGTGTTTTCAATTTTATTCTCATAGATTTGTAGTTAAGTAGAGATAAAAAGTGACTGCAGGAGAGTTGCATCAGATTCTAAGATCAAAGCTCCTCACTGATGAAAGCTACAAGTTAAAAACTGGTCTGGGGATAGTGGATGAGTAGGCATTAGATAGGAATTTTATGCACAAGCCTTCAGGCATCTATTGATTACTCTGGCTTGCACTGATTGGCACTACTGTTTGGAAAGTTTTGCCTGTTTCAATAACTATGAGCAAGCATAAGAAATGGTGATCATGTGATGTTTAGTATTTTAATGTCAATCCTGCCTAATAAGATAGTGGTGGCTATGATTATTAAAGAACCAAAGAAACCAAAATATAGGGGTACTGAACTATAAGCTAATGAGTTTGGATTGAAAATATTTTTGTGTTTTCAAATTTTATTTTCATACTTTTATAGTTAAGTACAGATAAAAGGTGGCTGCTGGAGGATTGCATTCAATCCTAAGATCTAGGTATTGTGCTCTCAGATCCAAAACTCCTCACTGATGAAAGCTACAAAGTAGAAACTAGTCTGGGAATATTAGATGTTTGGTACTAGATAGGGATTTTATGCACAAGCCTTCTGGCATTAATTGATTACTCTGGCTTGCACTGAGTGTCTCTACTGTATGGAGGGTTTTTTTTATTTATTAATGTAATGACTCTATTATTGTTACAAATATTTATGAGTGATGCATTGGTACAAAATTAATAATAAAGATTGTCCATTGTCTAAAAATAGTCTTGGCATCTTTCCTATGTGACGATTGTATTTTATAAAAGTTCAATCTTGCAATCACTGCTCATTCTGCTTTTCTTTTGTTCATTAGCTAATTGTTTTCGGATAAGTCTCCGTATGGAGAGTTTTTCCTGTTTTAAACAATGGTAATTGATTATCTATGTATACTGAACAATGATAAGATATATGTAAGAAATTGTGGTCAGGGTCAACTGATGAATTCCAATTCAGCATAAAATATAAAAATATGCTTATGATTATACTCCTTCCACAAGGTGTTAAAAGTGGATAAAAACCAGTTCCTACCTTAATGTGATAATGGTACTAAAAATTACACTTCAGAAACATTATCCACTTTGTGTAAATTGTATTTTTCCATTCATCACTCATTGTTTATGAGTCTTTTATGTCTTCTTATATCAGTTGTTCATTCTAAGATCCTTCATTGTCTTTTAAATCCTTTGATAATCTTGTGGATTTTTGGAGGAGTTACAACAGATGTTGATGACTATGTCTCTTTAGAAAAAAAATTTTAATGGATGGTTGATTTGCTTCTTTAATTTTTTTTTTATAATATTTCATGGCTTTGATGCTACATTAGGTCAAATTCATGCAAAATTCTGTTTATGAGTTCATGCTAAAAAATCCAATTCATTCAGTTTTTTGATGTACAGGTTTTTCTCTTACAGGCTGTTGATTTCCTTATCATCATTATCTTACTTTTTCTTATCCAATTGTATTGGTGCCTCATTGGTTAATTCTTCCATGTATGATATCGACTTCTGTAAATCCTGATTTTTTGATTATGTCAAATATTTTTTTTGCATAATATTGGGCTTTTTTAACTTTGGGATTTTAATGAGTTGTGGACACACTTTCTTTACTGTAAACTATTCATATTCATTTCCAAACTCTGAGTCTTTCTTGATTTTTTTTTTTTTTTTTTGCGATGGTAATAGTTGCTGTGATGATTCCAGTTTATTATAAACTTTTGAAAAAAAATTAAAATTGCATTAGAAAAAGGATATGATTTCATTCTGAAAATGTACAGCAAAAAGTATGAAGAAAGAGAGAGTAGGCCTACATTCACTTTTTAAAAAAAATTCTTCTGCAACATTGGATAGAGAAAAAAAGATATAAAAAGGAAAATTTAAAGACTTGCTCACATGACAATGGTGAATAACCCTTTAAGTCAACCTAGTGTCATTATACATAATGTATGGAAATCACTAATCAACTTTGCTCTTAGGAAAAAGTGGAGAAATCTTTGGCAGGATGGCTCAGTTGGTTAGAACATTTCCTTAAAATTCAATATTCAAAAATCTAAAGGTCCATGCTTGATTATCATGTTAATACTGTCACTGGTCAGGCCAGCAACACCTGAAAAAGAGGGGAGAATAATACCTCTCAAAATGTTGTGCATATACTAACCTGTGTGCTATTGCTACCAGCTGAATATATTTGGGATATTTAAATAAAGTTGAATTTTTTTAAAGTCCAATATATAAATCCAACTAAAATACCATCATCACAAACCTTCAGGAAAACAATAATGAAGTTTTGTTTATATTTTTAAATTTATAATCTTACATTGTTCATGTGAAATTATTTAGAAGTATAAAAAAAGGAAAGCTTATCAACACTCATTCAACTGTACTTTTCTAGTCATAGAAAACTTTTTATTATCATCAGTATAAGGATAGATAAATTACAATTATAGAAACCTTAATCATAGTTTATTTTTAAAAATCAGACACATTAAAAAAAATGTATCTAATGCATTCTGTGTTTTTATATTGTAATTAATATTTAAAAAGGTTTTTTTTTTTACACTATGTTCTATACAGATCTAAATAAGTAGTGCTTTATATACAAATATGCTAATTTTGCATTTTTTTATGTCATATCTCATTTTATTCACAATAGTCATTTTCTTGAAATGATTTAGCAATTTTTTGAACAGTGTCCTGTAATGGTGTAGATGTATCCCAACTAAATAAAAATTAAAGTCATAGATGTCCAATTTATTTTTTCTGCATTTCATTATATTTATTATTAATTACATAATGCAAAAAAAAAAAAAAATCTCCCACTTTACGCTACATTAGATTTGCAGCAGTAGCAATTTTGCTTTGATTGCGAGCATTTATAAAAGTTTTAGTCCAAAATTGATTGAGTGAATATATTAGTTAATGTACGCAATTTAAAATTTATTAGTAATAGTATACAGCTATAGTTTATTTTTAATTTTGGCTGAATGGAAGTTGTATTTTTTTTTTGAAGTATTATATATTTTTTATATTTGGGATAAACTTATTACCTTGGATACATCAGAAACAAATTATGAGATTAGATTTAAAATTGAGCAAATAATGATATTTTCAACTTATCTTTAGTAATCTTTGATTATATAAAGTTGTCTATTAACTGCATAATGGGCAAAATGTTTTTTCTGTTTCCTTTTTAATCAAAATATTGTAATTTAAAATTACAATAACATTTATAAAAATTTTATGCAAAGATACTGGATGAAATCCACCGATATTTTATCCAATTTTCTAGAATGAATAAACTGTATTATAACTCTTTTAGCATGAATGTCACTATTTCATACTCAGATAATATAAGTTTAATAAAGTCTATATTCTATAAAATCATCAATCATACAAAATAACCTTCTTCAAAAAAATAAAAGTAGTAGATGTTTTTAAAAAAAAAGTTTTGAAATTCTTATTGAAAAGCGTTGATGATCATTGTAACGAATTCTTGAATAAAGGTCCGTTGTTTACTGATGTAAAGGTGTACTATCAAAAATAATAATAATAATAATGATTTGTTATGTGGATGATCACATGACACTTAATAACCGAAGTGATAGATTGACCTATAATCCTTTAACTCTCAAATCTACTATGCTTTAACTGCATTAAATCGTGCTGAACAAAGAATAATATTATCAATCGATAGCACTTAACACAATTTATTCATTATTAAAATACGTCATAAAAGTTAATAATTCCATGTTTTATAGCTGCTTTTGAATTCTATTTTCTATAAGGTTTTTTTTTTTTTTTTGCAAATTTTATGAGACAAATTTAGCATACACTGCTTGATCAAAAATTATAATATATTTAGTATTTGAAAAACACTTCAACATTCTCAGACTTCAAACAAACGAATAAAGGTATCGGGGACGGGTCAAAAGGTTCCACGATGCGTTTTGTCGAAAATAATAAACATATATTACATTGATATTTAATCCGCTGTAATATAACTGAATGTATTTAATTATAAATTGAATTTATTAAATAAAACAGCTAATTAAATTGGGCATTCAATATGATTAAAAAATCTTTATTTAAGTAAATTTTTCAACGTTAAACAAATAAGTTAGTAAAGTCAAAAATGGTGCATTATTAGGCAATACTGTACCAAATTTTAATCTCTCTATGTCTACATATATAAATTTTGTCTGTTATATTAATTAAGGTAATTGTAATTGCAGCTTTTTAAAAACTAATTTAAAATTAATTTAAATAAGATATGGAATTATTTTAATGCAGATCTATTTCCCCATTCTTTGACTAGAGTGTTCCTGGGTTATTAAAATATTTATATTGCTCCTTTAATTTAAAATTGCTCCAAGCACAGTATAAGCGCTAAAAGAAAGGTCACTTTTTTTTCTGTTAAAATAATCTTTGGATGTGACTTTTAGCCGTAAGATATTTTCATTCTTCAGTCAAAGAACAACTATAATAATTAAAATACACAACAACTTATACAAATCTGTGGTAGTTCATATGATATAAAGTGGAGAAGATATAAGAAATGGATAAAGAGAAGATATTAAAAAAATATTTTTTTTTCTTTAAAAAAAAAAAAAGTCTATATTATAAACATTTGATCAACTTTTTTAATACTACACATATATAAATAATATGAATATAAATATTGAATATAAAATATAAAGTAATTGAAAATATTTGAAAACCAGGCACGCTTCACAAATTTGAAACTTAATTGTAAAATAGGGGATTTGAACTCAGACTTTTAAGCACACACCACTATCCACACTATCTCATACAACTGATATACATAACCACACACATGTAGAAAAGATAAATGCTAAACCAGCACTCATCAGTTGATCCAGATTATCATCTCTCACACACATATATATAATCAGTGCTCAGTTTATATTAAGATAGCTAATCCTCACACTTTAATGGACATGCTTCAATCTACTCCAATCTCCAACAAAATCAGATTTTCAATGGTATGGATGGCTGAAAAGTTGGAGGTTGGGGTAGATTGAAGCATGTCTATTAAAGTGTGAGGATTTGCTATCTTAATATAAACTGAGCACTGATTATATGAGAGATGATAATCTGGACCAACTGATGAGTTGGTTTAGCATGAAATACAGTTATTGGTGATTATTTATCTTTTCTACATGTGTGTGGTCATGTATATCAGTTGTATGAGATAGTGTGGATAGTTGGTGAATGATTGAAAGTCTGAATTCAAATCCCCTATATTTATAAAGTAATTGAATGATTTATTGTTCTGGAATATGAAATTCTTATACTATACTGTGAACATGTAAAAAGAAAGAATATAACTAGGTGTAGTAGTAAAAAAAAAATCAAGTGGATAATATGTTCTGGAGTTAATACTTAGTTTGAGCATCAGAAGTGACAAAACTGTAGCCACCATTCATGAACATTGAGCCCCAAATTATGCAATATACTGCACAAAATTATGCAATGTATACTATAGGTCTGCAAATGTAATAACAAATACCTACATGTGGTTTCAAATCATCACCATCATACATTAAGCAGTCAACTACTTATAAATGGGTATGGACATTTCAACTATAAAAAACAAAAATGAAGAAAAAATCATGCATGATTACACCATAGGTTATAAATATAATGTGTAACCATATCTTTATAAAATTTATTATATGACCTACACCTAACTTACTATTATTAGAATCATGTATTAGCAGACATCTAGTTGCAAATTGATATTATCATACTGACTCCAAAAATAAAAGATTGAAAGAAACCATATGCATTGATATAGTAGATCTATACAAATGTTTGAGAAATGTGAATGAATTAGTTTATGTAGATGTGATGAGGATAAAAAAGGAGTGAGTATAAGACTTATTGTTAAGCAGGACATTTTAGAAAGAAATTATAAAGTGCATATACAGATTAGAGTGAAATTAGGTGAAGTAAAATGAATGTGTGATATAGTACATTTAGCTACTACAAATGGGGAGAAAGTAAATGAGTGAATGAGTTTAGAAAAAATTATATAAAATATTGCATAATAGGTAATATACATGGACATACTATTGAAATTGATGGAATGGAGAATATAAATAGAGCATTATTAAAAAAATATGTGAAGAATATGGATTAAAAACTTGCAGTTTAAATAAAAATTTCAACAGGGAGTTTATATGATCAAGGCATAATCTGAAATATATTATTAATTATGTATTGGTAAATAAAGAAGAATTTAAAAAGTTGAATTAAAGTGTTTGATGAGATAGAAAAATGCTGTATTTAGAGATCATAATTTTGTGTTGGTAAAATTAGTTAAACAATGAAATTTATAGGAAAGTTGACAGAAATAGACACAAATAAGCAGTGAGGTTAAATCAAGTGTGTTTAATAGTAAAAGATTTATAAAAGATGGTGATTTTTAAAGTTATGAAGAATGGCCAGATATAGTAAAGAAGATTGAAAATATGTTTTTATTTAGAACTAAAAAAAATAATAAAATAAAATGGAGGGCAAAATTTTAAAAAATATTTTTAAAAAAGAAGAAAAATGGAAGGTATGAAGGTATTATAAAGTGGTTGCTAAGATGTGATTACAAAAAAGTAAAATTAAAGACTAAATGGGATAATTAAAAAGCCGAAAAAGCTAGAATATAATTATAATAGAAATGGAGTAAACTTATTAAAAATTTAGCTAATGGAGAAAATAATCAATATGAGGAGAGTTGTGAAAATTTTTGGAGCTGTATGAAAAAGAAAAATGACAAAAAAGGCGGTTATGTTATTAAATACAAAAGGGAAAAAGTATGACACTAGTGAAAAATTAAAAAATGAATTTGTAATAAAAATTTTGTGTTAAGGAAAGTTGATAAATGAATATAATTCATTATAATTTAATTTATAAAAAAAAATTAATAGATATAGAATAAAATAAAATAACAGGTGAAATTTACAAAAATTTAAGAAGGTTAGACAGTATGGCATCTAAATGATAGCAGGCAAAGGAAAATATGTTGAATTGAATAAAACAACAGATAAATTGAGAAAAAAAAGCCAAGAGCATTAAATAATATGATAGCTGAATATTAGTAGACAAAGGAAAATATGTAGAATTAAATAGAACATCAGCAAATTAAAAAATCAAGAGGATTAGACAGCATAGCAGTTAAAATGATAGTAGGTAAAGGAGAATAAACAAAGTTTATTTTTAAAAAAAGTTATAATACAATTACATTGATAAAATTTCAGTTAAGTGAAATTAGATTATTACATAAAGGAATGGAGGGGGAAATAGGTTAATATACTGCAAATATCTTAATGGATATGAGCTATGATTTGGATGGAAGAAAGTGAAGTTTTTGAGAGAGATTCAAAATAAATTTTATACAGGTAGAAGGACAGAGAATAAATTATTTATTGTATCTTAATTAATCAAAATATCATAAAAAATAAACCATTAGTTATTGCATTTTTAAATATAAAAAAAGCTTATGATGGAGTGAATAGAAATAGATTATGGAGATGCCTTGAATACATAAAAATAGATTTAGAGTTATTAAGAATGATAAAGAATCTCTGAAAGTTAAATGTAAAATTGGATTGAAACAAGGATGCCCATTACCACTGTTATTATTTATTTTGCTTTTAAGAGAAATGGCAATTAAAAAGGTCAGACCAGCAATACCTGAAGAAGAGAGAATAATATTTCTTGAAACATTGTGCATATACTAACCTATGATCTATTACTAACAGCTGAATGTAATTGGAAAATTTAAATAAAATAAAAATTTTCTAGAGACATTCAATACTTAATATTAAATGATGGAATCAGTCCAATATATAACTAAAATACCATCATCACAAACCTTCAGAAAAACATTAGATATAGGAGTGAATTTTTATAGTCAAACTCAACAGGCCAGCTCTTTTTTGACAGTAATATTATAGCATTTTTGAAATAATGTACAAGATTTGGAGATAATTAGAGAAGTGTGAAGTGGCAGAAAATATATGAAAATAAATTCAGTGATGAAAAATGAACTCTGAATGTGAAAAATGGGAAGTATTTATTTTAAAGAAGTCGAGTATAGATATTTAAGTACTTTATTAATGGAAAAAGAAATTATGCAGTTAGTTGAGCATTAGAATTGTAAAAAAGAAAATAAAGAAGCAAAAAAAAAACATAGAATAGGATTAGTTAAAAAAATCTGATAGGCTTTGCATATAATAAATATGAAGTATGTAAAATTATTTGGAAAAGAATGATGATGCCTGCTTTAACATTTGAAAATAGCATTTTTATATAGGCCAGAGAGATCAAAAGTTTTTAGATAGAATTGGAAAAAAAACTAGGCAGATATTTATTGGATAGTTAATTGCAAATAACAAATAAGGCTATTCAGTGAAATGAAGTGGACTTGGTTTTTAATGAGGAGAAATAAAATATAAATTTAAAATGTTCAAAAGTTTTCAATATAAATAAAAATAGATTAGTAACATGGTATTTAACTGATTATATAGAAAAGACAACAATCATATTAGGCAAGAAAGATTTTACAATATAAATTTAAAAAAAGATACAAATACATAGGTACATAATTATGAGGAGTAGAAAAAGAGAATAGATAAATTGATTAGAGAAAAAGAATTAGAGTAATGGAATATAAATAATTTGGAATTATGTAAAAGTAGAAATTATATAAAATATAAAAGGATGCATGATATCTCTAAAGGCAGTTTACTTTATCTGCTGCAAAGGGAAAACTTTAGATATTAGAGAAAAAAGTAAAAATGAAATAAGAATTTGTATTGTTGATATAGTTTATACAGAGATGGGAGAGAGTATTAAACATATATTTTGGAGTATAGAATGTTGAAGCTGGACAAATTGTGTAAAAAGTAGGAAAAATTTAAAGGTAAAGAAAATAAAAATGATAGAGATTTTATGATTTTTTTATTTTATTTTATTTTATGTCCTTATAATGAAAATAGTGAATATAAGGCTAAGATAATGGAATTATAAAAACAGCATTTATTAAATTAAAATAAGAGAAAAAAAATTAGTGCAGGTCTGCAGAATAGGTTATAATTATGAAATAAAAAGTAAGTAAGCTTGTTGGAGTATATAATGAGTTTGAGGGAAAAAAATTGTTTTAATTTGGCTAACAGGACTTTTGTGCACATAATTTATGGGCAGGAACTTCTGGTTTTGTTTAAGAAGATATTTTGCATCTCATTGTAATATCACATAATTACATCATGCACGTCAATATCTTTTCATATCATCATCTCATACAAAAAAGTAGATAAATAAATAATAAAGCACAAATAAATAGAAAGTCAAAAAATAAAAAGTTAAAAATAAAGTAAGAAAGGAAAAAAAAGATTGAAGTCAGAATTACTATGCATGCTTCATATGGTTTGACAAACATGAAATTCCACTGAAACAGTTTTTGTAGAGAGATGGTCAATGTCATGATGAGCTCTTGACCACTGAGCTTTGTATAATAATATAAAAAATAGATAATGAGAGCTTTTTTCCATCCAATAATGAGGAAAATAAATAAATAATCAAATAAAATAAAATTATAGAGTAAGGGCAGATTTTTTTAATAAGTGCATGTACAATAATTTCTTCACGAGACAGAATATTTTATTTAATTCACATCATATTTTTAAAGAATCAATTTAACAAACTTGTAAACAATATTGATTCTTTCTGACCAATGAATTGTAAAAAAATGGAGTTTGTTTACAAATTTATTAAAATGATTCTTTAAGAGTATGGCTTATGAATTAAATAATATATTTTATGTTATTTGCTATATAAATAAGTTTATATATTTTAAAATTACACATTTAATAATTAAAGCAGAAGTCAACCTCCAATAATGTGCTATTTCTTAAATATTATAAATCTTTGCACACTCGCTCGCCAGTAAGAGTTTTAAAAACTTAAGTGAATCACTTAAGTTTAGAGTGTATTTATATATACACCAACTCTTACTGATATGACTCAAGCCCTGATTTAAGAATGGTCAGTGAGAGTTGGTGTATATACAAATATGGTCTAAACTTAAATGATTCACTTAAGTTTTTAAACTCTTACTGGTGGGTGAATGCATGGAGATTTATAATATTTAAGAAATAGTGCATTATCGGAGGTTAACTTCTGCTTTAATAATTTCAAATTTTTCAGCATTTTATAATAATAGATTTACATTTAATAACTGTAATTTATTTACAGATTTATTAAACATACTAGACTGTTCTATTAAATAAATTTTTTATTTAATTATTTTATTCTATTTATGGATGGGACCCTAGATGGAATAATTATTTATAATTAATATAATTTTAAACATTTATATCTAAGAACAATTTTATCATAACATGGCAATTAGAATCCATGCAATTTGCTTAAAAAGATATATTTAGGGACATGAATGGATACAAAGTTTTATCTGATTTATCAATATGTAGATTTATCAATAGATACTTATCAATACATATTTAGTTAACAAAGTTGTACTTGAGGCAAAATTGTTTTTGTATTAGATTTTTAAATATAGAAATCCATATGTTTAATAGATGCTATTAATTTATATTTCTAAGTAGCAAACATATATATATATATATATATATATATATATTATGTTACAATATATATATATATATATATATATATATATTGTAACATAATTAAAGAGTTCAAAAGATATTACCATACCTGAGTAAAGGAGTCCAAATATCAAGATTTCTGAATAAATTATTAACAACAAGTATTATAACTCAGGTATATGAAAATCCCGTGAAGTGAGTACACTAGTAATTCAATAAAATATAACTCAGGTATACAGGCAGTAGGTTTTATCCACTTTCATTTCTTGGTTTGATGTTAAGTGCATGTTTAAACAAATACTAAGTGAATATGGTCTAGCAGGGCGCCACTAGATTATCTGAATCTAGACACGGTTATATCGAATAACCTTTTCACATGTACTGGGTTTGAATCCCCTTTTGGTACTTTATTTCTAATAAAAATGAGAGATTTTGCTTTTTGAGCCATATCACTATACGCACTAATATTTAGGTAAAAGTAAAACATCTATAAACCAAAGTGGAGTATACTAGACATAAATCATTTCTCAGATCTTAACATAACAAATGTGTTTCAATATTTTTATAAGTTTACTAGCTCAGATTATATATAACTAATTTAGGATGGCAATTCACTCATCCTTGCATGAAATAGATGACGGGATGTGGTTATAATAATACTAAGAAATCACTAAATATTATAAAATCAATATTTATTTATGGCCTTTAAACAGTTAAACAGCTCATTAATTAAAATGTTGATAATGATGATGATGATGATAATAATAATGATAATGACAAGGGTTTCAACTACAGCTCTAGGACTAAGCCTAAATATAAAACTAATTTTTATAAAGAAATTTATAATTATTGCTTAATTTTAGCATATTTACTTATATCTTAAATAACTAATATTCAACCACTGATGATGAATAATCACACTTAACAAAGACTACACTTAATGAAATATATACGCCTCGTTTAATAAAACAAACTAATATTTATTACTATATTTCTAACATATACAGAAAAATTTCTAGATAAATATGAAAATTGACATAATAATAATAATAATAATAATAATAATTGATTATATAACAATCCTCAGATTAATTTTAAGTTCTTCCCCCTTTCCCTTCAAATGTATTTTGTATTAAGTTGGACGTCACATTGACCATGATTTTCACTCCATGAGAAAAGTATTTCAAGAAAAAAAAAAAATTATCTGCTCATTAGCACACATACTTTAAAAATCTAACATGTAAATAGAATGTAAAAAAAAAATATGTTAGTAGAATTGAAAGAGCAAGTTTTAGAAAAGAGTTTTAAATCATTATCTCCCCCTCCCTTCCAAGCGCTGAAATCTATACTTTCTCAAGACAAAACAATTTAATATTTTAACTCCACCTATTATTTCACATTCACTCGCATATACACATATAAAAATATTATTATGTATGTGCATGTTTTATCCCATAATAACAAAATATTATTTAAAACCAAAATAATAATAATATATTAGTTAAAACTAAAATCATAACACCATAAAAAAAATTGTTTTACATATTCATATTTCATAACTGTAAAATTAATAAACAAATAATTTTCATACATTCAAGATCATTTATGAAGCTCAAAGTTATCTTGTTTTTAATCGATCTGAATAATCTTTAAAAGTTCTTTAAATAAAATATATCACTTTATTGCTAAAATGTTTATTAAGACTGATATCATAAAGAAAATAGATATAAAAAGTCATATTACCGATCTTTTGTTTGTGGCGAATTTCCAAGGGTTCAAACTTGTCTTGTATAATGTCTATATTTCTGCAGCTACCATTTCCGTTTTACTGGGAACAATTTCTTTCTTGAGGTGTATAACTATTTGATGATGATGACTCTATTGAGGTTATTTGCTTTAGTGGATAATTTGGAAATCATTATATTAATTTTTCTTCTCTTCCTGTCAAGCATGGTTCTTAGTGGATGAAATACAGCGGTTGTTTTCATATTTATAAATTTTCTTGAGTTTAAAATCAGTTGTTGGAACGATTAATTGGACTTGATGATTAATATTTATCAGTAGATTAATTCATCTTCTTTGAATGCAGATGAATGCTTTCTTCCTTCTATTAAAAACATCTTATTTCTCTGGTCAGTTGAAAGGTGTAGAATATTATTTTAGACACAACATCTTTTCTTTCCTCTATGATGTGCAGCTTCCTCCAGATGGTCAGCAAATGGGACATACATATAATTTTTCTAGCCAGCCATTTCTTATATTTTCAACATTCAATTTAATAGTATAAAAATATGAATCTTTCTCACCAAAAAAAAAATAATTCCAGACGCTTTTTATATCCAATTTTTAGCTAACTTAACCAATCAGAGATAGCGTCACTTGCTATTTTTGGACAAATTCATTTTAATTAGATCTCTAATTTATTTTCAACTAAATTATTTTTCAACTGAAAAGTTTAATCCTTTTTCCAGACACATTTGTTTTAAAAAAAAAATAGACTTAATCCTTATTTCCTTTCTTTTCTCTTTTTTTTTTTTTTTAACATCCAGGTAACATTTCAAATTTTTGAGCTTCCTTCTTTAGATCTTAAGATAAGACAATTTCAAAATTAGAGCTCTCACCCATTATAAGCTCCCAAAGTGAAAAACAATTATTTACAAAAAAAAAAATTGCTACAAAGATCGATATCTGATTAAACAGATTTCCTCTTTTAACAAAAAATTGTACAAAAAAAAAATAATTTGACAGATTTAATCCTTCCTTTTCTTTCAATTTTTAGTAAATGTAAATTTCTGTATGTAATGTACACACATCCTTCATTCTTTCAAATCATTCATAAACTAACATTAAATAATATGATTGCTAGCTTAGTAATTATAACCCAATTATTTAATTAAATCTGTAACTTTTAAATCCCACTTATAATTAAAGAAAAGCAAAATAGAAGTATAAAATAAGACATTAAAATTGATCAAGCATAAGTTAGATTTAAAGAAAGTTAAAATGTTGAATATTTGAAATATAAAACAATTAAATAGTTTACACATACATTGCTTATACGTATGCATTATAACTTTGCTTTTTAAAGAAAATTTAAATATTAAATATTAAATGTGTGTACTGCTCTTTTTGAGATTTATTAACACACAAACAAGTAAAGCATATAATTGTTGTTCCACTCTCTCTGTTTAAAGCTTTTAGAACTGGACCTTGTAGGGTTTAAACTTGGATGCCCTACAACTTCCTTTATGGTTATATAAAAATGTGATGATGATTTTTGATTTACACTTTCTTACATGCACATTACTATAAATTTGGCTAGTGACCAAATTGTAATGGCACAATATATATATATATAAATCATTTTTTTGTATAATAAATAATAAAAGGACTGGCTCAGAAGAAATATGAGACTATTCAAAAATAACTGGAATCATTCTCTGAAAAGTGAGTGCATTGTAGTACATGCTTTTGCCACAATATGCCTCTTGCAAGATCCCCTGCATCAGTCTGCCAACTTTTATCATTAAGAGTAGTTGTATTATGGAAAAGTAAATGTTTTTGTAAAGTGTGTCCCACTTACTTGTCAATGTTTGTAATGGCTAAAAAATTGAAACAATATAAAATTCAATTTTCTGTTAGAGAAAATGTCTGTAGAAACAATTATAATGCATGAAACCGTTTATAAGAAAGCTGCTTCTGGGAAAACATAAATTTACAAGTGATTTAATTGAAGTATCAGATTCACTATATCCCAAAAAAGCATAATGAATGAAGTCCAATATCAAGATGATGGTAATATTTTGAGAGGGGGTGGGGAGATGCAAATGAAAATTGTTCATTCAGTTTATTTGTAATGATCATATGTTTTAACTACAAGTTCTGAAATGTTTGTGTGATGTGGTAAAATGAAAGTGTCTCAATTTGTGACCAAGTCGGAACTGCAAGCTTTACTACAACAAAGCTCCAGTGCACAAAGCCTTCAGGGTGGCATAATTTTTAATTAAATTTAGCATAACCCAATTTATATATTAGCCATATTTACTTGATCTCATTCCATGCAACTTATTTTTATTTTCTTGAATAAAAAAAAAAAAGCTACTTTGCAATAATCTTTATATTACTCCAAAAAGTGAAAAATACATTTAAAACTAGTGTATTGCATTAAATGAAGTGAACTTCGAAGGGAATTCAATTTGTAATACCTAAAAATAATTACACAATTTATAATTACAAATTTATGGTTATTTTTTAATACCTCCTTGCATATTCAAGTTTTCTGTTTCTTAGTCATTCTGCACAAAATGGAAGACTTATGTGCAAAAATAGTCTTGCTTATCTCTATAGTTTCGCAAATAAATACTTGAGCAGATTTCAAAAATTACTTTATTATTAGAAATAGTCTTTGCAATTTAGTGAAAGAGCATAGCAGAGTTGAGCGCTAAAGGTTCTTGAATTAAAGCCTCAGCTGTCTTTTTGATGCTTGAATACCACATGACCTATTATGCAATAACCTTTCAATTCCTGAATCAAAGCCCAAATTGTCACCTTCTGACAACTAAACTTTCAGTCATTTTTTCATATATTTATTAGCAATTTTATTTTGTTTATAAACATTGTATGATGAATAAATAGTAAAATTTGGGGGAATATTTTAACGAACATGTGTACTAATAAAAATCACATGATTATCACAATATTTTTGATATTTATTGTAATATTTTGGACATCATATTTTTATTTTTGTTTGTAAGTTTTCAAAAATATTTGATGTTATCTTTTCTATGATTTTTATTAGTAAAATAATATTTTTTCTATTGGGAAATTGTTTCTCAAAAATTTAGTTTTTTATTTATGACTAAAAATTATTTCCCCACAATTTGTTATTGATGATAATCAAATACCTTCATTTGGTTATAGTTCCTAATGACATAGTTATTCAGGTCAACTCATTATCATGCAGATGAAGTGGTAAACCTTAATTTACTCTTTACTTATTATTCTCTATTTATATGGATTATCCAACCACATAATGTTTCTTATCTTTGAGATGTTGTTGATAACTTTGTCTTTTTTATTATTACTATTTTATAAATTTGCCTTGCAATTTCCTTTATCATTTTTTTAATATGCCAAACTGTTCAGTTTTATTCAGTTATTTATCTTTTATTATTCAATTATGAAATTTGTTTTTGTCTTTTCTTATTGTTATCAGTCTATAATGTTGTATATTATCTTTCAATTTTCAATCATCATGCTTTTCTGGCAATCATAAATCACCCTTTTTCTATTTTCTCTATTTATTCCTTTTTTTCAACTTCACTTTTGATTTTTTCCCTCTTTCCTGGTAAAGTTCAATTTAATATTTGCTTTGATAATTTTTTTCGGAGGTATCCTCTATAAATGTTGATGTTATTCCAACTATCTTGTTTGATTTTATTCTTATAGTGT
The DNA here is from genome assembly GCA_028023455.1 of Epiperipatus broadwayi. Taxonomy (NCBI): domain Eukaryota; kingdom Metazoa; phylum Onychophora; class Udeonychophora; order Euonychophora; family Peripatidae; genus Epiperipatus; species Epiperipatus broadwayi. The sequence goes on from JAQFVV010006220.1 coordinate 10,480,395, forward strand.
GTTCAATATTTATTTCTTGAATTGTCTTATTGCCTATTCATTCTCTTTTTACTCTTTTTACTCATCTTTGCTAATAGTTCATTTCTATGATAATCTTTTCTTTAACTGCCAAATCTCATTTTCATAAATAATTATTCACTTCACTATTGTATAATATAATCATTGCTAACTTTTGATTGCATAATATTATATTTATTAATGCTATAGTTTTTTTTAATTCAGCATGTTTCATTTTCTTATAGCTTCGTGCTTATATACTTGTATTGTACATATTTCCAATCTGTTGTCCATCTTCCAATATTCTAACATAAAAGCTTTTTTCTCTTCTTATAATTAATATTTTAATTCTATAATCCATTAGTTTACTTTTCTTAAGCAATTGTAATTGACGTTTAAGTGCTTGGAGACACTGAATAAGAAAAGTGTAACAGTGAAACTAGTCTTAATTTATGCTTAGCATGACTTCGATATCTTTGTCATGATATTATTTATAATCATAGCAATGAATGAATAAATTGTGGGCAGAAGGTGTAATATAAGCAACATGTAAATTGTACGTAAATAAGCTTACATGTTCCACTTTTTAGAAATGGGAAAGCAAATTCTTTTTTATTTATAGCATTGGCATTGTTCCTTTATTTTACATTCTACTAAAAAAATTGCACTTTTTAAAAATTTCCCCTCCAATTCCAAGGTTCAAGCTACTTTATAAAAATAATAAGAATGGATTGATATTATAACTTAATAAATAAAACAATATATATTATGCACTTTAATTAATGTTGCAGGAGCTCAATTATTTTCTAGTATAGTTGTAAGTCTGAGATGTTTATAATAGGAGGACAATTAGCAAATTTCCAGTAATGATATTTAAATGTTATTACTTGGTCATAATGTTATTGCCTCATTAGCCTGACTAACATGCAAAAAAAAAAAGAACATACATATGATATATGATGATGAATAGCAAAAAAAAAAATGCGAGAATAAAATACGTAGATAAAGGATCAAACAAATATTACTGATATCATTGCAAGAATTTAGACAGAAATGAAGCTGGGCTGGACATATTTCTAGAAGAGATATAATAATTAATGGATAATTGAAGCCTTAAACTAGTTCCTAAAAAATAGTAAAAGATCTAGAAAAAGACCGCATGTGAGATAGATGAAATAAAAACGTTTAGTGGTGTGAAGAGAATGGAGTCGGAGAAACTGAATTAAATTTGGAGGGACCTTCAACTGGAAGGGATTGATAGTAGTTGAAAATAATTATAATGATATATGATAGTTATAAATTACAGTGATTGAACACAAAAATAAAGACAAGATGATAAATAATGGAAATCAGACTGAAGAAAAAATATAAAAGTAATAATAGTTGTGGTGGTGGGGGAAGGATTGTCTTTTGAAAAGATTATTGAAGACTAAATAACTGAAATATATTATGAGAAAGCAAACAAAAACAGAAAATAAATTAGGACAACTGAAAAATGTATCGAAAACAACAATTAATGTTATTTTATTTTAATACTGCACAAATTAAATTAATAGGCAAATAGAAACCGTTGATTTTTTTTTTTTTAACGTTGATCCTCTTTACTAGCATACAGCGAAAAGAATAAGTTCTATAATATAAATTCCAGTCCCTTTATTTTCTATGTAAATTTTGATTCTGTATGTAAAGATATAGTGACTTCTTAATTTTATATATATATCATATAATTTTGATTATCAAATTAAAAATTTAATAGCATTACTCTAAATAAGATATAAGAGAAATGGCAAGAAATAAGAAATATTTCTACAAATCATCTGTATATTATCATAGGGGGCGTTACCAAGCAAATATCCATTTTAATTTGCTCATTCTATCTTTTCATAGACAATATACTTAGCACAATTTCTTAAAGGGCAATACTAGTTGATAATTGGGTTTTTCATCAAGTGTCGACAACTTTCATTAAGATTATTTATTTCTTTAAGGTCGATAATATTATGCAAATTTAACGAGAATGTTGCCTAATTTTTTTTATCGTGGTTTTTTTTTTTTAATTTCAACTCTTAAACACGACATTGCTCAAGGTAATATTTTAATTGAAAAAAAAAAAAAAGTATCAAAATATTTATGTATGTAAATAAAAACTTTTACCAGACTTTTCTGGTCGGATAAAGAAATTGATTAGTAATCAAAGATAAACATGTTTCCAGTATTTAGTTTTCATTCAGAAAAATGAAATGTTAAAACAATTATTAGAAATAATCAATCCATTAATCTAGATGTGTTTAATAGAAATTAAAGATTTTGAATTCTGACTATTAATCTTACAAGATGCAAATATTTAATATCTTATTATGATTCTATATTTTAATAGCTAAGTTTAAATAAGAAGAGATAATAAAGCAAAATATAACAAAAGATGTAAAAATCTAGTGTGTGTACATAATTAAGTCGTAAATTTATGGGATATATATCATTTTTATCGTGTCTTTTTTTTTTTTAAGTGCAGGCGCTATGCATTACTTTGACTACCTTATCCAAACTTCATTATTGAATATTGCCCAATTTGTTCATATATTTAAGAAAAAAAATTTTTTATTTGAACTTTTTTTTAAAAATCTATTATTCATTTTTAGCCATATTTGTTCTATTTAACTTTTCCATTTTACTATGTTGAATTCAAATAGTCTTTAAAATTTTATTTTCTATTTTTAATAATATCCATGTTTTATTTCACAGCAAATTTTTTAACTTTAATTTTTTTCATTTCTCTTTATATATACATTTAATTTTTTTTTTTTTTCCATATGTCATAGCATCGGCCAGGACGCGAACCCACACCCGTCTGCAACCAACTACTTGCTTGCAAGGCGGGTGCGATGACCTCTCGGCTAACAACGCTTGACAGCATTTTAAATTTTTGTTAAAATTTAACATTAAAATTATCGGTTATTGTCTCAAATTATGAAAGGGTACATAGTTGATGGATATTTGAATAAACTTCAGATATGATAAACTATAAGCAATGCCCTGTATTTAATGCAATGGTAGAGAGTTAGTCTCTGGAATGTAAGATTCTTTGTTTGATGCCAGTGATGGCATTTCTGGAGCTCAAATTTCTTATAAACTCCCAAACAATAAAGCGATTCAATAATTTATTTAACTATAAAATGTTTCCAATACAAATAATAATAACTCCTTTCCGCAGTTTTCACCCCCCTCCCCACGTTTTTTTATTATCATATTAGTTCATTTATTTAAATTAATATAAAGCCCAGTTATTACAATTCTTTCTAACCATTGGTCTTTTTCTGCACCAAGTATGATAGTATTATTACATTTTTGCAGAGTCATATTTTGGCAATTCTCCCTTTTTTTATTACTCAGATAAATAAATAAATAACTGAATGGTTTATTGCTCTAAAGTTCGTAAGAAGTTTAAATATCACAAGTAATAAGTTAGCCATAGACTTTGAGTTCCAGAGTCTTTAATCTCTCTAATCTACCATTGTACCAAATCATGCAGCCTAGAGAAGTAAGTATAAATATATAATGCATATACATCATGGTAATAAATAAATAATAGAAAATGACTGGGGCTTCTGTTGTGATCTTATATAAGATATTACAATCAATAGAAAATTTCTTTGAAATCAAATTTTGATAAGGACTTCATTCAGAAAATGGTTGTATGTTTGAATTTATCTTGCTGCCACAAATATGACAAGTTTTTTTAAGAAAATGGTCTAAAAGTGCCCTGATTTATAAAAACAGGCTGGATCACAATGATTGATTATTTAAATGATAAAAATACTTATAGTACTACTTTCTGATAGCAAAGCAGAATGAAAGGGTTATACAATGTTTTTTCATCTCTATATAGATGGAATGCATGAAATTTTTTTGATATAGATTGTCCAAATGTGAACACAGAACAGAACCTGTTGCTAAGAAGTTGTTTATTGTTTACTTAAAGACATAGGGTGTTGAGTAGATTATATATTAATATACTTCAAACATAAAATAAATATCTCATATTCCAAAATGTTATAGGAAAAAATATTCATTCTTTAAAGCAAATTCTATTTGCACGAAATTTCAATAACTATTAAACAGTAAAATTATCAATTTAGATTTTCAAGATAGTCATATTATTAAAGCACAAAATATTTTTCAAAAGTGTATTGAGAATACAAATATGACTGTCTTTGGATTCATTAAAATAGAATCCTCTTGTTTTTTTTTTTTTTTTGACAATAATTGCATTAGTAAGCAAACATGCAACATTCTATACTTGTTACAATAATAAGCTGAAAGTGGGGACTCCTAAGAATACATTCTCAAACAATGTGGGATCAGAGAAGCCATTAAGATCCTTAAAAAGCCAGTTTGTATCAATAAACATGATGATACATGCAAATTACCTTCTATTTGGAATATTATGAATCCAAAGATAGAAGTTTAATGACTAACAAACAGAAATCTATTTCTGCTATTCCAATTCTGCCACCTTATGTAATTCTTAAGTAATCAATAAATTTTAGATGATAGTGTCTAATGAATCTCTATCCAATGATGTTCTATCCATATCTCCAGACTAGTTTCTAACCTATGGCTTTGATCAAAATGGATTTGAATCAAGATCCAGGTTCAAAACTTCAATCCTTCAAAAAACCAATAAAACAATCAACACTCTCTCCAGTATTTCGCTTTCAATTCCTGGTAAAATCGCACTCCTTAACATGCTAGTGTTTTCAAGACTCAATTACTATCTACCGATCATCAAGCCTACTAAAATCTTCGGTAAACAAATAGGCTCATTATGTACTAAGCTATTGTGGAAAAGGAAGGTTGTGGCCATAAGCTTGGCAAAGGCCCAAATGCCTAGAGAACTGAACAGTCTACACTCAGTTGCTATATTATACTTGCAAAAATCACTAAATCTGCTACACAAACATTCACTGGAAATGGACTATACAAATTTAATCCAAGAATTTCAACCTACTGATATGCCACCTCCCCATTGCAAAGGATGGTTGACTGACATCTGGACACATGTCAATGGCTATATTAACTTAACTCCAAATATCTTCAATGAAAAAAAGTCCTACTGGGAAACTTACAGGCTAAAGAAAGATGCCCTCAACATTGGTTTCTGGGAAACTTACAGGCTAAAGAAAGATGCCAAACATTGGTTTCTGGAACCCAAATTTATTGATTTTCTTCTGAAATTAAACCTCTCATCACTACCCACTAATCATTTCCTTGTAATGAGGAGGGGTTTTAACAAAATTAGCTCTCATTGTGAACTCTGTCAGAGGGATGAGGAAACAATTCAACACATTTTCCTAGATTGTCCATCACTCAGCATTCTTGGGTCTTTCATTGATGAAAAGGTAAAATGCTTTTCTACAGACACATTCTTAATCCAGCAAGCAATTAAAGCTGGCAATTTTGCTAACATTAGATTAGCAATTTTCCTATTCTTTGCTATCTGGCTAACGAGATGCAGCTTTGTTCTGGGCAATGCGAACACCAGTACCCTTCAAGTATTTAAAACACTCATCAAGGGTAATATCATCAGAGATAAAATGCTTGCTCCGGATTGACTGTATCAACAAACCTGGGCCAGCATCTCCATGCTAGTGCACTGATTATTGCAAAGATATCAATGATCAAATATTAGTCTCGCCTCATCAATGCAATACCAAGATGAGCTCAGTCATATATATGTGAACTTTACCATACTATCTAAAGACTACCAATTAGTGGATTGATCACACCATCTACCTCAACAATAAAAGCTAACAAATTTAATCATGAGCTGAATGGCTTAACTTATAAGAAAGTGACAGACAGATCTTGGGATGCTTGGGCTCGGACTGACGGATTGGGAGTGAATCAATGACCTTGTCAGTGTTCTCCCAGCCCACCTAGCTTCTGCTTCGCATCTTGACTTTAAACCTATACTCATTATCAATTTGGACGTGCCTTTCAATGCTCAATGAGGCATGCATAATTGTTCAACTGGGACAAAGTATGAACCAATCTAGAATACTACTGAAGCGTTGATCCAACATTCATGTATATATCCACTTCTCATTTAGCTATGGACATTGCTTGGTATTCATGTAATCATCATTGTATAAAATTGTATAAATCATTTAAATAAATCGTTATTTTAAAAAAAAAAAAAACAATGGATAGGGAATTATTAAGCAGTATGATTTATCATCTATTGATTTCTCAGCATTTACTAGGTGTCAAATTTGCAATAAGAAAAATAGTTTTCTACTTACAAGTATTTGTAACCTGGAGCCGTGTGGTATTTTAATAGTTTTAATGATTGTCGGAAAAATAGGTTAAGTTTAAAACATAATAGAAAGCATCTTTTAGGGGAAAAAATTATAGAAAAAGTTATAATACAGTTTTACAGACAACAAATAAATAGATTAAAGATCAATATTTGTATGTAGCTATTTTGTAAGTCACATTAATTTGTATAGTCATCCAAAAAATTCACCGTTAATTTTTTTTCTTTTTTTTTTTATTAGAATAGCCATAATAACCTTCACACTTTTAATAACTTAAATTATTGTAATTTAAATTATTGTGGACATGTGCATGAAGAATTAAAGTTCAGACATTGTGCATTTTTCTTCCGTGCATCCAAACTGAATTCATGTCAATGCTAAGTAATTTTTTTGGGAAAGACTCGAATGTTTTTTTTTCTTCTTTATTTAGCTAAATGATAAAACAATCATGGAAAACTGCTCAAATTATTATGTAACCAACTCAATACTGTTTTTTTCTTGGCTGTTTTTTTTTTACAAGGGACTATTGAAACAGCCTTTTTTATGCAGCAGAATATTTATTTTAAAAAATGCTGTTTTATCTTTATTTATATATGAATGTTTTTGTAAGTTTGATGTTTATCAGTATTGAAGAAGGCTGTTTACCTGATTTGAAGTTAGCCCTAAATAATATTCGTCAAATTTGCCTTGTCTATAAAAATTGAGGAAGCAGATGTAAATGATCATTTTATGTTTGCTAAGCAATCCAACAGCATTTTGAAATTATTGCTTTCAGTGTTTATATATAGTTTAAAATTCTATTTTATATACAGCTATATATAATTTTGATAATAAATCTTAACTTACATCTAGATTTAGGAATCAAAATTTGTGTAAATTTGAGGCTGATAGAAAGACTAATATTGCATGCTATATAAAAGATTTATTAAGTGTCGGCTTCAGCTACAGATTAATTACAAAGAAAATAGATCAATTTTACAGAAAATCAATAACTAACCACATAAGTAAAGATAAACCTCAAATTACACTCCCTTATATTCCCAAATTATTGCAACAGATGATGAAGACTTTGGCTGGTGAATTTAAGGTTGGCTTCTGCACTCCCCCTAATACTAACAGACTTATTAATAATTCGAAGGATAGAATAAGACACCTCAAGTCGTATACAGTATTTCATGTCCTCAGGCTGGATGCAGTGCCACATACTATGGGGAAACCAAGGCCACTGTTTATAATAGAGCTGCTCAACACATTTATACTTACAGAAGAGCAAAAAAGAACAATGATAACTCTCAATATTCTTCGAACATGAGAAGCAGGCTGGCCATGTGTCTGAACCTGGCACTGCAAAAGAAAAATCAAGGAGGCGTATTTTGTAATCAGTGATAACAATGCCATCAATAGACGAGACACGTGTTTTTCTATCTAAAAAAAAATGAACAAATTAATTTGCATTCGCATTTGCATATTTTATTAGTTAGCAACATTACAGAAATGATTTATAACTTATGTTGGCCATGAATATGAGGGAAAACCTCGAAAGTACTTGGCCCATTTAATTGTTTTGGTTTTTGCAGCTTCTTCATCAGCGGGTAATTCGCTTTTATATGCTATAAATCTAGATTGTTTTAAATGTAAATCAAATAATAACAAAAATACTATGCAATCAAAAATCTGTTGGTAAAGCAACTTTGGCTATTATCATGTGATATATATTTAAATGTGAAGTTAGCATAACTTAATGAATATGTAATTAAGAAGAGTAAACCACTCCCTTTCCCTTATGCAATAAATAATTAACACTAGATATGTTAATAAAGGATGAAGAATAGAATGGATCTTTTTTTTTTTTTTTTAAGTTTTTGATATTTATAAATTTACCTTTGCCAACATTTATGAAAATTCACTGTGAAATTAATATATGTTAGATGAAAATGTGCATTAATAATTATGAAACTAACATCCATAAACTATACAAGATAGAATAAAAATCTCATTTTTAATCTTGTTTTTTTATTAAATAGAATAAATGTAAACATGAAATTAACATAATTACTAAAACAAGCAAAACTCTCCCTACAGTAGTACCACTCAGTGCAAGCCAGAGTAATCAATGGATACCAGAAGGCTTGTGCATAAAATCCCTATCTAGTATCTATTCATCCAATATCCCCAAACTAGTTTATAGCACGGTGCTTCCATCAATGAGGAGCATTAGATCTGAGAGCAATGCACCTAGATCTTAGAATCTAATGCAACCCTCCAGCAGCGGCCTTTTATCTCTACTTAACTACAAAATTATAAGAAAATTGAAAACACAATATTTTCAATCCAAGCTTATTAGCTTATATAGTCATATAGGTCTGAACTCAGTTCAGTACCCATATATTTTGGTGTCTTTGGTTCTGTAATAACCATAGCCACCACTATCCTATTAGGTGGATTGGTATTAAACCACTAAACATCACATGATCACCATTTCTTATGCTTGCTCATAACTGTTATTAAAACAGGCAAAACTCTCTATACAGTATGCCATTCACTGCAAGCTAGAGTAATCGAATCAATGGATTCCAGAAGGCTTGTGCATAAAATCCCTATCTAGTATCTATTCATCCAATATCCTCAGACTTATTTCTAGCATGGAACTTTCATCAGTGAGGAGCCTTAGATCTGAGAGCAATGCACCTAGATCTTAGAATCTAATGCAACCCTCCAGCAGCCACCTTTTATCTCTATTTAACTACAAAAGCATGAGAATAAAATTGAAAACACAATATTTTCAATAGAAGCTCATTAGCTTATATCCATTGATTATTCTGGCTTGTACTGAGTGGCACTACTGCATGGAGAGTTTTGCCTGTTTTAATAACAGTTATGAGCAGGCTTAAGAAATGGTGATCATGTGATGCTTAGTGGTTTTAATACCAATCCTGTCTAATAGATAGTGATGGATATGGTTATTAAAGAACCAAAGACACCAAAATGTATGGGTACTTAACTGAGTTCAAACCTATATGGTTATATAAGCTAATGAGCTTGGATTGAAAAAATATTGTGTTTTCAATTTCATCTCATGGCTTTGTAGTTAAGTAGAGATAAAAGGTAGCTGTTGGAGGGTTGCATTAGATCCTAAGATCTAGGTGCAGTGCTCTCAGATTCAAAGACACAAGCTAGAAACTAGTCTGGAGATATTGAATGTGTAGGCACTAGATAGGGATTTTATGCAAAATCCTTCTGTCATCCATTGATTACTCTGGCTTGCACTAAGTGGCACTACAGTATGGAGAGTTTTACCTGTTTTAGTAACAGTTATGAGCAAGCATAAGAAATGGAGATCATGTGATGTTTAGGGAAATTAACATAGCTTAATGCATATGTAATTATGAGAAGTAAACATTCTTCTGCAAGCTATTAATAAGTAATACTATGTTAACTAAATCAAAAATAGAATGGATCTACTTATTCTTTAAACTTTTGATGTTTATATATTTACATTTGTCAATATTGGTGGTAATTCAGAGGGAAATTAATATATTGTCTATACAAAAATAGAGATAAAAATTTTATTTTTAATAGTTTTGTTTTAATAATCAAATAGAAGTTAATAAATATAAAAATGGAATAAGTATAATGTATAAGTAATAAAGAGAAGTAAATCACTCTACTTCAAATTATGAATAAATAATACAGATAGCCTGAGAAAGAGTAATCTTCTCTTCTTAATTATATATACAATAAACTATTATAATTTCAAATTTACATTTATTAATTCCTATTTGATTTAACATAATGTTATTAAAAATGAGATTCTGCTTCATGTAGTGTGAGCTAAGATCATTAATCTCACTTACTTATTTTAAATATTTATGTAATCAAAGTAAAATTTTAGTTTTAAATAATTGTAATAAATTCAAGATCTTACAATATAATCTGCATAAGGGAGCATTTTATTATATATAAGTTCTAGTAGCTAGAAAAAGTTCCTTTTTTGTTGACAAAAAAAAATGATTTGGGCATTAACTAAAAACTTGAAAATTTTCATTTATAATGGAATGACTGATTGTTTATTCTTTTACAATATGTTAAAAGTGGTTATCCATCAGACCTATTACTTTGCATGAGAGTGCTACAGTGAAAGTTATCAAACTATCACCATACTAATGGAGATATGGATGTTGGTACCTCTATTCAAAAACAGATATATTATTCTTTAACTAAGTCTTAAAGTCTATATCTAAGCTTGAAGATAATCTCTAGTTTAATAAATAATTACTAATAACCATTAATGTATTTATATGACGTGATTGATGTCAAAATTGTGAATGTAAAAAGTTTGAAACTTGTAAACTAAACTGCAATAATTTGATATTCATAAATACAGAAAAATTATGAAGACAATGCATAAAAAATTGTTATCTGGGTTAACGATGAATTCTGGTTCAGCATATAAAGTACAATGAGATGGGTGAGGGTTTTTAGGATTATGTGAAAGAATGGAAGTTTTAATATTTATCTAAGTATATGTAAAATTGTAGAAAGATCTACTGTTAAGACAGGCAAAACTATCTCTATAGTAGTGTCACTCAATGCAAGCCAGAATAATCAATAGATGCACTATTATATAGAGAGTTTTGCCTGTTTTAACAGCTTGATCAAGCATAAGAAATGGTGATCATGTGATGTTTAGCGATTTAAGAACTACTGTTTACAATATGTGCCAATTTTCTAGTGCATGTGTGAAGAATGGATTCTTTCACAATTCTACAAATATAGTTAAATTGCTATATTATTAATTATTACACCTAGTCAAACTAATAAGATTATTGTACAGTTAGCTGTTAAAAATGAAAAACTTTCTCTTCCCTGTGATAAAGTGAACTTGTGTAAGTAATATACAGGTTTCATAAAACAGTCTCATAATAAATTCAAACTCTAATTTAGGCACAGTCAATAATTAATTGCTGGTTTATTTAAAGAGTAAACATTAACTATAGATGAATCATCTGATTTTAAAACAATTATTGAGAGTTGTCACTTTTCTAACGCATGTTGTAAAGAATAAAATTTTCCACACATGTCCATAAATCGCTACTATATTATTAATTATTATATCTAAATATATGAATAAATTATGTTAATTTTTGTGTTTAACTTTGTCTAAAAAGTGAAACTTGTTTTGAAATGAATGCATAGTGAGATCTGACTTTCAGGAAGGATGCGCTGATAAATAAATAAAAAAACATATATATATATTGTAAGGAATTTTGTTAAATGCTTTTTAAACAAAATGAAAACTCATATGCTCTAATGTAGAATCTCATTTATGAAAGTAAGGTTTTACAAATCCAATATTATATATTGTGTTTTTCAAATTGTTATTGAATTTTCAATAAAACAATGTAAATTGTAATTAAGTATAAAAACTTTTGTTATTATTATAGAGATAAGTGATGAGCTAATATATTAATTTTAATATTTAAGAAAGAGTATTAGTACAAATGACACTTTTGCCAAAAAATATAAAAATGTTTATATGAAAAAGTACTGCTATACTAAAAGAAAATATTTTTGCAATGTTTACAAATTTTAACCTTTGATTCAATATTTTTGAAATATACATACACAGAATAAAATAATAATAAATGAAATTATTGGGTAATCACTTGACAGATTATGTGGCATTTGTATATCAGGAATAACAGAGTTGAGCTTTGATCAAAGAAGCTTTAGTTCTTGAATTTATCACTATTATTGCATTAAACTATGCATGATTCTATTGAATGATTTAATATATATAAATTATAATCACAGAGGGTATTAAATGTTTAACAATGTCTTCAAATATTATGAAATTTTGTTTTTATAAGTAATTATTTTGCAAAAATGGGTGATTGATGAGTTCTATGCCTGAAACAATGTGATTATTATTTACTGTTGCAAAATTTATACTTTTTTTCACAATGTATTTAATATTGTCTAATTTTATCAGACATAACAACTGGTTATAGTTTTTTTCTTTTAATTATTTGTAGTTTTATTTTAAATCAAAAGAGGAATCGAACTTTATTTCCATTTGTACGAAATATGAGCATATTATTTTTTTAATGTCATTTATTGTTAGTAATATATTACTATGCTATAGCAAAAGTAGGCATACTAGTGAATTAAGATTCCTATTTCCTCAAGATCCATAGATATCTGCATCATTATGGTGTTCAGGTTTTTTTATGAGACCCAACAACATTTTAGAAATATCATTGGTTAATAATTCAAGTTTGTCAAATAAATTATTATGACTGAAAGATGTTAATCAACATCTTAACAATAAATCTTATTTTTATGGAAGTAATAACTTTAAGAGTAAAGTTTGGTGTAAAAAATAGTATTGTTAAGTGTATAAGAAAGTTGGAAATGGTATCATATGTAAATCTCATCCTTACCTTATATCCTTGTCAAGTATAGGCATATTGTTTTATATGTATCAAATTAAGTATCAAATAATAATCAAATGATCATGGCTTGGGAGTTCATAAGAAGTTTCAACAATGGAAGTAACAGATTCAGTGCTGTCTATATAATTTAAATTCCAGAGTCAAAAAATAGGTCATTATAAAACTAATTTAATCATATCTGATATTTTATTTTCCATTTAAAAGAGAAGGAGAAGTCAATCTTTTGTACTTAGTGAATTTTTAAACCTGCCATAATGTTTAAACATAAAAAGAAAATGAAGTCATTGTTATCATTCAGTTTAAATATGAAGCAAACTGTAACTATTTGTCATTATAATTAAAATTAAAGGCAGAAAAATATGCCAGAATTGGAGAAAATAATTGAAACATCTTTCATGATAGCACTATATAATGTTATGAAGCACCTGAATGGAACATTTTTTTATAGATTGAAACTTCAGGGAATATAGTGACGTAGTAATTTCAAAACAGGTAATAGATTTTAACAGGATAAATTATAGACTATTTATTTATTATTTGATAATCAAAGAGGTCTAATATTTGACTATAAAAAGGATCAAATTTTTGGTACATTGTTAGGTGAAGCATTTGTGTCCATATTACTTAAGCAGCACTTAATATTTTAAGAAAGAAGGCTCAAGACTAACAATTATGTTTCCTAAGAATGGCACCAATAGAAAATTATAAGAGATTGCAGGCAAAAATATAAAACCACATTAAAACAAATACATAAGTCAATACACATCTAAAGCAAAACAATGTCTATTGACATTTACAAGCAGAATATTTTTTGCTGATTTCCAAAACTGTTTTCTATTTATGCTTTGAAATCAATGATCCATAAACATAAAAATCAGTTAATGATTAATTAGAAAATTCCATTTGGTTGCTAAATTCTCATGATTTTTTTAATTGCAATAAAGTTATTAACAAAGCTGTCAATAGACTGAGTCTTGGTAAAACAATATGGTGGAGGTATGGCCAACCAAGCACTTTACATGGATTATATCAGAATCTCCAACTATTCAACATTTTGGAGCATCATCACATGCATCTTATAATACAAGCATTATTTCTAAATAATACTATTATTTTTCAAGATAGTAATGTTCCAATTTATACATTTTATGATCTCAGAAATTTACACCTTTTCTACAGTTTCTTCAATCACTGGATCAAAATATTGTGAGTTTTTTAAGCTTATTCTTAAAGGAGTGAAATGTTGATGTCTTTTGTGTCACAGTTTTCAATTATTTGAACATTTTGAGACATCACATGCAACTCATGGCACAAACACTTTCTAGATAATACTATTATCCAACTTAATCATCCCATGCAATAATTTATTAATGTGGGTACTCTAAGAAATATATGACACATCTCATAAACTTTTCAATTACTTGATCAAAATATTATGAGATTTTGCAGGGTATTCTTAGATAATATGTTGAATGTTGCATTTCTGATAACTCTTGGAGAATTTGTTTTTTCTTAAAAAATGACTTAATATACTATAGAAATATTTATACTTATCTACTTGTGATAAGCTTGTGAAGAATATTCTTCTTTTATTCTTATATGTTCTCTTTTCATAGTTATTTATACACAGATTATTTATAAATATATGCACTTAGGTATTATTATAATAAAAGCTATAAATAATTGCATATGTACTGAAGCTCAGTGCTTTCAAGGGTGATATATGGCCTCATATTTAGGCCATACATTGCCCTCAAAAGTGCTAAGGTTTAGTTAATATGCAGTTATTAATAGATTTTCTTACAATAATGTTTAAGTGCATATATTTATAAATTACAGTGGGATGAGAAAAGTTTGTTGCATTTTAAATTATACACAGGTTAATATAGAACATATTTCAAGTAGTAGTATTCTCATTTCTTTAGATACTGCTAGCCTAATCAGTAATAGTATAGTACTAGAATTGAACTAATGACCATTAGAATCATTATTATTTTCAATTTAAAATGGTACTCTAATCACCTAGGCTGTTCTCTAAAATCAAGAAACATCTAAAAGAGAGAAAAGTTAAATCTTTTGAAATGTTATGTTATTTACTGACTTGTAATATTATTATTAGCAGTTGAATGTATTTGGAAAAATAAATAAGATTTGAATTTTTTTAAAAACATTTAACAATTTAACTAGATGATAAAAATGGATGCAAAATATCAACATCATAACCTTACATCCAATCATGTTCTTTTTCTGTTTATGATTTGTTTTGTCTTTTACTTAAGATCCTCAGATTGATTTAAATTCTGGGTTTTATGGTATTCAACTTCTTATAAACTATTGAGAAATAAAGCCATTCTATTATTTATTTTATTTACTTATTTGGAAATCAGTTTTTACTATAAAAGAATTATTATAAACAGTACCAATAGATTTTTTTTGAGTGTTATTACTTAAAAATCTACCTTTTTTTTTATTACTGAGATATTGTGACAACATTTCTACTAAATAAGGTGCTTACAACATTTTCATTTTAGTTTTGTCTGGGCAAGCAATTGTAAAGAACTAAAGGAAAAAACTAGTATAATATTCATTCTTAGAATTTGAGTGAAAGATTCAATGAGATATATATTATAACTTTATCATTTTTAGAAAAAAAAACAAAGGTATATTGTTAATTTCTAGATCTCTATAATTTTTTTTATTAAACCACTAAACATCACATGATCACCATTCCATATGCTTACACAAGTTATTACAATAGAGGCAAAATTCTCTGTACAGTAGTGACTGCCATTCAGTGTGAGCCAGAGTAATCAATAGATGCAAGAAACTGTGTATAAAATCTCTATCTAGTGCTGACTCAACCAATATTACCAGACTAGTTTTTAGCTTGTGGTTTTCATTAGTGCCAAGCCTTTGATCTGAGATGACTGCACCTAGATCTTATGAGCTAATGCTTTATAGTTAACTAAAAAGATATAAGGTGGCTGCTGGAGGGTTGCATTAGATCCTAAGATTTAGGTGCAGTGTTCTCAGATCCAAGGCTTTTTACTGATAAAAGCCACAAGATAGAAATTAGTTTGGAAATATTGAATGATCAGGCACTAGATAGGGATTTTATGCATAAACCTTCCTGCATCCATTGATTACTTTGGCTTGGACTGGGTGGTACTATTGTATGGAGAATTTTGACTCTGTTGTATAATTTTTTGTATTACTGTGACCATAACTTTCCCTACTTTTGTTTAAAGGATAAAAGATTAAAATATTTAATCATAGAACATTCAAGTTATAATATAAAAAAATAATATAATTCTCAAAAACAATTTAATATTAAATATGCTCCTAAGATATCTAAGGACTTTTTATCTTGAGCCATTAAGTAAATCATGGACTAGGAAAATAAGTGAACATATGAGTGTGAGAAAATTTTTTCATTGTATAAAAACATTTTGTCAGAGCACAAGCTTAACATAATCATTTAAAAATTGAGAGATAGAGTGTTGAACATAGCTTATGATGCTTCTAAAAAATAATATTTTTGAATTCAATTATTGTTAATATAGGATTAATTACATTTTTAAATATAATTTCTGTGTCTCAATAGCAAGAGTATGTGATGAAATTATGCTGGTAATCATCTGCCTTTTTAATTTATGATTGTATACATTGTCAGTTTATTGTCTTAAATTCACATTAGTAATTAGATTATGAAGGCTTGTATACATATTATGATCAACTTATTGAAAACAGACTAAAATATTGGTCAGATATGTGTTAATATGAGATGCATAAAGAGATGTATATTAAATCATGCACTTTTTTTTTTTTTTATAAATTATCTTTTAAAAGGAAATGGACATGGAAGTATCCAAATGATGGTACAGCAGAATTGGATTATATTTTGACTAACAGAAAATACATATTTCAAGATTGTAATGTTCTTAATAAATTTAACACAGGAAGTGATCATTGATTAGTAAAATGTAAGATACGTGTTAATGCAAAACTAGAGAGACAAAAATTATTAAGAAAAACAATATTTACAGTTGATATTCCTAATCTTCAGAAACATTCTAATGAATTTAAATTAGAACTTACAATTCGGTTTTAAGTATTCATAGAATTTGAACATGATTCAGATTTGAATGCAATTAATAAGAAAATAACTGATACACTTTTAAAAACTGCAATAAAGGTAGCTGGTAGAAAGAAGTAGCAATTGACCAATAAAATTTCTACGGAGACTAGAGAATTTATGAAGAAAAGAAAGAATATAAAAATATACAAAAATGATGTATTAAAAAGGATTGAATACTTCAAATTTTATAAAATAGTGCAGAAAAGAGTTGAAAATTATATAAGAAAGTATAACTGTAAACTAGTAAAGGAAAACTGTAGAAGAGAATAAAAGTCTCAAGAATGTAAAACAACATTTTGGTATTGGTAGGAAATTTATATCAGCAATAAAAAAAAAAGATGGAATTATTACTAAAAAGAAAGATGACATCATGAAATGGGTAGAAGACTTCTATCAAGAATTATATAGTAATAAAGAACAAATACCTTCTATATCTATTACATCTTTTGAATTGCCCAAAATTTTAACTGAAGAAGTGAGACATTCAATTAAATTTATGAAGAAAGGAAAAGCTCAAGGTAATGATGTAATTATAATTGATATATTAAAAGAAGCAGGTGAAGAAATAGAAATTTTTTAAGCAAAGTTATATACCAAATGTCTAAATGATAAAAATATACCAGATGATTGGAAGAATGCAGTATTAATATTTATAAAAGGTGATAAAGAAGATATAAGAAATTACAGACCTATCAGCCTTTTATCAGTTTTATACAAAATTTTTACCAAGATAATTACAACTCATCTACAGAAAACATTGGATTTCTACCAACAAAGTGGTTTTAATACAGTTGATCATATCCAGGTATTGAGAGAAGTTATAAAAAAGACAAATGAATATGAGTTGCCATTATGCTTTGGATTTGTAGATTATGAAAAGGCATTTGATTCTATAAACATTTCTTCAGTGATTAAAACATTGGACCATCAAGGTATAGATCCAGGATATTGTTATATTTCGAAGAATATTTATAAAAATGCAACAGCAACAATTAGATTACATAATGATACTAGGAAAGTCAACATTGAGAAGGTGTAAGACAGAGACAGGGTGACTCCATATCTCCAAAACATTTTATAGCAGTGCTGCAAGAAGTATTTTGTGGATTAAAATGGGAAGCTAAAGGAGTGAAAGTAAATGGAGATTATTTAAGTCATTTAATAATTATAAATGTGTTTTTTTTTCTGCATACGTTAGTGAAGCTATAATTATAATTTAAGATTTAATATACTAGCTTAGCGCTTTTGGGATTTAGTATTCCAATTCCATACTCATAATGTATGCGGGAAAAAATGTACATTTATAATCACAATTTTTATTAAAGAGAAAAGACAATTTATTACATTAAGTCATTTAGATTTTGCAGATGATGTAGTTGTTTTTGCAAATAATACTTTAGAGCTGCAGGGAATATTGCAGGAATTATCAGATGAAAGTAGGACTAAAGATAAATGTTAAAAAGACTAAAGTAATGTTAAATGGATTTTCTCAAAATATGAAAATAAAGATTGATTATGATGAATTAGAAGAAGTTAACAGCTACAAATACTTTGGTCAGATTATTAATACAGATGGAAACATAATGGATGAAATTAATCATAGAATTAAACTTGGTTGTAGTACTTTTGGTAGAAATAACTTGATATTAAAATGAAATATACCTATGCGTTTGAAAAGGAAGGTTTTTAATAAATGTGTTTTACCAGTTCTTGCTTATGGATTTGAGACTTGAACACTTTATTAGAAGAGCAACACAGAGACTTCAGACCACTCAAAGAACTATGGAGAAATGTATGTTAAGAGTAACAAGAAGAGATCGAAAATGCAATATATGGGTAAGAGAACAAACAGGTGTTACTGACTTCATTAAAAAAATTAAAAGACTGAAGCAGAGTTAGGCTGAACATATTGCTAAAAGAGATAATAATAGATGGGCAATTAAAATCTTAAACTGGACTCCAAGAGATTGTAAAAGCTCCAGAAAGAGACCATATGTGAGATGGATGGATGAAATAAGAAAGTGTGCAGGAGTGATGTGGAGAAGAGAAGCTAAATATCAGAGAAGATAGATGGAACTTGGAAAGACCATCATCCTGCAGTGGATTGATAATGGTTGATGATGATGACATAAATTTGATATTAAGAATTTTTTTGCTGCATTCACTTATTGTTCTCAGACTAATATCTCTGGTAGATATTAAAACGATATTTTTTCATTACCAATCCTTCAATTGAATTATCCTGTATATTATCAGATCTGTATTATTAACCAAAAATACTTTAAGAAAATTAAAGTGATCTAGTTATATAATTTTTGATACTTAAATATTATATGCCCCTCACTAATAATGAATCAGTAGATTATTTATTTAATATTATATGATAGAGAAAGCTTAAGAATATGATTGAGCATATAGATTTTTAGACATCTTGACTATTAACCAAATATCATAACAAAACTTGTACAGATTCCTACTAGGATCCAAAATCACTAATGGTTTTATTAAGTCATTCAACTCTGCCACTGTAGCCACAGATTGAACAATTATTAACTATGTGATTAATATTTATCTTCATATGTCAATGACTTGCTAAATTCCTCATAAAGTAAATGAGTGTAATGACCATAGCTTATCCTGAATAAGTTATTGAGACTAGTAATATCAAGAAAGATCAAATCCAATTGGACATATTATATCTGAAAAACAAATTTTGCTGGAGCAACATTAGAAGTCCAATTTTATGTCTTTGATTGCAAATTCTTGGAGTGATTGTGTGACAGCCTTTCTGTGGCTCACTCTGCAGGTAGCATAAATTTGAATGTAAAACTAATCATCTGTATCCAAAAACAAGTTTTAATCTTTATGGATTCCTATTATAAGGCAGCAAATTACAAAAACATACAATACAATAATTTGATATTCAAAAAACTGTTCATACATATAAAGGGTTCTGATTGACCCTTGATGTAATTGAGCAGACTAGAAATAATCTATAATATTAAATATAAAAATATTTATTTTAAATAAAGGTTAAAATAGATCTTTCTTTATATTCAATGTTTATTTACAATTAAATTCTTTATTTTTATCTTATCTCATTCACTATAAGATAAGGACTACTTTTACTGAACGATATACATTAGAATAGAATCAATGTATATACAATTTAATGTATTTGTGTTCATTATCCATATCAATTAGGTAAACAAGTATTATTTTCTTGTAGGTGGTAAAAAAAAAAATATATCAATCTTAAAATTTATATTAAAAAAACTTCAAAAAGAAGTGTGAAAATAGATCTTAATAGAGATTAAAAGAAATTATAAATTGCCATTGTAATATATATGGTTTTTACAGTTAGTGTAATGGCATTCATGGACCAACTCAGATTAAATACCAAATAAAACTTCATAGGACTCACAGTCTGAAATTTTCTATGAAGCTAATAGTGGTTCATTATTCACTTAGTAATTAATTCTAGATAGCTAAATAACTTGGATAAGTTTCACTATCTAAAAAAAAAATCTAAGATAATCTGATTCCATATCATAGCCATGGCATGAGAATGCACTAATAACTACACCATGTAGCACTCTTATTTTTTCGAGAAATGCAATAATAATAATAGTAGTAGCAGTAATAGTAATAAGTACAATAATAATAATTCAATTCTTTATTTAATGTGCATATCCCCATCATTAAGCTAATTATTAATTGCATAGTGAGTTAATTAATATTTACAAGTATAGATTAGTATCAAAAAATAATAGAAATAAAGTAGAAAAAGAATGAAATGAACAAATAACTAAAAAGATAATACAGCAAATGGGACTAAATATATTTTTTAAGATAACTTTAAATAAAAAATATTTGCAAAGTCTTAGGAAGTAAAGGGAAGAACTTTAATATATTAGACTTACAAATTTTAAGTTCAAAAATATTATGAGTATGACTATTACAATGCATATTTTTTGATAAGTTAGAGAGCAACATAGATACAGAAATATTCGGAGAAATAGATCTTTTTTTTGTTTCAGCCTTAATATGACATATTGATCATTATTTAGATTATTTAATTTAAAAAATTTGGCAAAAACAAATTTAATTTTTTTGATTTCTGCCTTGGAAAGAGGATTCAACATAATTGTTCTATACTACAAGATGGGGAGTACTGAAGATATAAAAAATTTAATTTTTGTACATTTATTAAATGCTTTTCCATATCTATAAATAGCTCCTGTAACTTTGAGAATTTTTTTCACCATAAAATCAATATGATGATGAAAAGAGCCATTATTGGAAAATATTATTCCTAGATCTCTTTTATGATCATTTATGATTTTAGAGTCATAGATATTGTAATGGTATATGCCGTTACATTAATTTAAAGTTAAAATAAAAACTTAAGTTCGTAAATAAAAATAAAACTAATAGCTAAAAAATTAAAGAGTTGTTAAACATATATATTCACACAGATGCAAAACTTTAAAAGTATTTCTTTTTTAAATAAAATAAAAAAAGTATTTGAACGTACTTTTTTATAAATACAAGATCTAAAGATAAAATATTTTAGTAAATGGAAATGATTGTTTTATAAATGAAATGAAAAGCAAACTAGCCTTTGGGGTTCTTATATAAAAAAGTCAGATGAAATATAGATAGGTTATTGGTGTCAATGCGGCATCTTATGATGAATGTCATTGGGTTTCTTGTAAATTTCCCTCTGCAATTCCATCAATGACTATATTTTGATCATTTGTGTTTATTTTGAAATGTTTTTTAACCATGTAATTGATGTAGCTGATCTATACTTAACATTATAAAACAAATTTTTATAAACAAATTTGTGTGAACTTATATAAATGTTAAATTTAAGTTGGGCATGAATGATTGCATAGATTCGCAAAGTTATGTTTAAGGGAGGGTAATCTTAGGTTATTTGTTTCATAGTTAAATTGGGTCAATGGATTGGATATATTGGTGTAATTAGTAGATGTAGTATAAAGTCCTCTACTTGCAGGATCACATTATATGCCACACACCCTTTTTGCCTATGGAAGGGGATAGTAAGATGGAAAATACAGTCCCTTCCTATGGAGTTTTTTTATTGTTCTTCTTGCCAGACAGATGTAGTATTCCTGTCTGGACAAGAGTCAATGTCTTCTATTAATCATGCTGTTCATATGTACATTCCTGACAGTATAGTATTTGTGCTGTCGTATTTTATGTGTCATTGAATACATCAATGTATCAGATGGATTTTCGGCCTATGTTAAATAAGGGATAGAATATTTTCTTTTCAAATGCAATCTATGTAGTTTATTCATACTCGACACTTTTAAAAATATTGTTAAACAAATCTGTACAGATTGTTCAAACTAAAAAAAGCCAAATTTAATGGTTAAATTACTAATTTAAATTTAAAAATTGATAATCCGATTAAGTTAAATAATTTTACTTTTGGGAAATGTATGTATTCAAGCACAAGTGCGTGTGCGGTGCAACTGCTCCCAAAAGCTGTTAATATAAATACAAATAGCTAACTAAAAATATTAAAACAGCTGAGCACTTTCAAAGGATCTTGCCTTCATAATCATAGCTTGCTTATGTTTAAATTTATGCAAATATGCTAATTCCATCTTTTTGATAGAGAAAAACACGTGTCCTTCCTGTTTATGGCATCGCTGTCGCGAGAGATAAATAAAGCCTCTTTGATCTTTCTTTTGAGGTCATGTCTCTCTCTACATACGATGGTAGGATTGTCCGGAATGCACTCATGGTGACAGGAAGGACACATGTTTTTCTCTATCAAAAAGATGGAATTAGCATATTTGCATAAATTTAAACGTAAGCAAGCTATGATTATGAAGGCAAGATCCTTTGAAAGCGCTCAGCTGTTTTAACATTTTTAGTTAGCTATTTGTATTTGTATTAACAGCTTTTGGGAGCAGTTGCGCCGCACACGCACTTGTGCTTAAAAATTGATATTAAAACCTAAAATAATTTTTGTTCCTCAATTTTATTTATATGTGCATTAATAAATGTTTGTGTTAATTACTGGCAGTGGCTACTTTTATTTTTTTTATTTTAATATTGAAAATATTTTTTAAATAAGAATTTACATTTTCTAAACTCTGCATCTCACTGAGCTAGTGGCATGGGCTGATGGTCTGAATAAAACATGTAAAATGTGAATCTTAACTTACGTATCTGCCTACTATATAAATTTTCTAGGTTCAAATGGCCTAGTGGCACCCTGTATGGCAGATAAGGTAAGACTTCTTTCCTTCTGACCATTATAATTGGCGCCCAACTGGGATGATGTTTAATAAACCACAAGTACCCTGAGCAAATTTTTTTTAAATGAAATATTTTTTATCTATATTATATAAATCTATAGTTTGAATATCTTGTAAAAAGTACTGCCAGTAAGAAAAATTGTGCATATATGGGAAAATAAATGCGAGGAAAAAAAATGTAATAGTTTATATAAATAATATTTTTTTTGGAAAAAGTCTTATTTAAAATCCAACCGTTTAACATGCCTAAGTAATAGTTAAAAGTAGTAGAAAAGAAACTTGTAAGGGAGGGGGCAGAAATTTAGCTGGTAGTAAAGAATAAACAGTCAACAACTTTTTTATCAGTATATTTGTGTGTAATTACTAACCAAGTTTAGTCTTTTAAAAAAAGTTTAGTATATAATTGTGTAACGTAATTACTAACACTAAGTTTATATCTTGTAATCATTTATAAAAAAGTACATTCAAATACTTTTTTTTTTATTTAAAAAAGAAATACTTTTAAAGTTTTGCATCTGTACAAATATATACGTTTAACAACTCTTTAATTTTTTTAGCTTTTAGTTTTATTTTATTTATGAACTTAAGTTTTTATTTTAATTTTAAATTAATGTAACGGCATATACCATTACAATATAGTAGGGAAATCTTAAGATTTCAGATTTCCTAGATTAAGAAACAATTGAGCACTTATCCATACTTATGTTTATATAATTATTTTCATACCATTTGAATAAATTATCTATATTTCTTTAAAATAATAAACAGTCATTAATAAAACAGATAGACTTGAAAATTTTGCAATCATCTGCATAACATAGAAAGTGTGTGAATTTTATATAATTTTGAAGTCATCAATGTATACATTAAATAATAATAGTGCAAGAACACTGCTTGGAGTACCCAAGTGAAGCAACAATATAATGATGATAATTTATTGTTAAACTTCATTCAAGACATCCTAACATTAAGAAAAGACAAACCAATTTGCAAAACTTGCTAAGAAGAATTTTATGATTTACTGTATGCACATATCAAAATAAATAACATCAAGTCCAGATTGATTCTCAATTTAATTAGAAATTTGATCAAAAATAGTTAGTAGATTTGCTACAATGGATCTATTAGGTAAAAAGCCATGTTAATGTGATGTCAAAATCTTGTTGATATTAAAGATAATCTTATTGTAAAAGAATCTTCAAATATTTCAGTAACAGGGTATAAAGCTAAAATAGGCCTATAATCACTTACTGATTTCTCTGATCCTTTTTTTAAAAATAGATACAACATTAGCAAGTTTAAGGGATTAGGGAAAATACCATTTGTTAAAGTGTAATTAAAAATATGCAAATGAGAGGAAGCAATATATCAGCTCATTTTTTATAAATGAAAGTTAGAATATTGTTAAGACCCATGCTAGAATACAATTTAACAGCTTAATAGCAAAAATAATGTCAGAGTTAATAAATGGACTAAATGCTATCTTTTTTTCAATTAGATTAGTGGTGCACAACCTGTGGGTTGCAACATCTCAAGGAGTGGCAGAAAAATTGTTGGGAGTCATGAAAATATTGAGAAGTTGTCATGGTAGTTAATAAATTTTTAAATGAAAAAACAAAAACCTAACCACTATTAAAAATATATGTAAACTGTTCAACTTATTATTGTGGGTCTGACCACATTTGTGTTTAAACACTTTCTTATTTATATTCCAATCCATATTGTATAAACAGTACTTCACTTATACTGCTCTCATTTCTCTTGTTCACGCTCAGTTTGGTTCTTCATGTTAATATTCTCCTAACATTGATACATGATACCATGTTCTTGAATGTACACATTTTTTCAAAACAGGCTAAAAAATTTGTAATGTTTACAAATCAACAGATCTATTAAGAACTAAGTAGTATTAGACATTTTTTGTTAATATGCCATTTTTTCAAAGATCTTATATCAAATTGTTTGTACTAAAATATAATGTAAAGATATATATTTGTATGTGGTAAAATGACTTTTATTATTACTATCATTATATGCTTATAATAGGAGAATAACAACATATAATTGGTTGTGTAAAATTTCAGTCTGAGTACAGGGGTTACAAATGTAAAAAGATTGTGCACTACTGAATTAGATTAATATTTCCAGTCAGGTTTGTAAGAGATTTCGAATGTTTAGTAAGTTCTTAGAAATAATGGGAAACCTCATCTGCAACTAGATTTGAAGTGTTATTACTTTGTAATTTTTTTTAAAGTAATACTTAAATCTTTGACCAGAGACCAAAATTGTTTAAGGTTATCAGAAATAGGAGTTTCAGTATTTTGTATAAATTTTTTGAAAATCTTTTATAATTAACAAAATTGTGATAGTAAATTAAATTCTTTGTTTTCCAATACTACCAATAGTGAAATGTTTTTTTTTTAATAATTTCTTTAAGAAAATTGAAAATCAGATAAGAAAACGATTAATTAAAAAAGTCTTCTTAGAAGTAAATTGGTCAATTAGCTCATTAAATGATTGTTTAAAAACATATAGTAATCTATATCTGCTGAAAGAATGCAAACTTTTCCAGTTAAAATTAGATAATTGTAAACAAAGTCCAAATTATTTCCTTTTTGTAGTTTCTTTTAGTAGTTCTGAAAGAAAAAGTCAAATTGACAATAATATAAAATTCTAAGTGAGGATGATGTAAATCAATGGGGAAAAAAAGAAAGTAGTTTAGCATTCAATTGCAGGAAAATTACTAAAAATATAGTCTAATAAATGGATGTTAAAATTAATATAGAGATTATATTGTTTTAGATTTAACAAATTACTAAAATAAATCATTCTCAATGCTTTAGGTGAATGTGAGATTGAATCTATTAATAAACAATGAGGATTGCCAATTCCTCAACAAGCTTTGAGATAAAT
This sequence comes from Epiperipatus broadwayi, assembly GCA_028023455.1. NCBI lineage: Eukaryota > Metazoa > Onychophora > Udeonychophora > Euonychophora > Peripatidae > Epiperipatus > Epiperipatus broadwayi. Next base: position 10,506,517 of record JAQFVV010006220.1, read on the forward strand.
GCTTAGCCAGAGCCAGCACTTAAAATATCTCTGTCAGGACTTCCCCCCCAAACCCCTGACCATGATTTCATGCTTTGGCACTCCTCAGAGAGGTGCCAGGGTAGGTTCAGACACTCTGGCTAAGCATATATCTCAAAGCTTGTTGAGGAATTGGCAATCCCCATCGTTTATAACTTACAAGCTTAAGAGAATAGGATCATGTGATCTATGACTCTTAATTTGACTATTTGAATCTATTAATGTATCACCTGAGTATAAATCAGGAATACTAAAATCACCAGTAATAATAAATGATTTGTATTTAATTAAAAAGTCTTCAAAAATACAAAGTAATTCATTAAATTCTAAAAAGGATACTGTTGGTTTTATGTAGATATTACCCAAAGAATTTTTACATTATTTACATCAAGTAGCTTCACAAGATGATTATAAAATAGAAATATGTGTATACTTAAAATAATGTTTAAGGTTAATGAGTGTGTGCAATGAGCGTGCCTCACCTTTGAAAGCAACCTCAGAAAATCTCTCTGTTTGAAGTACTTTATATCTTTTATTCATAAAAATATCTAAAATATGATGAGAAAGTCATGATTCTGATATAAAAATAATATCAACATTTTCAGGAGTGAAGAACTGCTTAATTTTTGGTCTTAGTTCTCATTTCACGAATATTTATTTAAAAACAAGAAAATCCAAATATAATAAAAAATATAACAAATAATAATTAAGAAAAAAAAATTAAATAACATTAATAAAGGATAATATTGGCAAAAGAAGTTAATCAGGAGGTATTAATGTAATGGCCAATAAGTGATAAAAAAATTAATATAATACTGCAAGATTATTAAATGACTAGAAATAAACTCCAAATGCTTTAGTTTAGGAATCAAGACAAAAAGCTACTAGTATTAGAGTTAAACACCTTAATTGTAATGTATATGACTTTAACCCGAAGAATGATTTAACAGCTTCTGTTATATTTGAAATCAAATATTTATGATATTTAACATTACCCTTAATTAGATATGGAAGGTTACCATTATTATGATCTTTATAAGAAAATGGACTTTCAAATCTAAATTCACCAACATCTTTAGAAATATTTTGACTAAATTTTGATAAAAAAATTTAAGTAAAATTTATATTATAAAATTGATTATGGATTAATACCTGTTTTAGTAATACTCTTTGGTAGGGTTTCTAAATGTCAGGTGTTAGACAACTTTTTTGTGAACTCAAAGGATTTTTTATATGTGAGAAAATTTGTTCATAGATAAATTGAGCCAAATGCTGACAACAAAGCATATGTGATTTTCTTCAAAGAATTAAACCTTTTGGGTAAAGATTTTCAACAATTGAGAATGACAGCTGAGTTTTCCAGACAGTTTCCTTCAACAGTTTTCCAAAATTCTACAAATTTAGTTTTACATTTCAGAACTATCGATGTCCATCCACTCAAAAAGTGATGTCAAATGGATTCATCTTTAGATTAGTCAGGTTTTATGAGAAAAGAAAATATGGGTACATGTGTTTGGAAGTTTATGTATCATTTAGAAAATTCTTCTCTGAGAGCAACATACTTTTGAAGTTTGTATTTGTTAATATTAAATTGATTTGCATGAACTATGGAAAATACTTGTAGATATTAGTGGTAATATTGCACTAAAATATATCTAATTTTGATGCAAATCCTTTCCAGTATCCAAAAATTAAGATTCTTTTCTTGCAAACATAAGTTAAAATTATTTAGATGTTGAGTTATATCAGTCAGAAACATCAGTTTGTATAACCAGTCTTCAGTCATTTCTAGGATATGTTCTTTTTCAACAAGCGACATCTTGATTTTTTCAGAACATGATACAAACCTGTTTAAGATAATATCTCAACTAATCCAATGGACATTGCTGTATAGCAGGAGGTCTGTATATGCACTGTTCATTTATTGAAATAGGGACTTAAATTGCCTATGGGTTGATGAAGAACCAGATGCTATGAAATTAACTATCTTAAGTGTCCATTACAGAATTCAAGATTTTCTCAACTAAACTTTCCTGGTGTATAATGCAGTGGAAACTCAGTATTTAATGTCAAATATAATTTTCAAGAAGTTTAACAAATCCCTTTCTATTTTTGACTATTGCATGGCAAGCTTCAGTAGTAATACTAAATATTTTATTTATGTAGTTTTTCTGATTAAATAATTGAAAAATGCAATGAAAAGGTCATGTCCCTTTGTTGTGCCAGTAAGAGAAATCAAGCAATACAATTCTTCATAAATACAGTCATTGTCACAATATCATGTTTCCATTGCTAAGTATTCCACATCAATTACATCAGTGCTTTCCTCAACAGCAACACGGAATATAACAGCTTGTTGTAAACTGATTTTCTGTTTTGTAGTTACTTCTTCAGTCATGATAGTTATTCATCTTTGAATTGATCTCACAGAAGTTGAAATTTTTCAAATTTGAGACAGTATTGTTCATTTATTTTATATATTTTTTCCATCTATGAAGGTTTGGTTTTCAAAGTCACTCAATGATAAACTATATAACTACATTCAGTAGCATTATTTTTGTTTCCAATAATTTGACTGAAATAAGTAGTTTGTTTCTTTTTTTTTTCAAATATAAATTTATTTAATAAATTAATTACATGTTGAAAAAGATGGTGTTAAGTAAAGGGCATTATATTGTTGTGATGGCAGGTTGTTCATCTTGCATATCAATCCTGAGAGAATCTTGTTGCTTGTTATGTACACCTTGGTTTAGAGTGTTTTTTTGATGAGATTGAGCTTGGGTGTTAAGTCTTAGGTATTTGTGGAACTGTGAATTGGTTCCAGGTATCCATATGGCATAAGTTAAAAAAATAGGTATTTCATTCAGGTATGGCATAGTGAAATATTTCATACACCTGTCCATATGGCATAAGTTAAAAAAATTGAAAGTCTTTTTGGTTTTAAGGCAGTCTTTAAGTGAGAGGATTTTGTAGTAATCAATTTTTGAGTTTTCATAGATAATTTTTCAGATATTACCCAGATTGGTGCAGTTGAGAATAATGTGATTAAATGTTTCCTCTTGTCTTTTGCAGTTTGTGCAGATGGGGTCTATTTTGGCTATTTGTCTTTTGTGGAATAGGAATGTGTTGGTAGGCATTGCATCCAGATTAATTTTGATTGTTAGGTCAAGTTACTTTGATTCCATATTCCAATATTTGAAGCATGAAGTAATTCTGTTATTGGTAAGGCTGAGCTTGGAGTCTCCTGTTCTGATATTTAGGTTGAAAAGTTTATAAGTATCCCAGATTTTAAGTTTTCCCTTGAATGTTTCATTTGTTATAGGCGTAACTGAAGAAAGAAACTCTATGATTGGGTTGATCCAAATCTTTTTTACAGGAGAAGGGTGGTCTGTTGGGGGGATTGTTTTTTGTAATTTAGTTATAGCCATGTCTTCTGATTAGACTGCAAATTAGGCTGTGTGATGTTTGTAGGCAGAAAGTTTCAATAGAATGTAGTGACATGCCATTAAATTTCCAAGGCTGTTGCATTCTCTGGATGTTTGTTTCTTAAAGGTATAAACAGCCCTTTTCATAGTTTTACTTTTCTCATCAAAGTTTTTAAACATGGATAGATATTTAGTTTAATAATAACTTTGCACATTTGAGGTGTGACACAACATTTTCACAGTATACTGTATATGCAGCATGATCTTTCTGCTGTAAAAATCCCAAGTCATTTGTCCAAGAGTCTTGAAACATCATGCTTTTATCTTTTATGAATCATCTTAGGGCAATATATTACTTAATAATAATAGGTTTATTTTTATGTACCATGGCCTGCACTAAACATATGGTTTTCCTTTACATGTGAGTCACACAGACAAAATGTAGGTGGGGACATGAAGCATGAATGCATCCAGAGTAATTATATAATTACAAGAGGTTTGTTAGGATCACAGTCTACACAAAATCATGTGTCATGTATGCAAAATGTAAGTGATGGTGCAAATGTCCACAGGCCAAGTGTAGCTCACAAGTGGTAGTTTGCTAACCCCTGACTTATAACATATATTAGGGTTTCCTTTATTATGACAAAAGTTGTGATTTATCTTTGAAATCATCTTTTCTGTTAATATGTTGCTTGGAAAGCAAAACATCCCTATTATTGGTTTGGGAATTAAAACCTTTTACTCTGCTGTCATAACTAGTTTCATTTTGCTTAACAAATGATTCAGACTCTGAACTAATATTATTTTGTTTGCAACACTTTTTAGGTTAGTAGAGCAATTATGGTTATTGGACTTGTTATTATATAAATTAATATTATTGACAATATCATGCTTTTTATTATACATATTAAAAAAGTTTCTATTATAAAAAATCCTGGTTTTATTTAGCCCAGTCTTAGATAAACAAGTTGTTTTGACAGCAGAAAAGAGCATTGACCACCTTTGCTAAAATAATAATAATAATAACAATAATAATGACAATAATAATAATAATAATTATTGTTATTATTATTAATTTTATAATAATAATAATAATAATAATAATTATTATTATTATTATTATTATTATTATTAATGTTTCAAAATAAACTTTATTGACTTGAATTACATGTTTACCTATGTATAAATGCTTGCCTAGGTCACATTGACTTATTAATTTTTTAGAAAAAAAGATAGTCCAGATTCATTTTGCATTATTTGCCATGGTAATTGCGATACAATTGTGTTGCAATTATTTTTCTCTAGGAAAATTTTGACTTAATATAGGTCCCACATCTAAATAAGTGTTCAAGCATAATAGAATGTAATCTGTGTAAGTTGTTTCATAAGCTATTATTAGATTCATTAAAAAAATGTTTGTGAAAAGATAATATATGTGAGAGTCTTCTAATATATATTGCTCAACTCTTGAGTAAGGAATATTGTGAAGGTAGAGTTCCTGTTCTTTCAATATGATTTTTTAAGTTTTGTTCATCTGATAGGTTAATCTGGATATCTTTTTTCAGTGTTAAAATTATTGTATTCATAAACATGAAGATTATTTCATGTCTATTGTAAGTACTATCTATGCCAGTCCCATCTACTAGGGCAAATCACTTTTATTACTATTTATAAAATTTTCACTTTGGCACTTGGCTTCATGGATATGAACTTGAATTTGTTTGTCATAGATTGACAGTCTGCTTTAAGAAAGACCAAGTTGTGGCACATCTGTTGGGATGCATAATTTTGCAGTCCCATTCCCTTAGTTGTTTTAGCTTGTTGATAAATGAGGAGGTATGCTCCTAGGGTTGTGCCCAAGAGTGAATGTGCAATGAGTGCACTAGTATGCATAGAGTGCAAAGGTGTTGGCACATCCAATGAGGGTTATGGCTTTTTGGTAGGATTGAATAATGTGCTGTAGTGAATTACTTGATTATCTGTAAGTGCTAATCATGATCTCACAAGTCTTGTTTAGAACTGTACATGAATAAAAATGTATTTTTTTGTTTCTTCAGACCTATGACATAAGCTACAAAATGAATCAATATTTTTATATAACTGATGGTACCAAAGAAAGTATGATGTGTGCAGAGCATGACAGTTGGTTTCCAGCAAGAAATGAAAAAATTATTCAAGTGAGCAACTTCTGAAGTACTGTAGAAGTTGTGAAGCATGGAGAGTGTTTGGTGGTAAACCATGGTGTAAAATTTCCAATAGGAATATTTAGTATTATCATGAATATTTATTTGAAATGGGTATACTCTGGAGGATTGGGATAAGAGATTGCAAAAAGCCAGATTTGGGTGGAGGTTATCAGTGGGTGTTCCAGAAGGTAGGCACTGAAGTGCAGGTAACTATCACAGTATGGCAGCTATGATATTCACTGTTTTTTGAATGCTAGAAATATACATGGTGTGTAGCTAAAAGCCGATTTTGTATGGTTAGCCAGCTGAGATTTTATGGGATATAAAAAATTTTTTCCCTCACAGCAATTTGTTGACAATAAAATGTTTGAAGTGAATAATTTGGTGAATTTGATAACTGGTAAATAGTACATGATTTTTGTCATGATAAGAAGATTGAATAGCTGAATTTTGGAATAAATTGACAGATAGATTTTGAAAAGGAAGTGATAATTTGTAGTGCATTTTTTTTGAACTTATTTTGAATGGTTTGTCTCAGACCATGCATTCCAAAATAAAGTGAGAATCCAAGAAATCCAGTTGGTTTGCTAGTATATAAACTCCAGGCAACTGTTTTCTTTAAATTAAACAAGTTGATACTTTGATGTATATTCTTGTAGAGTTTTTTGGAGTATGGGAAGATTTTTTCATAAAACAAGGAAGACAGTAATGTCATCAATGTATGCAATACACAAATGTGTTTCTGTGTGTTATTGATTTGAATACCTATTATTTTCAGTTGTATTTGTGTTAATAAATGGCTAACATAAAATATAAATAGAATTTAATTTAATGGTGATCCTTGAGAGAGTTATTAGGTGGGGATAAAAGCAGGTGAATTTCTACCACTCAGAGTAATAAGTATTTCCAATTTAGCAGTAAACTGATAGATTTAGAAGTGTTGGTGAGACAATGGTACTTGCAAGCATATCTATTAAGCTTTTAATTTGGATTGAGTTGAAGGCAGTCTGGATATCAAATTGAACAGCTATTGGTACTTATTTTTGCACTTTTGAACAGTACACAAGATTGTCTTGAACATTCATGCAGTTTGGGTGGCAGATGATTTCTTTGCAAACTGCATTGTTGAAATTAGAGGGAATATATGTGGCTCAAACTGATACTTGACAACTTTATCCAGGATGTTCACATCTAATGACTCATGAAGATAGGTCATAGGTTGGGGAAAGTAGATGTAAGTGTTAGCTTTTTCTAAAAGGAACCATGATAATTGGATAGAACTCTTTGACTTTATATACTTTCTGTAACAGGTAGTTAATACTATCACAGAGATATTTGGTAATAAATTGACTGACATAATGAAAAACAAATGTTGAGATCCCTTGTGTTCTGGGAGGGCATCTTTTGTAAATAGCTACTAATTTGTTGGCAAATTGTTCTATTTTAAATGGGTGATGTATCTCAGGAGGTCCAGGTATTCTAAGTTGGATATGAATCCATTAGGTGTCTTGTTTTTGCTGAAAGTGCTGATAAATGGGATGAATCAGCTTATGTCCAGTATTATTAATTCCTTAAACTGGACTGCCATGCAGACTCCAGTTGTGAAAGGGTATCCCAGAGCCCAGTGGATGCATCCTTGGGTTCATGTATGTTGTTTCCCTAGACAAATTTTTCTCTGTTTGGTGGCCAAGTATTTTTTAAAATTTTGTGCATATTTGATGGTAAGTTTTTGTAAGGTTATGCATGTACTGATGGGTATGGTCACTCTGTGGGTTTTAACATAACTGTTCTTTTTGTGTATGTCACTAATCAATTCCAGGAGACAGGTAGGAGGAGGTAATTGTCATGTTATGTGGCTGATGTTAAAGGAGATTATATTCACAAAAGCAAGACATTTTTAGATTGGATCTATGGCTAAAATTTCTAGCTTGTTGAGCATTATATAAAAACTCAGTGGTAAATTATGGAGAAAAAGTCTGCTTGTTTTTTCTATGAAGGTGCTGGTAGTCTGAAGGCTGGTGAAGTTCAGTGAAATGATTTTCTCAGACTGATCAGAGAACAGAGAAGTATTAAGAGTTAAATCGATCAGATGGTACAACATTTATTAATAAAAACAAAGGTCAATAAGGATAGCATGTTGTGTTGTATAAAATATAATTGCATTTTTTGTTAAGAAAGCCCTCAGTTCTCATAAGAAGAGTGGTAATCAGGTGCAACCACTTGGAGTAAATGTAATCAAGGTTAAAAATCACCTATAAAAACATTGGGTGTGGGGTAGATGCATGTAGTAAATTAATAGTAAGGTTTACATTTGATATGATATTTGGAACTGAGGGAATAAAGACAAATATAATGTTGATTGTTATACCATGGTTGTATAATATGATGATTAATAGATATGAATCTATACATAGAATCTTGAAAGATGAGAATGGCAAGGCTGAAGCAATAATAATTCCAGTATCAGATAATAGTGAAGCAGTGTCCCTGGAACATGCATGGAATTCCTGCTTATTAAGGTAAATAGAAGGGTCATTTTTAGAGCCACTAAATCTTTGTTTCAATCAGCCCCAAAAGATGTGGTTTAATGATGTCCATCCATTGATTTAGGTGGTGTAATTTTGAGATTGAATTAATACCTCTAATGTTAAATGATATTATTTTTACTTTCATGTGCTTAAATTGATTGAAGTTATGATTGATGTTAAGGTTTAAGGGGAGGGGGAGAAAGCTGCGCATATGGTTGGAATGGTTTATTATATTAGACTAGTTTGCTGCTGCCTATTATTGGCAGTAAAACCTGAGTTTTGACATTGGCTATGGATTCCCTGTTCATGTGAATTGATGGATGCTGTTGTATATTATTCAGACTGTCTGTGGGTAATGTTGGTTCAATAGGAGTTGGTGAGCTATGATCATTTTCAACCCCAGTAGATCTACCTTGGATATCTTCTGTTTTTGATTTTGATTTTCTTTTTGGGGGCATCCTGTTTTTCTTTTGGTTTCAAAAGCAATAATTGTTGGTGGGATTGTTACTGGTGGAAGGCATGGTGTTATTGTTTCAATAATTTGCATGGATGTCATTGATTATTATACATAGATGTTTTGGCTTGTTGAATTAATGATCTTATATGGAAAATGGTGTTGATGTCTTTATGTCAACATTGTTATCATCATTAAACTTGTGATCATTAGATTGTGTGTTGATCTCTGGTTCAATGGTTAATTGGATGAGTCTTTGTGGTGGCATTACTGGTGTTCATTGGCTTTGAAGCATTACTGTGACTGTTAACTCTGGTTGAATGGCTAATTGCAGTTGGTTGACTTTTGTGTGTCAGGTAGGCTATGAGATCAATGAGTGAAGTTTCTTCATTAATGTGATATATTAATTGGATTTAAAATTTTTACTTGTAGTGTCACTACTTTCAGGTTGACTTTTGTATCCTTGTTGCTCTGGCCAATCTGCAACTGCATGATATTATACTCTGATATTGTTTACATTGTGTGACAAAGTGGCCTCCCTGACAGAAGGCATAACACTATGGTTTTAACTCTCTGATGTATAAGAATTGAGTGGCCATTTGATCAAGGATCTGGGTTGGTATATTGTTAAGATGGCTGACAATATAATTGAAGTTTGAACACAGGACTATTTGTTGTTAAGGATATTGGTGTATCCCAAAGATAGATATTAGAAGAGAGTAACTTTCTCAAATGGCTGTATCATTTTTTGGAAATCACAAGAAGAATACCCATAGTAAGCATTTTCTAGTGAGGCATTTTTGTCACTTATCATCAATGGTTATGAGGGCAAAGATCCCCAATGTTTTAACTTGGGTTTGAATTCTACTGTCAGGTATCATGCATTTGAATGTTCTGTAATGATTTTTATAGAGCCACAAGTCATGCTGTTAAATGGCCTCATACAATAACTGGCATGGAAAGTGATACAAAGTAATGTTACTGTCTGTTGTTGATATTACAATAGAACAAGAGGAAAAAATCTTCAGAATGATTTAAGCAGCTCATGCGAAACTGTGTTATTAAACTATCATTTATTGTAGTCAGCATGTCATTTCTCCAGCTAATAGGTGAGTGGGGCTTGATTTTTCTGAGCAGTGAGATCAAGATCCTTAATATCATTATCAATAGTTTTTCTGAAATGTGGATGAAGTTTGAAGTAAGTTGGTCTTAGATTATTTTTTGGTATTTTGACCTAATTGTTGGCTTTCAACTATTTCTGCAAATGATTGATTAGATTTTTCTTCTTTCTTCATGATATTGTAGCAGCTGATGTCAGTTGATAGATCACGTGCCTGTCTTGACTCCATGTTTATTTTGATTTTCACATTGTAAAAGTTATTATAAATAAAAAATAAATAAATTAAAAAAATTGAATTTTCTTAACAAAAATGTGTTGACTGATTAATTTTTATTAGTTTTTTTTTAATTGGAAAAATTATTGGTGTTTTTGAGAGTTTGAACTTGGAGGTTCTTACTGTGGTTGTTTCTGCTAAAATATCGCATTCTTATTCATCATCATCATCATCATTATTATTAATTAATTAAATTCAGTACATTTAACAGAAAGGCACAGGTAACATTACTCCTTAAATATTTGCAGAATTTTTATACAACAGTCCATTTTTCATCATTTGGTTTATATAAATCTGCTTGTGCTCCATGAGCACTGTATGAGCTCTTTGAGAGCTTGTTGGATAACATGTTGTTTTCTTTCTTTACTGACGTAAAAAGTATAAGCATGATGTCAACCAAAATATGGGCATTTGATAGCTTAATAATGTGGCTTTCAGAAAATGTTTACCTCAAAAAAAAAATCGGTTGAAATTTGAATTTTTGGCAATAGTTTTTAATCGACCACAGTATTTAATTTTTTTTGCTTTTTTGATAACTTTTGTAATTATTATGAAGCGATAAAAGAAAAAAATGGTTCACGGCCTGCAAGTGAAAATTTCTCCGGGGTTATTCACAAACAAGGCCTACAATAGAGCTTAAATGTAATGACTTGTAAGTATACAATTTTTTTTAATAATATTTACATTTTTTGAAAAAATTATCTTTTTTATTAATTTTAGTTTGTAATTAGTGTGCATTAGTTTGTAGTTATATATTTATTTATGCTCATATAGAATTCTTATCTATCGTAATTTTCTAAACTTCTACCTACACTAATCCACTTATTTTTATAAAAATAATGATTTTCAAAAAGTATAATAATTTATTATTTATATTTATATAATATGTTTGTGTTTACAAGTAATGAGTTATAAAACTAATAATCAAATATATACAAAGATCGCATACGCAAGCATATAATCAAATTCTGATTCTTGTTTATGTTTTTGTTTATTCTTGTTCATGCTTTGGAGTCACTCTGGTTTTGCTATTATGTTTCATAACATTATTTTCGAGTCTATAGCTAACAAATGGACTATATGCAAATAAATTATAGAAATTAGTGTGCATTAGTTTGTAGTTATATATTTATTTATGCTCATATAAAATTCATATCTATCGTATTCTAAACTTTTACCTATACTAATCGACTTATTTTTATAAAAATAATGATTTTCAAAAAGTATAATCATTTATTATTTATAATTATGTTTATATAATATGTTTGTGTTTACAAGTAATGAGTTATAAAACCAATAATCAAATGTATACAAAGATCACATACGCAAGCATATAATCAAATTCTGATTCTGTTTATGTTTTTGTTTATTCTTGTTCATGCGTTGGAGTCACTCTGTTTTTGCTATATGTTTCATAACATTATTTTCAAGTCTATAGAAACAAGTGGACTATATGCAAATAAATTATATCTATATGATACAATAAATATAACAAGATAGCATCACTTTTGTGCATAAAGAATATAAACATCACTGGTATCCATAATAAATATAAACATCACTGATGTACAGAAAAAAATATAAAATGAAGAGATGAAACTCATTTTATCAGTGATATAGACAGTAGCCTACAATTTCTAGTTTTAGATAGACAAGAATCCAATTGCTATGATGATTTCTTTTGGATCTTTTATTAGGATGAATCTTTTTCTTTATAGATGCCTTTGACATTTAAAACATTTGGGGTACAAGATAAAAATGAAGAAGTCATATCCAACTTCTTTTGGAGATTGTGAAGCTGTGGATTATCTCAGGTAAGACATGTTATATATGTTTAGAAAGATAATTTTTTGTGAGGAATACAAAGAAATTATCACTGAAGATGTGATTTGAATTTTAGTTAATGTTAATTTTCAAATTATGAACAAACAATAAAATAATAATTATTTAGGATGTGAAAATTTCTTTTTTCCTTATTTTTTTATATAGTTATCACTATTTATTTATGCTTATTGTTTCCCTTAATTTTTTTAGTTTCTGTCAATGTAATTGTTTTTGCTCTAACATAATTAAAACTGAAGTTATTGTGAAAATTGTGTCTCAGGCTAGTATTTTAAAAAATTCAATATGCCGGCTTAGTTCTATACAGTTTTAAGTATATTAACAGCACTAAAATATTTATTATACAGTCAAGGTAATCTTACTACTACTAAAATTTTTACAATTTCATTTTTAAAATTTGTAATCTTCTACAAATTTGTTGATCTTATATCCCTTACATTTTATCTTAAAATACATTGTTGGGCAATGCCTCAAATCTATCATCATATGAATAAAAATTCATCATTTGTAGAGGGCATTGGCATCATATATTATTTCATAGTTAACATATGTTGGAAATTTTTTTAAAACTTTTTCCAGTTCTAATCTGTGATTTAATTTACAGCAGTTCCAATTCTTAGGTCTGTAATTTAAAATAAAAACAATGTATGAAATAAGTATACACATATATTTTTTAAAGACATTTTACAGTTTCTGAGAATCAAACACATTATTGTATAGCTTCTCACAGCAATATAGTGGGTATTGTTATTATATTTCCCATTAGTATTAAAAATAATTTCTGTCTTTTTGATATTCTTTCCTTAGAATACTTTTTGAGGATAGTGGGTAGATGATTTTTTTTAGAGAATGATATGGCAAAATATTTTTCAACATTACTTTCCATATAGTTTCTTAGACATCAATCTAGAAATCTTTTGATTTCAAATTGTAAAATTTTCTGATCATCAAAATTGGTAATAGTTTTATATAATTTAATATCATCTGCAAACTGCTCCACATCTAAATAATAAAATGAGAAAAATAGTGGTCCAAATATACTTCCTTGAAACAATCCAGCAAGACTGAAATATGTATATGATTTTGTAAATAAACAAAATAAGAAACAAAATTAGGCAGATGTTAACAAATAAAAACAATAATACATAATTTATAAATCAACCTGAAGTGATCCAACCTGTCAAAGGTTTTATTTAGATCAAAATAAATACCAGCCAGTTGCAACCTGCTATCAATATTTGCAGTAGCAGTTTGACTATATATCAAATTGGTCTTATCAAATATACCTTGTATAAACCATGCTGTGTTTTAGGTAAAAATCCAGATTCTTTATTATCTTATTACAAACACATTTTTCAAAGATTTTTCCAGCTAAATTTAACAAAAAAATAGCTCTATAATTACAATATTATTGATTGTTTGATGATGATAATAATAATAATTTTAACAGAGTATAGAAGCAAGCTAATATTAGATCTTTTAATGTATTAGTTTTAAGTTCACATTTTAGATTGATCTACAAAGAGTGGAAAAGCTGATAAAAATATTTCATCATACTGCTTTCATAATAAAATTGAGTGCAATATGTTACATTAGAATAAATATAGAACTTAACAATTCTACACTTCAAATAGCTCTCATTAATCTCAACTCATTAATCTCATCAAAACAAATAAATAAAAATTATTACAGCATTTATCCATGTAGAAATAAAAAAAAATTATAGAAATAATTATTTATGTAAAGTGTAGATGCATAATGTAACAATCAGATTCGTATGCTTCATCAACATAGTGCAGAATTCGACCACTACCCAGAACAGCAACATCATCAGTAGTGAAGCTACCAGTAGTACTGAGTTTGAACACAGTTTATTGGTTTCACAATACATTCTAAGAAACAATGCATCTGATGCCACATTAGTAAAAATTTTTTTAGACATGGGGGTCATGGAGATGCAAGAGATTCAAGACTTTATTTTTGAATTAGCCATATATAATATTAAGATTAGACATTTATATTTTAACTGATCGAAAAGATATTATATTGAAAGGATGTCGAATAAATAAATATGTAACAGTAGATGTATAGTTTGAAATTATTTATTTAGAATATTTTGTACTAAAATTATTTAACTAATAATATTTGGTTATATTTAAAATCTCAGTAGCAGTATTTCTGATACCGTTATATTTTAAAGTATTTGGCTGACATAATCTAGCTGCCTGAATTCTCGAGCAAGTATTTCAAGAGCATACCTTTGGGGATTTATATCTTTGCAATGCAAGAGTCCAAATTAGGATTTATAATAGTAGCTGCGGACATATATTTATTTAATTAAATAAGATATTTATAAGTTACTATGGACAGACATTTATTTGAGAGTGAATTATGTCACTAATGCAGGGATGGAATTATATATTGAATAATAAAGTTAATAATAAGAAACATGTGGTATGTCTAAAAAGGTGATATGAGGGTGGCAGTACATTAAAACTGTGAAGCCGTGGATAGTTTAAAACAATGGGCTGGCATTTGCCATAGGCCCAAACAGGTAAGATGTCACATAAGCATAATCAGGGGCAAGTGGTTCATGCCATGATTACTTCCTGACTGTGTGACAGTGTCAAGTCCTACGAAAACATTTATTATGTCCACTTGTGTAGGATGACTGGGATTAAGTAAATCCTGTAGAATCCGGAATATCCAAGGCTCATAATGGGTCATCGCATCTCTAAAACATAACACATGTATAATTCACAGAATATTCTGTTAAGATTTAATATATTTTATAACTCGGCCCTACATCATCAACATTTAATAAAGAACGTTTTGACTCTCAAAGAAATGCAATTAATGGAATTATTACTTAAAATTTAATAAAATATAAAAGCAATAGGTAAGTTGGGTGGATATTAATAACTAATATGTCAGCCATTTTCTAAATAGTAGACCCCTGCATTTACAATAAATGAAGCACTGAATGCATGTCGATTTATATGAAAATAAGTAATTTATAGAAGTAAATATTAATTAGGATTTGCAGGACACACATCCACTGTTTCAAGCAATCATGGATTGGTATTTAGAAAATTATGGAGATTTCTGAGCTGACCAGCCAGCATGAGTATATAAAAGAAATATATTAATAGGTCACTGGACAAGATGGCAACCATTTTGATTAAGACCTATATTTAAATTTGGCAAGGTCCAGTTGGAAATCTTATAGGCATGCTATCATTAGATAATAAAAATGTAAAATTAGAAATATGTACCCAAGAAAAGACAGAATTAGGTAAGCTAGATTATTAAAGAAATTTACATAATAAATTAATAAATAAATTCATAGTTTTACAATTTATAGTTTTACAATTTATATAGAAAGTGAGCTATAGCATGATTAATATTTAGAGTACTCTAGGCCTTGGGTACAGGTATCTGTTTTATACGAAGCTTTCAGATTTCGTGGTCAGTAGCAAATTGTTCATGAGTTCAAATAGTAGTAGTTCTTTCCAGCATTCAGGTTATTAATTCACTATAATGGTAGCAGCAGCTTTCTGATTGTTTGGGAAGCAGATCCTCTTGGTTGATTTTGTAGAGGGCACATGTGGAGGTTTGCAGCATACGATTGACCATCTCTGGGGAGAGAATAGTCTGGGCGCTTCCTAATTTAAGATTTCTGGAGCCTCTCAACTGATCGAGAGGACAGCTAAAGTCTAACTAAAGAGTTCTTAGAAAATTCAAAATGTCTTCTTTTTTTGATCTTATCTTTTCACTTTGATTCTATTTTATTTTTAGCTCCATTCATTTTCCTCAAGGAGAATCAATGCATTTTTTAAAAATTAATTAATTCAGAAAGCTGCATTTCTATTGTTCAGGTTTATTTTTATCTTTTTACATTTTTGTAATTAAAGTTTTTAGGGAATTTTTCTTTTTAATTAATAATCTATTATCTCTGACCGACAGTTATTTGCAAAAATTCAAATACAAAAGGGAATATACAATTATTTTTACTTTTATTTAAATTACAATTAAATTTCCAAAATTATTATTAAATACGAAATTTAAACACAGCAATAAATAATGAACTTTACAATTTAAAATAAATAGTTAAAGTTATATAAAATTATATAAATAAGTCAATTATTTTATATAGTGCGATGTTTATTTTTATAAACTGTAATATCTTAAACAGCATTAACCTGTTGCACATGCACTTTAGATTTTTAAATATAAAATGAATGAATACTAACACTTCAACAACCACATGATAAAGTCTTTGGAAAAGATAGAATGGCATCTATCTTTTCGAACCCAAACGCTTTTGTATGGGCGAATCTTAAGTGTTTGAAAGTGAAAGCGTGAAGATATTAAATAATCACTTTAAATTACTTTTACATGCTTGAATGAATGACGCTAGTGAAATTTATTAGAATTTACGATACGTCATTTTTATTTGAAATTAAAATTATATAACTAAAATTTAAAATTATATAATTAAAAGAGAAATCCAAATTATATCAATTATTTTTATTTATTGCTTTAAATTTGTTATTGAAATGTGTGTAGGTTTATGGTGAATTTTACATATATTTATACATTTTTAATATTGCTACACACACAATTTGATACCAAAAAGTTTAAATTTGGGTAGGATAGGGTGGTGGGTAAGAGACCATAGAAAAAGGTGAAACTTAAGATTCGAATGTGAATCTTACTGTTTCAATAGATTCATTATTATTATTCTTTCATAACTCCAGATTTAGGGATTTTAACATCCATATGTGTCACTTTCACAAAAAGGTACACTTCACTATTCCAATCTTTCTATGTTATTCCTATTTATAACACAAATTCTTTTTGATTAACTAAAATATTTAAAGTAATCTCTTTAATTTCTAACATCAGAATATTGGAGCTATTTTAAATGTGGGCGAAGAAGGATGAAAGTGATTAACTAGAAGAAAAGAATTTCAGATGCTGAGGCTCTGAAGAAATTGGTAATGTCAAGATCACTAACCTATTTAGTTGAGACAAAATTTTTTGCATTAGATGAATATATTCTGGGCTACAGTGTTATAATGAAAATTATGATGGATGAGAAAATCAATAGTAAACTCTCAAAAGATAAATCATGTTTTTCTTTGATCATCAGTTAAGTATGACCTTTGATAGTACCAGGATTGAATTATTGATTGATTGATGTAATTCATATAAAATTATGAGTTTTTGATTTATGTAACTTTAAATGTTTCTGAAATGTAAATTCTATATGTGTCTGTATGTTGTCCTGCCAAAAATAGGTAAAATAATTAGGCAGCAGAATCAAGAGATAATATTTGATCCGTAGCAATTTAAATATTTTCCACTCTCTTAACACAATTCTAGCATTTTACTTTATGTCTAGAATTGCTATACAAACATGAACTTTAATGAGTTCTGACATTATTAAGATGCTAATTATAAAACAATGTATCATTATTTACTAATTGGTTAATTCATACTTTTTTTTCCATAACGAATATAGTATAACTTCTAAAATAATGAAATCCTACTATATCAAAAGAAAAGTTAAAATCGCTCCTTTGTTAGTACAGACAGTAGGACAATATTCTCTCTCTTTTATGTTGAAATACTTCTTTAACAATGTATTCATAATCTAGATGGGAGAAGTTGTGTGACTTACTCATTAGTTCTTCAATTTCTCTCATTAATTCAGACCAGATTCACTGCAGACGTATATCATTCATGTTTAAGTTCTGGTTAAGTGTCTATTACAGATAAGTATATGAAATCAGGTTGTAAATATATTAATGTTAAATCACTTCAAATATTATAACCATGAGTTTCTGAATCTGGCATTCTGATATTGTATTAAACTATGGAGCGCATTCTAAATATTGAATCATTATAAGGGCTAATCTTCATTATATTAAAAAATAATTAAATAAACTTTCAGAGGAGAGAAAACAACGAAACCAACATATGCAATTTATTAGAGATTTTTTTATTATTTGCATTAGATTGAAGGATTGTATAAGATGGAGTCGATGACTAAAGAGAGCTTGAAAGTCTGGGTTCAAATCCTTCTAATTACATCTAGCTTAATTATATATAATAGTATTTAAATATTGCAGATTCAGCCTGTATTCTGCCCATCCCTCTTCTGTGTATTTAAATAGTCTTAAGGTCCTACATATGAGGAGTCAGAATAACTAGCAAACAAGGGCTTTGAACATGCCATCATCAGATTTTCGATTATATGAATGATTGAAGAGTTGGAGAGTTGAGAAGATGGAAGCCTGGCCATTAAAGTCTGAAGTTTTGCTATCTTAATATAAAGTGAGCACTGAATATATATATATGTGTGTATGGGAGATGATGATCCGGACCAACTGATGTGTGCTGGTTCAGCACAAAATACATTTATTGGAAGGTCATTAATCTTTTTCACATGTATGTGAGTCATATATATTGATTGTATAAGATGGATTGAAAGACTGAAGAGAGCTTGAAAGTCTGGATTCAAATCCCCTCTAATTTCATCTAACTTAAGTATATACACTATATTTGTATTTAAATATTACAGTTTGGCTTGCATTCTGCTTATCCCTCTTGTGTATTTCAATGGTCTTAAAGTCCTACATATAAGGGGTCAGAATGACTTATGGTTAACATGGGTATGATAATAAAATTAGCAAAAAAGGACTTTGAACATGTCAACACCAGATTTTCAATAGTATGAATGGCTGAAGAGCTAGAGAGAAGAAACGATTGAAGCCTGTCCATTGAGTTGATTTGCTACCTTAATATAAACTGAGCACTGATTATATATATATGTGTGAGTGTGTAAGATGGCGATCTGGACCAACTAATGAGCACTGGTTCAGCACAAAATACATATATTGAAGATCGTTTATCTTTTTCACATATATTTGGCTTTGTGTATAGAGTGGATGACTGAAGAAAGCTTGAAAGTCTAGGTTCAAATCCTCTCTAATTATAGATAGATAGATAGATAAAAAATATTAAATAGCCTGCAAAAGGTTACAGAATGATGAAAGCTTGAGAAATTTTTGAGTCCTTATTTTATACTCAGTTAAATATCCATTGATTAACTAGTAATGAATAATTAGCTAGATTGGTTGTAAGCAAAATACTTGAAAGAAAAATTCTAAGCCTGTTTGAACCTGAAATTTTTTTACAGATATATTTTTTTTATATACTACGTTTGTAGATTATGATGCTCTCTTCAACTAGAATGAAGGTCGCATTTTATTTTAGTAGTATCTTCTTTTTTTTTTTCAGGATCAATACATTGTCCAATACATATATTAAAATTGAAATTATAACTCTAAATATATTTGGCAACTTTGCAGACATCTGATTTAAATATATATATATTAATTTATGAGTAAAGCGTTTCTCTTTATTGCTTGTGCTAAAGCAATATTGAAGGTAATTCCTCCCTAATACACAATTTTTTAAATTGAAATCTAATATTTTTAGATTAAGTTTTGACAAGTCTATTTACAAAATAAAAAAAAATATTTACGGAGATAGTCTATATTGCAAACATAAATAATAACACAATTTTTTAGTTAACATTTATAAGACATTTACAGAGTAAACATTAATAGTTAATGGTTGTATTTTTATATTGGACTATTTCCATCATCTAATATGTGTGTTGAATGTCTTTAGAAAAGTTTTAATTTTTAGTTAAATATTCCAAATGCATTCAACTGTTAGTAATATCACAGCAAACAGGTTAGTATATGCACCAACTGTTAGTAATATCACAGCAAACAAATGTTAATAATATCACAGCAAACAGGTTAGTATATGCACTAACTGTTAGTAATATCACAGCAAACAGGTTAGTATACGCACAACGTTTCGAGAGGTATTTTTCTCCCCTCTTCTTCAGGTGTTGCTGGCCTGACCAGTGACAGTACTAGCATGGGATTCGAACCTGGGTCCTTAGATTCTTGATTATTGAAATTTAAGGTAATGCTCTAACCAACTGAGCCATACCTTAAATTTCAATAATCAAGAATCTAAGGACCCAGGTTCGAATCCCATGCTAGTACTGTCACTGGTCAGGCCAGCAACACCTGAAGAAGAGGGGAGAAAAATACCTCTCGAAACGTTGTGCGTATACTAACTTGTTTGCTGTGATATTACTAACAGTTAGTGCATATACTAACCTGTTTGCTGTGATATTATTAACATTTGTTTGCTGTGATATTACTAACAGTTGGTGCATATACTAACCTGTTTGCTGTGATATTACTAACAGTTGAATGCATTTGGAATATTTAACTAAAAATTAAAGCTTTTCTAAAGACATTCAACACACATATTAGATGATGGAAATAGTCCAATATAAAAATACAGCTAGAACACCATCATCACAAACCTTCAGAAAAACATTAATAGTTAATGTTTTTTTTTTTTTCATAGGTCAAATGCGTTGACCAGGAAGCGAACGCGGGCCAGCTGCCTGGAAGACAGCTATGCTAACCGCTAGGCCACCAACGCTTGACTAATACTTAATGGTTTTACTTAGTTATTTAATAATTTCAAATTTATTACTGGGGTGGGGAAGATATTTTATACTAATTGATTCAATCGTAAAATAAAAAGTCTGACCAAAATCGAAGCAATCTGCTAAAATAATAATAATAATTTCATTTAACTGTAAGCGGAATGTTTGCAGCAATTAAATTCTCTTCAACCTAAATTAATTGCAAATATAACATTGTTATATTTTTATTTACCATTATCAAAATCACTCCATTCACAACTTTGAAACCATCCATCTCAGATAAATACAATAATGATTATTACTAATCATTTTCTAAACTAGAGATTATCTCTAGCACAGATATAACTTTAAACCTCAGTTAAAGATTAATATATTTAATTTTTTAATTTTAAACATATAAACACATGGAGTTATTTACCTTTCTTATTCCCTTGTGTAATATCTTTTTAGATATATTGTATTAAACAACCTCCATACTCCTCCATTATTTTTAAATTCATATAAATAAAAATACAGTAAAGGTCAAATGAACCCAACATGCATTGCATGCTGAATCAGCACTCATCAGTTGATCCAGGTCACTATCTCCCATATATATTTTTATTATATGAAGAGTATTTATCTATAGTAAATTGTTACATTTTTCTTTACCATTGTCAAACACACTCCAGTCACAACTTTGACACCATCCACCTCAGATATATACAATAATGATTATTATTAATCATTTTAACAATTTACTATAGATAAATACTCTTCATATAAGAGATATATATGGGAGATAGTGACCTGGGCCAACTGATGAGTGCTGGTTCAGCACGAAATGTATCTTGGGAGTCATTTGTCTTTTATTATATCTTTATTTATATGAATTTAAAAAGAATGGGGAAGTATAGAAGTTATTTAATATATCTATAAAAATATAATATCTTTTAAAAGTTAGATAAATTGAAGGATGTAAAACGTATCAAGACTAAAGCTAGCAATAAATCAACATCGTAAATGAACTTTTCAAAATATGTTACAGGGGATAAATTTAAAAAGAATTTTTTTCGCAGATATTATTAACAAATCCAATTGTTGAAATTTGTATTTAATATTTTTATTCACACAGACATACGTAAATGTTATAAATTTAAGGGATTGAAGCCCTTAAATTATTAAGTATATCATATGATCACCATTGATTACTCTGGCTTGCACTGAGTGGCACTACTATATGGAGAGTTTTGCCTGTTTAATAACAGTTATGAGCAAGCATAAGAAATGATGATCATGTGATGTTCAGTGGTTTAATACCAATCCTGTTAGGATAATGATGGCTATGGTTGTTAAAGAGCCAAAGACCCCAAAATGTATGAATACTAAACTGAGTTCGGACCTATATGACTATATAAGCTAATGAGCTTAGATTGAAAATATTATTGTGTTTTCAATTTGATTCTCACAGTTTTGTAGTTAAGTAGGGATAAAAGGTGGCTGCTGTAGGGTTGCATTAAATCCTAAGATCTAGGTGCAGTGCTTTTAGATCCAAGGCCCCTCACTGATGAAGGCCACAAGTCAGAAACTAGTCTGGGGATATTGGATGAGTAGGCACTAGATAAGGATTTTATGCACAATCCTTCTGGCATCCATTGATTACTCTGGCTTGCACTGAGTGGCACTTCTGTATGGAGAGTTTTGCCTACTTATTAAGCATATATATATATATATATATATACACTAAATGTATATTAAGTATTAGAATAATTATAATTAATGTCATAGAATGGGCTCAATACTTTAGACGTTGAGCAGAGTCTCACATTACTCCATTGCATCAATCTATAAAATGATTGCTGTGCAAGAATCTTACATAAGAAATACTTTACTGAAAACTGCAACTAATGATAGTTAGATTACTGGTAGATCTCAATATTTCTTTCTAGGAGACTTTTTGGAGCTACCGAATCAATCTTTTAATAGAATACTTATTCTACATATTGGTATTTTATATATAGATAAAACAATTTTAGAAATGAACAATAAAGACAGGCAATAAGTTTCTATTCTAATTATTTGACCATTGTTTTTTCCAAATACAATTTTTTTTTTACAATTACACCAGGAATGAATAACTCGTGGCATTTATACCTGGCTAGCACACAGATTATACTGCAAGCCCAGACTTGAATATTAGTTTTATTACACAATTAATAAATTTATAAAATTATTATATCATCTAATTATACTTTTATTTTAGGTGATAAAATGGCCTCTGGAAGGTCCACTATTTTGATCATTCAAATTCTAATGAAGATACACAGTTTTAAATAATATTTATAAAAACGTTTCAATAAATAATAACAATAAAAAATGTTTTTTTTTATTTTTGAAAAAAAAAATTGAAAAAAAAACCAGTCATTTTTGTAGTGAAAATTTATGCTTAAAAATAATTACGTATCAATTAGGGAATATAGAATCAGTTAAAGTTAAAAAATGGGATGGGACTAAGGCAAGAAAGCCCTATGTCACCTATTTTGTTTTTGTTGTATTTGAGAGAAATGGGGAAAGCAATAGAAAGACTAGGAAGAGGTGTAGATATACCATTAATAGGTGGCAAGGGAGAATATACATTGTCAGGTCTTTTATTTGCAGATGATTCTTTTTGGGTGCAGAAAAAGGAAAAGATATGGAAATTATGATGAGAACTTGTGCAAGGGTGGATGAAAAGATGGGATTAAATTTAGTGAAGAAAAATCAAAAGTAATGATGATTAATACTGGGTAAAGACAAGACAGAAAATTTTTACTGGGGGATATAAAGTTAAGTGTGGTGAATGGATATAACTATTTGGGAATCATTTTAAGCAATCAGAGAAATTGCTTGGATGAATGGAGAAAAAAAAGATAAATGAAGCAAAAAAATAAATAAAGGGATTGATAAAGAAATGAACAGTGTTCTCATATAATAAGTATGATGTAACTAGAATTGTATGGAAGGGAGTGGCAGTAGCAGGGTTAACATATGGTAATGATGTGTTATGTGTTAGTAAAGGGGTATTAGATTACTTAAAAAAAGTACAAGGAGAAGTAGAAAGATGTGCAATAGATGCAGATGTGTGGATGACAAAGGAGACAATTCAAGGAGAAATGAGATGGTCAAGTTTGTATACGAGAGATGCAAAAAGCAAAATGAAAATGTTTGTAGATTGCAGTTTATGGATAATAAGAGAATAGCCAAAATAGTCAAAAAGTGGGATGATTGTGTTAGGAGAATTGTTGAGTGTTATAGTGTTAAGGAATAGGATAGAATAGATGCATTAATAAAGAATAGGGAGTTGCAGAGATGAAGAACTAGTATGGAGAGTAATAAGAGTTTAAATATATATAGAAGTAAACAGAATATTGGGTATGAGTTAATTTATGATAATGGCAAGGAAAATAGTTTAGTGTTTAAGGTTCAAATGGGATCTTTAGCAACAAAGAAATATACACATAAATGGACAAATGTGGATGATTTAGTCTTCAAGTTGTGTAAGGAAGGCTAGAAAATATTAGACATCTGATAATTGAATGTAAATGCCTGAAAACAGAAAGGGTACAAATAATGTTGTGGAAGAATAAATATAAACAAAGTGATTAGACAGAAAGTGGGTTATTGATTTTTATGTTGAGTTTGGGAAAATATAAAGGTGATTTAGATATAAAGACCATGGAGTTGACAAAGATTATGTTGTGGAAATGGGATGCAGTAGGATAGAGAAGAATATGAGAAAACTTAGGATGGAGAATGGAAAGTTAAAGTGGCTAACAGGTTTTTCTAGGCATAGTTGTTGAGAGATTCCTGATTCTGTATAAGGAGAAGCCACAGTGCATCACATCAAAAAGTTTGAATTTAGCAGTTAAAATTTAGAGATATAAATAGAATGTAGGTGTAAAAATATGTTAAAAAAACTATGTTAAAAATAATATTATAGGTTAAAGAAAATTATACATATTGGATATTAATATAATGAATAATAGTAATATAAAGTATAAAAGATATAATGTTAGAGTTAAATATTTAAAACATTAATAACAGTAAAATAAAAAATAAATGAAATGAAAATAATACATATATATGATCATAGAAAGTATTAATTGATAAATATAGAATATCAAAAATAGTAAAATGTATAATATATAAAAAGGTAATAAATAAATAATGATTATAAGATGCATATATATAAAGTGTAAAATTATATGTTCATGTATATTTATATTCATGTATTTGTATTACGTTTGTTATGGTTATGAAGAAGATTGCTGGGGCAATCAATACTGTCATATTAGATTGTAAAAAAAGTATTGTAAAAGTAATAATGAACATAGATGATATTAATATTATATTGTTTGAGATCAGTGAGAGTAATTTTTCTAAAATGTGAAGCTGATTTAGTAGAGTTTGAAATGTTGTTACTTGTGCTGTTATTTATTGAAGTATTATTTTTAATAACATTTGTGTATGTTTGGCAGATTTTTGAACTTTGTAATTCCATATTGTAGATAGTGAATGTTGGAATCTTGTTAATTGAGCTTCTGTTCATTGAGTTGATATTGTTATCAGTGTTTGCATGGGCTTGTTTGACTTTTGAAGCAATTCTTTCTTGTAAAAATTGTCTACAGACATTTGATCTTGTGATAGTTTGTCTGCTCTTGTAATGGCTTTGTCTCCATGGTGATTTCAAAGTAATTGTTGAAAAAAAGTGATATTAATGAAAATTTTATAAGAAGATATTTACTAAATTGAAAAAGTATTATATGTTATTTAAAAATTATGAAAGTTATATAAAGGTAAGTTTTTACCTTATTAGAAAGTTTTTGAGTAATTTTAAGAATAAAAACCAGCAGCTGCTTGACTTTGTTGTAAGCAGAACTGTTTCTTTTTCTTCTTCTTCTGTTTCTTCTTCTTCTTCTTCTTCTTCTTCTTCTTCTTCTTCTTCTTCTTCTTCTTCTTCTTCTTTCTTCTTCTTCTTCTTCTTCTTCTTCTTCTTCTTCTTCTTCTTCTTCTTCTTCTTCTTCTTCTTTCTTCTTCTTTCTTCTTCTTCTTCTTCTTCTTCTTCTTCTTCTTCTTCTTCTTCTTCTTCTTCTTCTTCTTCTTCTTCTTCTTCTTCTTCTTCTTCTTCTTCTTCTTCTTCTTCTTCTTCTTCTTCTTCTTCTTCTTCTTCTTCTTCTTCTTCTTCTTTCTTCTTCTTCTTCTTCTTCTTCTTCTTCTTCTTCTTCTTCTTCTTCTTCTTCTTCTTCTTCTTCTTCTTCTTCTTCTTCTTCTTCTTCTTCTTCTTCTTCTTCTTCTTCTTCTTCTTCTTCTTCTTCTTCTTCTTCTTCTTCTTCTTCTTCTTCTTCTTCTTCTTCTTCTTCTTCTTCTTCTTCTTCTTCTTCTTCTTCTTCTTCTTCTTCTTCTTCTTCTTCTTCTTCTTCTTCTTCTTCTTCTTCTTCTTCTTCTTCTTCTTCTTCTTCTTCTTCTTCTTCTTCTTCTTCTTCTTCTTCTTCTTATTATTATTATTATTATTATTATTATTCTTTTTCTTCTTCTTCTTCTTCTTCTTCTTCTTCTTCTTCTTCTTCTTCTTCTTCTTATTATTATTATTATTATTATTATTATTATTATTATTATTATTATTATTATTATTATTATTATTATTATTATTATTATTATTATTATTATTATTATTATTATTATTATTATTATTATTATTATTATTATTATTATTATTATTATTATTATTATTATTATTATTATTATTATTATTATTATTATTAATGTTACTGTATCAAATTAATATTTACTATATGATGCATTGCTATGCTTTTTGTCTGAGCCAGTTGTGGATCAATGGAGGTATTAACCACTCCAGAAATTAGGGACAGTATTGAGAAATTTCAAACCTGACCTATAAATGTTTCTCATTATAGAGATAGCATCCTAATCTGAAGTATTATAAATAAATAATATCTGTAGTGACATGGGGATAGATTTTCTCTCTACTAGTATCTGTTTTATAGGAATGATTGTCAAGAAATATGCTGGATATCTGGCCTGATCATCATAGTTATTCAAGATATTAGTCTAAGTATATCCAGTAATTGTTTCTAACATCCATTAGATATAAATTTATATAGAGATATTAAAGGAAAAACCAGTTCCAGTTACATCTCTCTTCCTGCTACAATATATATTTATGTGTTGATAAATAGTTAAAAATATATAATTGGAATTAAATATTTTTTAGTGTTGTATTTTGCAAATTTATAACCCACACACTATTTTAAGTTCATTTTTCTATCCAATTCAAATGTTTAGATAGCATAATTAATTTATCTTGTATGATTTTATACAGTAGTGGAGTGGTGGACTCAATAACTAATAATTCTTTTATCAAGCTCAACTTGTCAATTTTGAATGTCATATGATCTTCTGATTGTCTAATTATTCAATTATTTTGCCTTATGCAGTTTAGCAATAAATACCTAGTCTATCACTTCTGTATTCAAATGTCACATATAAGAAACTTTATTATATTTAATTATTTTTGCAGTGTGTACTTTACCACATTGATTTGTTTGATGGACTCAAGAACTAAAGATTTCTGGACTGAAGCTCAATCTAATACTTTTATGTTATATGACATCCAGAGCAATAAACAATTTTTTTCTCGTAATTTAAATCATAGATATATTATATATAATACATATATTATAAAACAATTTTTTTTATCACCTTTTAAATGAGTCACATAATTAATTTTTTTAGCATGGGAAATTTAACAATGCTAACAGTAAATAATTTTAAAAAATCATGTTATTGAACTGGAATTGGGCAAACAACTAATCACTATTTTAAAATGTTAAAAAGCATATACTATATTTAATATAAATAATGATTATTTATTTAAGCAATAGCTATTTGCTGATAAGCTAAGCTATTAGGTGATCTCTATTGACAATAAGGCCTAGAATTTTCAGAGTTCAAGATAAAAGTCAATATTTTTGGAAACATCTAACTGGAAACAATTATACTCAATACTCTTCTTAGACTTGGAGAAAATGTAATCTAATAAATTTTAAAGCAAAATATTTTCAGATGCTGGTAACAATAATGAATTAATGATTAGATATTTACAAAATTAAGACTTACATATCATACCATTTCTAACTTACAAGGCAATTATCTTAAAATATACAATGAAATACAATTATTTTATAAAATTATTATTTTTTGCTTTTTATTCTGCAAAAGCATTAATTACATTATTGTAATTTAAAATTCCACATTGTTTATGTTCAATAGATAGTAATATTAAATTAAACCATTTTTCTTGAGTCACATAAGTTCTTAACTAACTTTGTATTAATTTTAATTATTATTATTATTATTATTATTATTATTATTATTATTATTATTATTATTATTATTATTATTATTATTATTATTATTTATTAATAATAATAATAATAATAATAATAATAATAATAATAATAATAATTATTATTATTATTATTATTATTATTTTTATTATTATAATGGAATACTCATTATATCCCAATTTAGATCAATTTCTATAACTGAAATGTTCTCATCTCTAAATTGGAAGGATAATTTCTAACAGATTACTATTTTTATTTATAGCTTAAATTTTAACAACAATAATAACTTATATAAATTTGAGGTTCTGTTATATAAGCAGAGAAGTCAATATGATTAATATTTTTACACATTAATCATACCATTGATTAGACTGAGATAGTATATAAATATATAACGCATGGCCATCTTTCAAGACCATTGCACTTCTCCATAACTACAATAAGCAAACATCTCTCCTGCAGATACTTTTATTTATAGTGAGATGTAAATCCATGGTTACCATCGAGTTAAAGACTGGAGTCTCAACAAAAGAAGGTTTTACTCAAACTCTTGATTCCTTGACTAGCAAAAAGAGCAAGAAACTGACATGACTCAAGCTATCAGACAATATATTTTAAACATATATATATATAATTTACACAATTTTGTCTTAATTAATATTGTATGGTGGGATATGAAGAGAGTTAAGCCAAATTAACAACTTAAAATGTGTTTATTTACATAAACATATAACAATAATCAAAAATAATCAAAAACTAATTTACACTAATTATAGAATTATTTACTATATATCAAACTATTTCTAAATAAGAGATCAGAATTCACTTACTTTTAGTTTTATAAAAGTTTGTAAAGAGAATAAAATCTGTCTAGACTTCAAATTATCATATATTTTGATTTACCTAGGTTTGTTATAGTTTTCTTAGAGTGCACTCCTGTCTTACTGAAAGTTGATTGAATTTATCACTGGTATTCCCATCTTCTTTTAACAGCTTGTTTCTTCTTCCTGGGCCTTGTTCAGTAGTAATGACAGGTAAGTATGTCAGTAATGGCAGTCAAGGATATTTATTATATTTTAGGTGGACAAATATGAAAGAACTGGTTGGTGAACACTGAATGAAAACCTTGGTGAGCTTAGCTATGCGCAGTGATGTCAAGACATCTGCACAAATATCTATACATTGCTTATGGATGAACTGGTTGTTTTCAATAAAGTAATCAGCAAGATTATTATAGCTAACTAGCAGTAGACACACTACTTTCAATATCACAAAGTGAAGTCATAGCAGACTAAAAAATGGCAACCAATTTTTAACAGCACAACTTATCAGACTAAGCAGACTGAATACAATAGAAATTTTGTAGCTTTTATATCCTTGGCAAACTTATTGTCTGAAGTCACCCATGTCATTAATTTCAAATTCTTTTTCTAATTAGTTAATTCTCTCTCTTTTTTTTTTAATTACAACATTAGTTATAATATCTAATCAGTAATTTAATACACTGTACAGGCTTACACATACCTGCACATATATAATGTAATATATAAGGGATTTGAACTCAGACTTTCACATGACCCTCAACTCTCCATGCCATCTCATATTGCTGACCCACCTGATCACACACATGTTAAAGATAAATAATCACCAATATTTGTATTTCATGCTAAACCAGCAAGCATTATTTGGTCCAGATTACTATCTCCACACATATATACAATGTCAGGGTTGAGCTTATATTAAGATAGCCAACCTTCATACTTTAATGGACAGACTTCAAACTACTGCAACCCACAACTCTTCAGCCATCCATTTCATTGAAAATTCGATGATGGAATATTAAAAATATGTGTGATCAGACGGGTCAGCAATATGAGATGGCATGAAGAGTTGAGGGTCATGGGGAAGTCTGAGTTCGAATCCCTAATATCTAATCAGGTGGAAATATTTCCAGTAAAACCTAATTCCCTACTGACTAGACAATTTACAAAATTGAAATAAGCGAGATGTTTAAACTTTGCGGTTAAATACTATTGTATAAATATGATTGCGCTAATGACAAATGCACACACACAAAGCTGATTTTTTTAAAAAAAATTCTTTATATATTAAATATTAATTCTTATTAAGCGTGATGTCAAGGCACATGTACTGAGGTTTTAGTTTTATATATTAAAATAATACCAAGTAATACAAAATAAATATGTATATGTGTGGCTGAGCACTTTCAAGGGATGTAGCTACAATATATCCAAAAAATGGAATACATAAAGTCATTTGCATAACTTTGCATTGCAATTGACTAGTTTCATTAGTTTCAATATGGCTACGATTATGAGGGATACGTCCCTTGAAAGCGCTCAGCCACATGTATACATATTTATTTTGTATTACTTTGTATTATTTTAATATATAAAGAATTTTTAAAAAATTCAGATTTGTGTGTGCATGCATCGTAGTGCAATCATATTTATAAAAGTTACAAAATTTCTTTGGATCTCTGATTAGATTGTAATTTTTCTAATTAAACAGTTTTCAATAATAAATTTGTCCAATCATTTACATTATTTTTTAAAGTTACAATTTAGCTTCTTTTGTCTTCATTTCCATGTAACATTTTGGATTTTTTTTTTTTAGTTAAAAAAGCAGATTAACTATTTTTTAAAACAATAAATCTAAAAATTCCTACATGGCAATATGCTTTAATTATATTTTTCCTTTTACTAAAATACTTTTATTTTATTTATTAATTTGAGTTTTGAGTTTAGGATATCTTTTGTTTATTTCTTAGCATATTTTTATTTATTTTAAAAATATGTTTACTTTTATTTATTAAACTAACACTATTTTTTCATTTATTATTGAAAAAATATATACATTATTTTTTTATTTTCCTGAATAATATTTTAAATGTTTTATGTGAAATACATAACATGAGAATTTTAAGAGGGTGAAATTTAATTGTTTATAAATAATTAAATTATCATCATATAATTATTAAAATACAATAGTTATATTTTACATTTCACAATTCTGACTTTTATTTAAATTTTCTGCAAAAGTAATATAATTTTAAAAATATTCAAAACTTTAAAATCTGATTAATAGATTTGCCTAACCAATGCTAAGGCAGGGACTGTCTACTGCTTACTATTTTATTGTGCTTTCTTTAGGGAACTTAAATAATGTCTAAAATCCCTCAAATGGAATAATAATAATAATAATAATAATAATAATAATAATAATAATAATAATAATAATAATAATAATAATAATAATAATAATAATAATAATAATAATAATAATAATAATAATAATAATAATAATAATAATAATAATAATAATAATAATAATAATAATAATAATAATAATAATAATAATAATAATAATAATAATAATAATAATAATAATAATAATAATAATAATAATAATAATAATAATAATAATAATAATAATAATAATAATAATAATAATAATAATAATAATAATAATAATAATAATAATAATAATAATAATAATAATAATAATAATAATAATAATAATAATAGTGAACTTGGGATATGGATTGGGTAGGAACAAATGATGGAGAATTTCTTCCATTTAATGTTATGTGTATTATTTATTCTATATATTAACCCTTTAATAGAAAAAATCCAAAAAACATTTACTGGCATTCAAGTACCTGGCACTACACAATATATAGCTTGCTTGGCTTATATGGACGACATCACAGTCTTTCTCAATTCAAAAAAACAATTACTGCAATTACAAAAAATTCTTAAAGAATATACGCAACAATACAAATTGAAGGTTAATCCAGAAAAGTCTACTGCTTGGTCCATGTTTACTGGAAAACCATGCACGTCCATTTACAAAGCAAAACCAACCCATTTTTTAGGATTCCCATTTCATCTGGGAATAACCGGAATGAGGTGTTCAATACAAAATAGATTAAAAGAAGAAGCACAATGAATTGTCACCTCCCTATCAAAAACATCTCTCTCCATATATTCTAAAGTCCAGCTAATAAACCAACTTATAATGACAAAAATAACATATTATTTATACCAATAATAAAATTCTCAAAAGGTTTCAAAGCAAGGATTAAAACCATCTGCAAACAACTTCTATGGTCAAGAAAAGTGGTTGTAATATCAACAAAAAGACTAAATCAACCCCTTATTAAAAATGGTTTGGATTTGCACAACATTGACATTTTTTATGCACAATAATTAAGTAATCTAGTAATTTCCATTACAAACCAATTTCCAAAACTTAAATGCTTAATTCAAATTACTCCAATGGACAAACCACCCCTAACAGGTCTATATATATCATCAATCATCCATCAATATAAAACAACTTTTAACAGAACAGAGCAATATACACACAAATATTTATATTGGAACATTCACGAACAAATTCAACAGGAAAGAGACCTAAATAACAATAACACAATACTCGAAATAAACAACAGAAAACTACTACATGAATACAAAAAGTGGTCCCTAGAACCCAAATTTTTTGATTTCATTCTAAAAATAAATCTTATTGCAATGCCAACATCATACTTCTTGCACCATAAAAGGATGTATATTTCAATAGACCCTTTTTGTGGACTATGCCACAAGGCTGAAGAGACTCTACAACACCTATTGTATCAGTGTACTGCATTACACAATGTAAGAACAATGATGAGTGCAATATACCATCAGCAAAACATGACCATTGATCAAATAATTAAGGGTTTTAAAGGCAGATCAACACCCAACATTAGGGCAGCAACCTTTGTATTATATGCTTTTTGGTGTACCAGGTGTACCTATCTAATGGACAACAACCCCAGAAGGCATCCATCCACCTTCTACAACAAATTAAACCAGATACGTAATAGAGACAAATTAATAGCAAAATCCCCATATTTATGTAGCTACATGGTCTCTTATCAAACAACAATCAATGCTATAAGCACCAAAAAATTCAAGAACACTGAAAATTCAATAACATTAAAACACCGAAATAAAAAAGACAATTTTTTCCTCTCTCTACAATTAATAATTTTTTATGTAAGAATTAGATTACTTGTTATTGAAAACATGAACTGAAGACTATAAAAATGCTTGTATACAAAACCAATGGTAAAACCACTGTTAAAAATCAATGTAAAAAACTATGTATTTCTTTGATTAATAAACTTCCTTTTTTGAAACATCATCATCATCATCATCATTATCATCATCATCATCATCATCATAATAATAATAATAATAATAATATTTAACAATTGATTGTGACATTCTTATAAATATATAAAAAGATGTGAAAAGTAAGAGCTAAATATTGTGCTAATATACAGATCTATTAAAGTCCAGGATGGACTAAATACAAAAGCAATAATAATAGAAGATGAAAAAAAATTTTTTTTAATTTTTATTATTTATTATTACAGATATTAACTTAGGCTGCTATCTTAATAGCTAAAGTAAAAATTTCTATTTATAAATATGCAATAGGTATTTGTGAATACAATATTTATTCATATATTCATGAGACTTCGACCAAATGTAAACATTAAATTAGTGTAGAATTTTATGTTTAAAGATTCAGAATAATGTCATGATCTTTATATTACCAGAAATCCTATATATATGCATGCTAAAAACTTGACATGCCTATGGCTTAAGTTCAAATCCAGGTAAGGTAAAATG
Source organism: Epiperipatus broadwayi (assembly GCA_028023455.1). Classification (NCBI taxonomy): domain Eukaryota; kingdom Metazoa; phylum Onychophora; class Udeonychophora; order Euonychophora; family Peripatidae; genus Epiperipatus; species Epiperipatus broadwayi. The sequence continues at coordinate 10,540,011 of JAQFVV010006220.1, forward strand.
TATAATTTTTTTCATCCTCCAAAGAAGTTTATATTTTTTTAAATGGTAACTCATTGTCACTAAATGGGCTTCTAGTTATTTTTAGATGAATGTTAATACAAGCATAAAAATCTTTTAAAGCTACTGCTGTCTAGAAATTGATAGGTCCTATAAGTAATAATTTCTTTTTTTACCTTTTCTCTAATGATAGACTGTTGTGTGGGTCTCTGTTCTGCAATGAAATATTTAAAAGCTATTTTGTGTTATAGAAGATATGCAAATTATACACAGACATTTAAAGGAAATGTTTTTCTTCTCATTGCCAATTTCTTAAACTTAAACAATTAATAAGTACTATGAGATTGTTCAATTATATGTTTGCAAACAATGTCTCATTTATTGGTCTGACTAATCACTGTTTGCACTACATTCATCCTTATTTATCTTTCACTTATATTAATGATATGTAATCTCTTGGCTTATAATTTTAACACTTTAAAATTAAGCAATTACAAGAAAGGGAAATAACCTAGAATATAATTATAAAAATTTATTTGCTTTACTTTTAGTGTTCAGTATTAAAAAGTTGTCACTAGAGTGAGATCAGTCATATAATAATTAAATCTAAAATTGAAAAATTAGGTAATGCTTCATTTTTTATATCTGATTCTATATATTATCTTTTTGAACCATTAAAATATCACATGAATATTTTGTTTATGCTTGCATAAGCTAGAAACTAGTCTGGGAATATTCAATAAGAAAGCACAGGATAGGAATTATGATGCACACCTTCTAGCATATATTAATTACTAGAGCTTGCCCTAGGTGGCCTATTGGGTGCCAAATTATTGTTACTATCTTTTTGCCAAAAATTTAAAATTGTCTTCAGATCACAAATAAATTCTTATTGATTTAATTTCATTCCTATACACATAAAAATGTAGGTTGGTTTTTGTTTTAAACTTTAAGGTATTTGAAATGGCGATCTATTAGAATGAATATTTTTATATAAACAATAATGATAACTGCTGATGGATGAGAATAAAGCAAAAACAATGCTTGTTGCTAAAAATGTGATATAAAACAATGATGTGAATGTATTTGCATAATCATCTAACATTTAATAATTGATCAGGCTTGCAGATTATATTTTGAAATACAAAAAAAAAAAGAAATTATTACTACTAAAAATGTATTCAATGTCTTAATAAAATATTTTTCACAGTCATCAAAAATAGTGAACTTAAAAACTTGCTTATTTGCATAAGTTTATTTCAAGTTAAGTAACTCATTATTATAAAAAGTTCCAGTTGTGGCTTTATTTATTTATTGCTTCAAAATATTTACTCTTTAGTATGAGTTTTTTTATGTGTGTAATCACTTCATTTTTTTCTAGTCTTCTTGACTAATGCTTTGTTTATTTTGATTTTCCATTTATTCAAACATAAATTAGAATTTTGATAAGTCATTCCAAGATGGTACTATTAATTTAATGATTAATCATTATTCATTTTTACTATATTACTTTTATCTTAATGTTCATTATATAAAAAAAAATTTTATGCCCTTCAAATCTTTAATCTTACATGATTTATACTAGCATTGCTTATATTAGCTAAATCACCACAATTCTATGTGTATTCAATTTCTGGTTAATTTATAGTTTGGACCACTATTTTGGAAATTCCTTTTTAAGCCCCTTTTTACATCTAGTCAACCTTAGGATTTCAAAGACTTAAAAGATAATTTGCTCTGTTCTTATTTTTAGACAATACTTTTTTCTATTATTATACATTATCAAACATCTGTTTATTATAGCTGATTGACCATAACTTCAATGATAATTTATTAATTTAATTATGATTAATTAAAAGTCATATGTATAACATATGCTTTGAATTTATAATAAAATTAATTATTTTTAAATTCTACCATTAAAATATATACAATTCATTATTGTTCAAATTTTTAGTCTTACCTTTTGACATTTACATATTTTATTTCTTCTAAGCTATATTAGTTTATTCCCTAGCTTATATTAAATACTTCTATTATTTTTGACTGGATATTGCCTTTTTCTAATTAGTATATAAAAGTTATAGTTCATTCTATTAAAACATCTTGTTGTTCAAATCTCCTCTGTGTTGTTTAATTATTTCCAAACAGAACTTAAAAGATAACCATTTAGTTCTTTTCTTTATTATTTAGCAAGAACTAATGAAATGACCAATAAATAATCAACTGTAATTTAGAAGATTTCCAATACAACTTCTGTCAGAAGATATTAAAAATTATATTTATTCTTTGAATAATAAGTCACATTTATTATTTTTTTAAATAAATTTAAATCTTATCCTAAGGCTCTCCTAGCAAGACAATAGAGATCTCATATTCCAAAAAAAAAAAAAAAAGAAGGAAAAAGCATTATTAAACAGGCAGAACTCTCCATACAGTAGTGCTACTCCGTGTCAACCGGAGTAATCACTGGATGCCAGAAGGAACTGAGTGGCACTACTGTATGGAGAGTTTGCCTGTTTAATAACAGTTATGTGCTAGCATAAGAAATAGTGATCATGTGATGTTTAGTGGTTTAAGAAGCATTATTAACAAAATTGGCTGCTTACATAAAAAATTAAGATTTAATCTATTATCTGATCAGTAATTATATTATGTGTGTAATAATTTTTATGCTTTATTTAATGCACAATTTGGGACAATAATTTTTAATTTTATTAACATAGTCATTGTTTTAGGACAATTATATTTCAAATAAATTAATAATGTAAATAATGCTTGAGTCTGGCTTATTTATATATAAATTTAAGTAGAGAAGAAGGTGGATCCATATTTTTCTCATAAAATCCCTGCCTTGGGTTTTGAATTGAGAGTTTTCTGTGCAGTCATTATTACATCTGATTGCCTGTCATATAAGCATTTTTAAGGTACATCTGTCAAAGGTTTCAGCCTTTCACATTGTTATTATAAATTAATAATCTAATTAAATCAATTGTTCAAAATTATTTTATTCTATCCTTACACAGAATTTATAAAAAAATAATTATTAAAATAATTTTTGACCCACTTAATATTTTAAATACAATATATTTAACACATTTAGCATATTTACCAATTCTTCAAATTCAAGCATTACTCCTTTTTATCATAAATTTTTTCTTGATTAAAATGATCCACTTAAAGACTATTTATATTAACTGTAAGATAATATTATCATTTTGTATATAAGAGTCAGATGAGATAATAAACACATATAATATCTCTATTAGTTTGATGTAGAACCATCTATCTTTTCCCTTGTTAAGAATACAGGACATCCTAAAAAGCATACTAAACTTGAGCATTGCTTTTAATGAGAGAGGCAAACCTCCTTTATTATTAAGATTATCTCAAAAATATTACAGTGATGTGCAATATTGATGGTTGTTATTGAAAGCATATTATAAGAGAGCTACAATCAGACATAGTGACAAAATCTTTCACAAAGAAAATTTGTTGCAAAAGAAGTTAAAATATAGCACCACAAAATATCATATACACAGAATAATGAACTAGTGTATTTTATATGTGGATGTATTTGAGTTCATGAATTACTTTGCTTAGTTACTGCTAAACTTAATTCTAATTATTGTTTTGTTTGTGTTATTGTTTTTTTTTGTCCTCTTGAAATTGGAATGACTATATTTGTTTCTGAATATTTGCTATTGCTGCAGAAATCACCGTTTTCACCAACAATTTCTGTAATGTCTAACAAAATATTATGCTATTTTTATGCAGACAACTTCTCAAATTCTTTGAGAAAAAGTGGTGGAAAATTTGGTTTTTCATTTATTGTTCAAAAATCACATATCGAATTGCAATAAATAATAGAATTATTGACTTAGAAAATCATAAAACCTTAGAGCACCGATATGACAAATTTGACTTTTATCCACAAATCTTTAGCTCATAAATATATCCACTTAATTGCCTAAAGCCATGTTTAAATTGTTTGAAGTCAATATTAATTTCCATTACTATCCTGTATATCTAAAAAAAAACAATATAATTGAAAAGTTGGTTTTAAAAATGTCAAAGAGTTGGAAAATGTTTTTAAAATGCTTTTTCTGATTAAATTATTATGCTTCTAATCATCCTTTTTATGATATTTTATGCTTGTTTTGATACTGTTTCCACATAGTAATACTCATTGCAGAAAGCAATGATTCTATAATTAATCTTATCCATAAGTGTTATAGTTGAGAAGCTCATGATACATTGTTTTGGTTGATATTGTCATGCTTAGATTTGGGTTGAACTCTGCAATGATTTGTATGTTTTGACTACAATATTTTATAATATTTAATCAGTCTTTTCTAGTTAGTATTAATTCATGACTTCAATTTTTACCAGTTTCAGGAACACAATATTTCCTTAAGATTGTCAGTTTTGAAACATTAAACACATTACCAGTTTTGAAACCATGCTCCAACTAAAGCAGTATAACAGTTTTTGCTTTTTAAACGTACACAGGTTGGTCTAACATTTTTTATCATAATCTTATAAACGTAATTTTTTTATCGTACATTACTAATCATCTCTGCTATGCAGCAGAGGAAAGCAATCGGAGCCTAAAGTTTTGGATTGTTTTTCAGCCAAGTAATGACAACTAATAGTATAAAAATTCCATTCGAAAGAAAATAGCAAACTATGATAAATTATTTTATCCGATGATCGACGTTTATCACTTAGTCCTATCTTTTCTTAATTAATTCAACTGCTCAGTATGTGGAGAATTTAACTTATATAGTGAACACGCATATACAGTTTGTTTCTTAATAAATAATTTTTAGTAGAAACTAATGACTTTATGTTATTATTTAATAGTTTTAAATTATGTATTAAATAATCAAAAACTGTTCCATTATTTTTTTAAATCTTCATTGACTTTTTAAAAAGTGTGACCCGTTTAGAGAGATAAGATTATTTCTCTAGGTTATTAATAATTTTATTTGCCTTAAAGCGATATAATTAATTAAACTTATTTCGATCTCTTCTGAACATTCAACACCATCCAGGAGTTAAAAATATGGACGAGTGAACTTATTCATGATCAAAGGGATTAATAAATTGTTGACTTAAAAAGATGAACTTTTTAAAATGTAACATAGAATACATTTTAAAATATTTTTTTGCACTATTTAATATTTTTAATTAATATATGCGTTTGTATATATAAATTGTCATATAAATTGTTCTATAATGAATCTAATAATTTTGTTAAAGAGTCGATGACGATGATGAATTTTATTTTATTGTTTAATCATGGAGATCTAGAAAATTATTTGGAGCCAATAAATTTGTTTGCCTGTACATCTTTGAGCATAAATACAAATTTTATTATCAAAGATATTTTAATGCTTATTCAAAAGATTGCATTGTTTTCTTGGTATACATTCAAAGTATATAGAAATTACAAATTATTTATAACAGCAATAAATTATTCTGTTATTTTTGGACATACTTGTAATGTTAGTAACTCAGATTCTGCTTCATAAGGGACCATGTACCTGTAAATATTTTAATAGGGTTATTTTTTTATCTCCTACTCAATGATGTTTAACTTGTTGAAAAATATATGTTTTTCTTGGCTATAGTTATATAGACAATAGCATCTTGTACATAATATATCCAAGGCCAATCACTCAATTAGCAGCTGGCTGATAATTGGTGTTAAATAAACAACAATAAAGTTTCATAATAATTTCAATAGTTTTTTTTACTCTGAATAATGATAATACTATTAGTAAAAATTTAATAATTCAACTGGCTATTTGCTGTTGAGAATAGGATCACTTAAATCATTTTACAATTCATATCTTTAATTAGAGGGGTTTTGAACCCAGACTTTCAAGCTCCCTTCAGTCATCTACTCCATCTTATACAATCAACACACATGACCACATAATACAAAATAGATAAATAACTCCAATATATATATATTTCGTGCTGAACCAGACTCATTCATCAGTTGGTCCAGATCATAATCTCCCACACACACATATATATATAATCAGTGCTCATTTAAACTAAGATAACAAATCAAACTTTAATGGACAGGCTTCACTCTTCTCCATTCTCTAACTCTTCAGCCTTCCATATCATTGAAAATCTGGTGATGGTATGTTCAAAGTCCTTGTTTAGCAATTTTGTTACCATATTAACCATAAGTCATTCTGATCCCTACATGTAGCTTAAAAGTACATATAACATACTTGTATTTTATGTCTCTTTAATTCTGTAATTTTGTAAGCACATTATTGTTCACATACATATGTCTGAGACAGTCAAATTAGATTCTTGACTAGAATTCTTTACTAATTTCCAGAATAACACAACTTACCACAGAAGATAACTTAAATTCAGTACTTAGTATACCATTTGCTGCACTTTTTGCAGTGGTAATTTTTTTCCCCCTTTTAATTCATCTTTTGCCGATTTTTTTATTAGCTTTGCTAATTTGCTTAAACTAAGACTTTCAATAATATGCGAATTAGCCTGTTGCTTCTTGTAGTTACTGAATTTTTTTCTTCTGCATATCAATTATTTATTTCTTTTCTGGAGTATTCTAGCATTATCAATATTTTTAAATTTATACATAAGCATTTATTTATGTTTTAATAAAATATATATGTACAGACAGAGTATTTCTCCCTTTATTCCAGAAATATGCAGATTTTATTCACATCACTCTTATAGTTTTGCTTTACACACAGTACAATCTGTTTTATTTACAGGATAGCCTTGTAAATCTTATTGAGATTCTATCTCCTTCTTCTGGCTCTATAATGTTTTCTTCTTATTCATTGTTTAATTCTATAAGTTCTTTTTGAACTGAAGAGCTAACTGGTGATTTAATTCTGTTTACCAGAAATATCAGTCTTATTTCCTTTCTCTGTTCTTTAATTAATATGGTTTATGTGATGTTTTAAAATTTTGCCATCTTCTAATTTTATTTCACATAATTGTGTAGAAACTATTTTTATAATTATTTCTGGTAGCTATTTCCTCCTTAATATATCGTTAATCCATACATTTTGATTAACAGTAAATTTAACATTTTCGAAATAGCCATTTTTCCTTCTATTTTTATTTGAAACTAATATAGACAAAGGTGTTGTTATGCATTATTTTAATAACAATTTTATGAGAGTCTTCTTTGTGACCAAGCTGATAAAACAGGGTGTCAATTACATGCTATTCAACCCATTTTTAATATACATCTATGGCTACAAAAAGTATTTTCCTATGAAATGGTCCTGCATGGCTTAAATAAACTCTCTGCCAAGATTCTGTAGATTTGGACCAGGATTTAAATTTTTTAGCCAGTAAATTTGTTTTGATTTGATTCACTTGACAATTTTTCATAGTCTTCTCGATGTCACCATTCAAATCTGACTATCAAATATAGGAACATTTTAATTCCTTCATCATGATAATACCAGAATGCTTTTTATGTAATAGATTTTTCCTACTTTCAGATAGTATCACATGATCCATCATATGAATACAATTGTTGCAAGTTGATAAATTTTCTTGGGCATTCCATGTTTCCAGACACAAATTATCTCATCATTTAATCATCCATCTGAATTTTATGTACCTCCTAATGATGATATAATCTTTATTTCTATTTGTCCATTCAGCTATGACTTTATTATGAATATTTTCTAACTTTAAAATGCTTATATAATTTATTTTGTGTACATATGACTTTCATGTATTTTTGTCCAGAGTTCTACAAAGAGCATGCTCTATCTGTTTTCTAAGTGTATTGAAACTTAAATAATCCCATATGCATGCTTATAACTTTCCCCTGTTCTTTTGGTCACAGGAATTTGGTAAAATGCTGTTTTCAAGTTGAGCTTTGCAAACTATTTAGTCTTTTGTAAAGGTACTAGTACTTTCTTCATGCTGGGTATGGAGTACTCACCTTTGTTAATGTTCTTGTTACTGCATATCATTACATTTCCAGTCAGTTTTAGTACTGCTACTATTGGAAAAGCCCAGACAGATTCCTCATAAGATGTAATTAGACCATTACATCTTAATTCACTTAATGCCTTTTCAACTTTCAGTTTGAGTGCAATGATGAACTTTCTTGTTTTATATATGAACTGTTGCACATTATCCATTAATTCAATAGCTATTGGTTTTGTCTTAAACATTGTTGGATGGAATTAAAGAGCTGGAAATTGTTTTTCTTCATTTCGGCTTCTAATTTAACTCCTTTCACAATGTTATTTTTTATACCCAGAGGCTTAAACCAATTTCTTTTTAATATTTAGTTAATCTTTCATTCAGTTACAAATAGTGGTAATTATTTAACTATAGATATTTATCATTATAGACACTAACCCCACCCCCTCATCTTTATTTGATTTTCATTTAGTCTGACACTATCACCATAGACTTTTTAATTTGATGTTAACTTTTGACTTTCAATTTCTCAATGCTGTTAATGATATATCCACCCACTATCAATCTCCATTTGTAAATTTTGGCTGTAGACTTTCACATTTAACATAGTTGTATCATCACTATCTTTTAATCTTCTCACCATGGCAAACTCCTTAGACACTCCTCCCTCAATTTACTCTCTCATTGTATATCCTGATTTGTTATTCATTGCTTGCATAACTTTAACAAATGACTTTCCAATCCACAGTTAAAACATTTTTTATTGTTTAAATCTGCATTTAGGTTTTAAGTAGTCTGTTTTCCCACAGAAGTAATAAGTAAGGGGGAGGGTCTGTGTTAACTTTCTAAATATATCTTGATGCTTTGCTGCATTTACAATTACTTGTGAAGTACTGTATTCTGTCACATTTTTAAAAGTTTCAACTTGATTACCATGACCTCATGAGCAAATGCCCACTCATTAGTGACTTTGTATGTTAATTCCTTCTTTCTTAGTAGTATTTCTCTAAGCTTTACCTCTTTTATTGCCCATAATAGTTGATCTTAGTAACATTTAATCAATATATGCCTTGAATTTCCAACCCTTTGTCAATATTTATAGGATCAAGTCATATTCACATATAGTTTCATTTTGCGATTTCATCTTCCCATGAAAATGAAAATGCATTGTAAATTTTAATGTTATAGGCTTAAAATTTTATAATAACTCATCATAGAGGATTTCTTCAGGCAGCTTTAGATCACATACATGACTTGTCACATTTAATACATCTTTACCTGACATCCATAATAGCATTGCAACTTTAAGTTTATCAACTGTTAATCCATTCATAAGCATGTACTTCTCCACTTGATTCACATATATTTGCCATTGGCCTGGATTTTTTATATCAAATATGATGTCATGTTGTTCTGCATTTTTGTTTCAACTACAGTGCTGAATGATTTTACATAAATTAAATCCTCGTGTCAAGCTGTTCCACTTCATATTTCCCAATGCTTTTGTTGATGGTACTAGATAATATACCCATGTCCAACCAATCATTTGGCAACTGGATAATTTTTGGTATTAAATAAAGGAAACAACAATAAAGTTTAATAATAATTTCAAGAGTTTATTTTACTCTGAGTAATGATAATACTATTAGTAAAAAATAAGTAATTCAATTGGCTATTTGCTAGTTGAGAATAGAATCACTCAAATCACTTTACAATTCATATCTCTGTACAGATTTAATATATACAAACGTCTCTTTAACTTTGTAATTTTGTAAGCTCATGATTCGTCACACATATATTTCTCAGTTGAAGTAGATTCTTCTTTACTAATTTTCACAACAACAGAACTGATTACAGAACATAACTTAAATTCAGTATTTAGTATATCATTTGCTGCACTTCTTTTGTACTATTTATTTTTTTCCTTTTTTAAAAAATTATTCTTTAGCAGACTTTTTATTAGCTTTACTAATTTGCATAATCTAAGACTTTTACTAACATGAAAATAAGCCTGTTGCTTTTTGCAGTTACTGAATTCTTTTTTCTGCATATCAATTAGTTATTTTTTTTCTGGTGTATTCTAGTAATATCAATATTTTTAAATTTGTACATATGCATTTATTTATGCTTTAATAAAATATACATGTATAGACATAGCAGTATACCATAATGTATATAATACAAAGGTGGTTGCCCTGATATCTACGTAAAAAGTCCCTTTGAATATGAGCTAAACAATGATTTCATATTAGCATTTAAATAATTAAGGAGCCTAGGAATTTCTATACAAAATTATCAAAACAAGCACATTCAAAGACACAAATGTTTGGTTTTCAATATTTATATGACACATCCAGCATTTATCTTTAATATTTCTGCAATGATTTTTGAATCTGAAGAAATTCATTGGAAGTAAGAGAATTCAGGTTTAATTTTTAAGAAAAAATATCTTTATTCAAGATGATTACAAAAGAAAACATATACATGAAATACTAACAACTTATATTAGAGAGTTTTCAAGGTCAAGTTATGTCATTCTACATGCTTAGTGTATACAATAAAATTGTAGTCGATGCTCATTATAAGGTTTGTATTGTTAATATACAAAGCCAGTTTTAGAGGCCAGGCCTCATCATTGATTAGTTTAGAATTTCTTTTAAACTCCACCAGCTTTAACTGCCTGGCAATCCCTTTGGTTGAGGCAATATTTACTGCATAGTAACTTTAATTTTTTATGGATTAATATTTTTAGCTTGTGGGTAGTAAACTCTTCTCCATCTTTCATGCAATCTTATGTCTATTCAGGTGAACTAAGAGAATATTTCTTCTTACATTATATGTAGTTCAGGTATGCCATCTCCTTTATTGCTCATTCTCTCTTTTAACTATCATGCACCAGTATTCAGTCTACTATTCCTGAATTGTTTGTAGTCATTTGCATGCAGGTTTCATTATGGTCAGTGGTAATTTGACTCCATGTGTCCAAGTGTATTGCATCGGGTGCCAACAAACAGTCTCTGGTTTTGAGACCACATAAATTTTCCTTAAAAATTGTCCATGAATTCAGTGTGCTTTTCTTGAAAATCAAGTCACATCGAGTTATCCACAGTGCAAAGAGGATAAAAGCTGACATTCTTATTGCAGCAAATTTACCATTTACTAGTGTCTTTTCAAAGTTCAGACTCTCTTTACAATCACGTTTGCCACTCCCAACTATCTTAACTTTTAAATCAGTTAAATAATGTCACTCAAAAAAATATAACCCTGGGTTTCTTCATAATCATTACAAAGGCTACATATCACAGTTATCTTCATGTTTCCCCTACAAGTTACCAGGAAATGGCTTGTTGACAATGAACACAAACATTACTTTATTACGAAATCTATTTTGGGCTCAAATGCCCAAAATCTTGACTTTTTAATTAGTCCTTTTACAGATATATCCACTAATGAAAAGGTTTTGTTTTGTCTAGGGTGAATGAGATTATAGATGTCCCAGTAAGTGTGCCTTTCATTGACTATTTGATTAGTGACTATAAATAAACCATTTAAGTGTTCTTTTATTTTCTTGATCCATTTTGAATTAGGTGATGGAATGTCTGTAGGTTCCACTGTATCAGATACCAACTCTTCACTTTGCCTGACTTCCATTGTTTTTAATAATGTTAGACCTTTTTGTACATAGAAGATCTCGATTGTGTGCTGACCAAAGCTGTTCAGATGTTTTGGCTTCTGCATTTTAGGAAGACACACACTTTTTTCTTGCTTCCTTCTTCCATAGCAATTTGGTGCAGAACGAGTTGATGGTATTATGGAAAGCCTTGGTCAGTGTGATAATCATAAGGTGAATTTACACAGATGAACCAGAACAAAACTATGTAACCCTGGATGGGTGTTTTCTGGGTAAACAAGCAATTTCTGCTCAATTATGCTTTCTGTGATTCCATGCTCTTCTTCACCATCCACTTCTTTTCAGATCTCTCCAATTTCAAAGGGATAATCTTGAAGCTTATTTTTAAAATGCAGATTCCATCACCTGCAAAATTGCAGTTGTCAGTTTTAATCATTGAAGGGGTTGATCTTTTTAAGGCAACAATCACCCATCTAAGATAACTTCAGGTCCAATTATAATTTGATAACAAATATAACTTGGACCTCTTGGTGGCTATGTACTGAGCTGACACCCTTTGCTATATTGGCTCTTCAAGCTCATTATCTCTCTTGTTGCATTTAATTTAATTAGTTAATTAATTTGTTGTTTGATTTGATTAAGAAGTTAAAGAATTTTGGGTCAAATGACCAAAATTTGAATTTCCTAATAAGTTGCTTGTTATTTAAATTTAGTACCATTTTTTCATAGTAACTTTTAAGTATTGAAAGGGTAATTTTATAACATCCCAGTATTTGAATTTATTCATAAGTAGACAAAAGAAAAAAATTCAAATTGTATGTATTGGAAACATTAGTATTTCAAGATATCCATTAAATGAGGGTAGTGTGTCCATAGGTCTCATTTTTACCATAATCTCTAAATGAGAGTATCATTTTACACAAGAGATTACAGTGCTTTTGTATTTTAAATACATTAATATCATGAAGTTCTAAGCCATTTTGCATTAATGGTTGTTGAGTTGGATGCCAACAGACTGCCTTAGAGAAGTTTTCTACACATAGAAGTTATGTTGTTATAAAAGACTTTTGTGAATAGTATGATGAGGGGTGTGTGTAATCTTTATAATAATGAGTGAATTGAACAATTAAATTTTTGAGTAAAGTGAAAGATAATATTTTGAAAGTGAGTTAATGATTCTTTCATTTTTGTCTTTAAGTTTTTTCTGAATTTGTGTGAACATTTCTGAAGGGCAGGTAGAAAGGAAAACCTCAAAAACAACTAATCTCTCCTTTAAAAAACCATATATTGATTTTTCCCAATAAAGATAGACTAAGAAAATTATTTTTCTATATTAAATTTAAGTTTATAAATCATTTGAATATTCTGCCAAATTTTTCTTGAAGTATTGGGATTTGGGTTTAACTGATACATCATCCATGTACACAATACAAGCAATATTTGCATTTAATTCAAGAATGTGTATTCTAAGCAGTTTTTATTCAATTTTTGCTGGTAAAGAATTTATATAGCATGTGAAAAGAAAAGCCCTTAGAGGGGAACCTTAAAATATTGAGCAATGAATGGCTAAAGGTGAAGAGTATCTATCATTTAATGTGGGATGAATTTTTCTATCGAGTAAAAAAACTATAGAGTTTTTATAATATGTTCAATAGAAACAGTGTGTCAAATGCTGCTTGAATATCTGACTGAACTTCTGGAGGACTATATCTTTTTTCATTCCTAAATGATTTAATTACTGTTTAAAGAGAAAAGCTGCTTGACCAGTGGAGGCTCCTTTCTTTGCAAATTGCCTTTTAGACAATTCTGACAAGATATATAATTCCATCTGATCTTTTCAGTACTGATTCAAGAATTTTAATGCCTACTGGACTCTTTTTAGTGATAGATATTAAATTTGTCATCATGAAGACCTTTTTCCTATTTTTTTTTATTATAAATAGGACTATTGATAAAGGGTATAAACCATGTATGTGGTAATAACCCTTTAATAAAAATTGACCACTGTTGAAAGAAATTTTGCAGTAAACTGACTTAAATGAGTATATAGAAAATAAGGAATGCCATGCATACCAGAGTAACTTGTGTTATGAATTCATTAAGTGTAAATTTACAGTCATTTTCATGGCTACCCAGAAAATTTTTGAAGGACTTAAAATAATTGTTTTCTAGAATGTTATTACCAGTGATGATTTCATCTTAAATTTTGATTGAATTAAATACTTTAAATGAAGGGAGTTGACTCAAGGCTCAGCAGACATACTGTCCAGCTTAGCTATGTGGTTTAGTAATTAAATATCTTTCCTTTTTATTGCTATATATTCTTTTAGAACATCACATTTAGTTTTGTATTTATCTTTCAATGCCTTCTTCTAGTCCAGTCATCATTTGATGTTTATGCAAATAATCTGCCAGAGCAAGTAATCTCAAGGGTGGGGATTATACTGTGATAGGATTGATGGTATGTCATACAATGCTGACAAAAGCAATCATTCTTCTATTGGATCTAATTTAATGTTCCTAATTTTGAAGAATGCAATATATATTGTGCCATTAAGATTGATGTATACTATTCCTTTTAGTCAAAATATACATCTTTTTACTCATTTAAGATTCCTGATTAATGAAATAGCTTATCAATATTTTTACAACTTTCATGTAATTTAATCTCCCCATCATTTAACCTATACCTTACTATACAGTAAGAGCACATTTTGATAGTTATAAAATTAAGAATGTAATTTGCATTTTCTAAAAGAAAATGTAATATTTACTTAAGATCCTTTTAAGAGACCATTTAAACTTCCAGAAAAGATGATATTTTCATAACAGAAGTCAAAACAGTATTTTAAACTTTAAAATAAAACTCGTAAATTAAAGTTATCATTCAAGACATTCACTATACATATACATGCATTTAATGAAAATAAACAGATGTTATACATCTATGTGTATAAATGTAACCATGCATGTATGTATGTATGTACACATGTAAATAATATTTAAAAAAAAAATTTAATGTAAGAGTGATCATTTATTACCGGATGCAAATACATCTTCAGACATGTATCTACCAACGTCTACAACACCTACACAAAGTTGCTCAGGCATTTTAGGGACAGAGACCGACTGTTGGCACCGGGATGGCTTTGGCAAAAAACCTGGGACAAAGTCACCCTACCAGATCAGTGAACACGTATCTGTCGAAGCTCAAGTGTTACATGATTCAACAGTGATTCTGGTACATTAGCATCAAGAATTTACATACATGTACACAGGGCCGGTGGATACATGTACAACTAGTTACTCACAATAGTTTCTAATAAATATCTATTTTTAATAATAATAAAAAAAACCAATAAATCCTATGAGAAAATTAAAACAAAAGCCTGTGAACTTAGATATATCACATGTCAATAAAACCGCTTGAAAAAATAACTAGAACTCGTTGAAAAAAAAAAGTTTTTCCTCTCACTATTCTTTTATATAAAATTTATTATTTTTTTATATATAAGAAAAACATTTCTACTTCCAAAGGTAATTTCACTAAAGTAAAATTATTATATATTAGTGAATGCTAAAAGATGTATTCATTTAAAATGTACAAATGTATGAAAAATTTAGAGATGAACTGTTAAAAGAATAACTCATGTCTACCTCCAACGGTGAAGCCTAAATGTAAAGCATGACCTAATAACACCAGGAATACATTAACTTATTGCTCAAAAGGGATTCATTCAATTATTATGAAATTTTTAAGTATACATAGTCAAATCCAAAGCATTTTATGTATGTGTGTGCGTGCGCTTTTTAAATCGAATATTAAAACTTCTTATATGAAATGATGACGAAATTATTTTTGGAAACAACAATAAAATCAGCCTTAAACAAATGGGGAAATAATTTATGTCAAAGGGAAATTTAAACATCAAATAATAATTGCTCAAATATTTAGCACTAAGTTCAAAGGATGTATGCAACGGGATTATTCATATACAGCAAATAAATTTAACTAATGTTTGTACAGATCTTGATGCTTTAGGATTATCTCATACTGCAATGGAATATATATTATTACCTCAGGAATATACATGACTACAAAAGCATAGTTCATGCATTTGTAGGTATTACCAAAGCCTAGAGCTATAGAATGGTTGATTAAGGAAGGCCGTTCAGTAAGGATTAATAAAACTACTGATAATAAAATCATTTAACAATTTTCTAAGGAATAACTGTCAATCAAATTTTTCAATTACCCGGAACAAAGTAAAATATACTGGATCATTTAAAATAGCACTGCACCTAAATCTAAGGATCTAATGTAATTTTCCAGCAGACACCTTTTACATAATTAATTAACTATAAAGCGTAGGAAATTGTAATCATGTGACATTTGTTTTTTTGTTTTTTTTAAGTTTATTTGTGCCGTAGATAAATTTTTCTATTTATAATAAGTTTGGTGTAACTGAATAATAAAATAAGAAGATACATTTGTAATTTAAATAGTTTTATCATCTGATTTGGTTCAATTTTTCTGTGTTCATCATGATTACACATTAACATAAATATATATATTGTAATGACGTGGAATAGGCATAGCACAGTAGTGATGGAAAAATCATCATCCTCCAATATGAATCAATAAAAAAAATGAGCATAAAAATCAGCATTGGAAGCAATGTAAGTAATTATAAGTTAGAATATGTCAATCATTAATAGTCAACAGTCACCCCTTGGGACTGAAATTAAAAAAGATATTGTATAAAATCTAGGCTAATAATCATTTAGCCAATGCCAAACTTATACCATATTATAAAAGCAATCATTAATATTTCAACATCTACAATAAACATAAAAAATGCTGTGATTATTATAATAATGATCAACATTAATACACTGGGTCATCTGGTACCTTGAGAGTACTGATTATCTATAAAATAGTAATCATTGTAAATTATGCAAAATAAAGGCAATCTTTATGTTTCCACCAGCCAAATAATTCTACAGAAAACAATCTGGATATCCACAGAGACACAAACATATATATTGTAAATACCTTTATAATCCTAAACGAGCTTTGAGATTGCAAACACTCTAGAAACTGTGAATATGAACAAAATAAAATAAACAGGTATAGAATTTATCTATTCTAATACTAAATAACTTTACTGGGATAATCTAAAAATTTCTTAAAGAACAATTCTATGATGAAATCATTCACATATACCCTGCTAATTCACAGAACAGATAGTTATAAGAATATAAATATCAACAAAATGTAATTTTAGAAACAATTATTTTTAAACCATTATTTAATAAAGTTAATTTATAAATAAAAAATGAAAAAAAAATAGGACATAATAATATGACAAACCCAAAATTTTATATATTGATTAACCCTATATCTAATTTCATATAATACATAAAATTATTATTTCCTTATGATTCTTTCAAATAATAGCTTATTTAAATCTAAATGAATTATTCCCTTACAATAATTAACCCCCCCCCCCAAAAAAAAAATATTTCACAAGTAAAAAAATTAACTTTAATTTAAATCTTTCTACCCCCTCCCATTTTTTTTGAAAAAGGTGGAGGTTCCACACAATTTTAATCTAAGAAAGAAAAAAAATATTTTCAACACAAAGAACAAAAATGTACAATATCCCTAAATATTATCTTTTCTATAAAATGATATTTATAAATGTAAATGTGTATACATTACAATACCTCATTTTTATCTTGTATTTTTTTTTCTAGTCATTTTTTTGTAGTTACCTAGTTGATTGTTCTTACAAGTTTTGCAGTTAACAATTTAGTTAAATCTTTTTGGCCCAGGGTTTTTTGTTATAGCTTTATCCATTTAGCTTTTCCTATTTACTTTTTCTAGGTCTAAGTTTTAGTTTATCAATCATTATCATTTTAATTCTATTAACTTTGTTTTTTGTAGCTCCAGGTTTTAATTTATTAATTATTTTCATTTCAGTCATTTCATTAACATTTTCTTCTTTTAGCTCCAAGTTTCCAGTTTAATAATTTTCATGTCAGGTTATCATAACCTAAGGCTTGTTGAACATTTTCCCCAGTAGTATTTTTCTTCACCTACATTCATTTTGGTGAAATTGCTTACATAGTTGGGTGAAAAATGTGTACCTTTTAGAAAAAGCTTAACACATAGTTCTTGCAAACTCCATATTATTATATTGCTTTTCAAAAATCTTGTTTTTTACTTGGTAAGATTGGTTCAACATCAGACTATCAAGCTGAGTTTCTCATTGTTGACTTCAACACAGATGAACTTTTCCTAAATTCTACTGTTCATACTAATTTTTGCTTTAAAAAAACTAACTCAATATCAATCCTCCATCCAATCACATGACTATCTCAGAAATTATTGCATTAAGCCTTTTTTAATTGATTTTCTTTTTTATGAAAAAGATTATCACTTTTTAAAATAATTCTATTTATATACTAATTATTCATAAAACAATTCTTCTTCAGAGAGAAATCCCAATCCTTTATTGGTGTTGTTTTATTTCTTTAATTATCTGGAAAATGAAATATTCTATTTATACATTTTTTTAAAAAAAAGATCATAATTCCTTTTAATTAATTGATAAATAACTCTCCAAAAATCTTAATAATTTGTCCTTTTTAAAAATTAATTGATAAAAATTCTTTTAAAGATTTTAATTTCATTTTCTTTTATAAATAAATAAATGAAACTGCATGCACAAAAAATTATTCTATAATTTTTTTCTTCTTTAAAATAAAATATATTAAAAGTTACCCAATAAAAAATAAGCATTATAATGTTTTTAATTTGTCACATAATCAGTTTATGTATGTAAACTTTCAATAATTTTAATCTAAATAAATTGTTATTTAACAATTAGACTATTCTGTAGCTAACATAAGAAGAAATATTTTTTCTCAATATATATATATATATCTTTATTTACAATAATATGTAAAATATTTTAAATGAATAACTAATAAGATACAGTATTTTTAAGAGCAATTTTCTGGTACTTTTGTAAAATGTGTATTACAGAAGTTCACCAGGCATTTTTGTTCTAATTAGCCATTTCAAGAGATATCAAAAAATCTTGCAAACAATATGGCTGATTACAAGCTATCATATTTAATATTTCCTTTTAGTTTGTTTTTTTAATATGATTATAAAAAACAAAAGAAAGTACACAAAACTACAAATGATTGTAATTAAATAAAATTTAATATAAGAGTAAAATGAAAATATGGTGAATGAAAGTATAACAAATATGTGTTCAAATATAAGTTCCTCATGTCAGTGGTCAGAAATCTTTAACCCACTTATATTTCAAATATCAGAGAAACATCTTTTGGCCAATTTGCCCCCTAGTGAATTTTTTCATTTTATTATAATAAATTTTTTGCATGAAATTTCTGCAAAAAAAATGTGAAATTAAAAATTCCCATTCTAACAATATACATAAGCCTCACCCTGACATGATCAGCCAATATGTGTTGCCAAGGCTGTAAAACATTCAGTGTTTTATGACATTGAAATTTCCAATGATGCTATAATATAAAAGCAGCAAATACTACTTATCAAAAATTAATAACATTCTATCAATGCCTAAAGATTCAATTCCTCTTCAGGACTATTAAGTTTGTGAAATTTCATGTGGCATTTGTAGAGCTTCTTATGTGGGTATGGGTAATTGTCATATTAGTATTAGAAGAGATGAATATGCTAGTGCAGTTAAGCAACACTCATTATTATCACTCTCAATCTATTCTATGGATAGAGATCATAATATTAATTTCTCTAACACCATGATCCTATCCAGATGTGATATACTCCATCATTGTAAGATCAGAGAAGCCAATTGAGATCCCTATGATGCCAAATTGTATCAACAAATATGATGATACATGTAAACTTCCTTCTATTTGGAAGAATTTTTTTAAAAAAACATTAATCTGAATAATTTCTGATTTTATTATTTTATATTTTAAAATACATGTTTTCTATTGGTAGACTTTCCAAACTAATTATTCATCACTGTTTACAGCATTTCTAAAAACATTTTTATAATATTCATTACCCAATTGATGATCGGTGTGACCCAACTAAACATAACTATATTAGTATAATAAATAATACATGGATAAACTTGAAAAAGATATTATTTATATGTAATCTATCCTAATAAAATTTTATATTGTGATCCATACTAGCTTAACAGTGAAATCTTCAGTCAAAAAAAGACAATTATATCCTTATTATCAGGAAAATTAAAGAGTCAGATGAATAACTACAATCCATAATATATATTCACACATTTGACAAATATATTCCGATTTTGTTCCCATATCTATTTTGGGTAAAGTATTACCTTAAATTTATTATTCATGAATCTAAAAAGTTATTGGTTCCCATGCTAGTTGTCATTTATAAGGTCAGCATCATCTGAAAAAGATAAGAAAATAGTGCCACACAAAATACTGTATCTTGATGTTACAAATATTTTAAAGTATTTAAAAAAGTATGAATAAAATTTGAAACTTTTTTAAAATCATGTAACAATTTCAACTAGAAAATATATATGTATATAAAAAAGTACAATGGTGAAAATTTATCTACATAAAACTAATAAGTCTGCTGTTTTTCCACCATTACTATTAAATTCACAGGTAAATTTATTTTTCATGTTACCTTCTAATAAAGAAAAATTGTTTTTGGCAAATACATATGTATTTACTTTATATAATATGATAACATTTCTCAAAAAGAATTGTTGAGAATATATATTTAAATAGATTATTTCAATTGAAAATATACATTTATTTATTAAATCATTTGATATACAAAATTAACAAAGCGTATGACACACTTGAATGTGAAGCTATCAAGACACACAGAAATTATTACACGCTAAGCGCTTTCGAGGCCTTTTGCCTCATATTCATAGCGGTAAAATGTCCTGTATTTTTTTAAAGTTCTTTATATAGAAAAATGTGATCCTTTTCAGAAGGATAAGATTAACCGATTAGTTTACTAATAATTTGGCTTAAAGAAATTTGTTTAAATTTAATTTTTTTTTTTTTTCATTTTCACTTCAATTTCGCAATAGATGTGTACTTTACTTGAATTTAAATAGATTAATTAACCTGGTAATACTTAAAATAAATCAAATGTTACAATACTCGTATTTTATGTAAGATAGAACACATAGTTTACCCTTTTTTTTTTTTATAACAAAATGTTAATAAAACGGCATTCTCTCCATTGTTGTTGATGTGATTTTAAACAAAAAAAAAAGTTCTAATTTTAACTTTGAAGTAGTTGTTATCCTTAAAAAAAAAAAATCTCTGAATTTTTAAAAAAAAATATCTGCTAATAAAAAAATGTGTATAAGCGTCTGTGTAAATATGTAATGCATGTACATATGTGGATTTATTCATTATATTTAAATAGTTGCGAACATTGGAACACATTGAAACTTAGAATGGAGTTATTAAATTTTAGTTACAGTAAATTTTGTTAAAAAGTTGTCAACCATTGGCAAATTAACAGTGATAACGATCAAGTGCTTTTACGTTTTTTTTTTTTTAAGTGTCATAGCATCGGCCGGGACGCGAACCCGCAACCTGGGCAACTGCCTGCAAGTGCAAGGCAGTCGCGCTAATCTCTCGACCACCAATGCAAGACAAGTGTTTTTACTTGCTAACAATTTTCTGTTGAAATTACCTGTCTTCCAGCAGTTAGAATAATTTAACATACATAAGTGAATGTGTACAACTCATACCCAAAGAGTTTAAGATTTTTCTTCGCAAACAATGGCTTTAATATACTTGGAGACATCGATAAAATGTTAATATAGGCAAGTTTTAGGCAATGAAATGCTGGCAAACAAATTGTGAAAATTATCAGTGATAAATGATGTTAATAAACGCGATCATAGCTCATATTAATAATAAAGAATATATGGTTCGATTTAAATAAATAAATAATATAATAAAAAAAAAAATGAGACATTTGGTGAAAGGTAAAGTAGTAGGACTACATTGAGCATATATCGCAAAGGATACAATCTCAATGGCATAAGAACACTACATCCCCCCCCCCATTTATTTCAATTAATAATATAAATCCATAGCATTCTTCAGACTTTAAAATATTATAAATAATTTAATATAATACTACTAAATAAATTATAATCTTTGTTATTAAAATATAATTATCTCGGGTTCTTTAAATAAAATCATCAATTAATTTATAATATCCTGTAGCCAAGTATGATGAGGGATTTTGCATCATTCTTAACTGCACCTAAACTATAATAATAATAATAAATAATATTTCTACCCTTAATCTAATTAACAATTGGTACCATGTTTACTATTCAATAACCTGGTCACTAATAATAATAATGATAACAACAATAATAATAATACAATTCTTTTATTTATCATGTGGCATATTAAAAGTACGGTATAATCTGAACAATATGCAATAAGAAATATCCTTAATTATATGGCAGTATGTTAAATAATAGTATGACTAAAATAGTATTATACTATGTGATATTGCTGTTATATTCTGAACAATAATTGACATCGTTGAGTAAAATTATTAATAATTATAATGTGCAAAATATGTTATGTGTTTATTTCTGAGTTCTGTGGATCGAATCTTGTGGAAGCGAATGAATCAATGACAACACAGACAAGTTTTATAAAACAGCTTTAACAAATTTATTCTAACAAAACAACTATGTACAAAATATTTACAATCTTTAATAAAACTACAAATATGAGATTAAAATTAAATAAAATATATACAAAATTAATAAAAAGAAAGATTAGGTTACAGATTTTCAATCTAAAAAATCATCAATAGGTAAGCCTTCACTCTGGCTTATGAACTTTTATATTTAAAAAAATACATATCTTGTATGAATATTTAAATCTTATTATTCATCTCACAATATTATAGTGTATTTGACTAGTTTAATGAATATGAAAATATTACTTCATTTTCAGAAAATATAAAAAATAAAAATACCTAGCATAATATTTTGTCAATTGAAATATGTTTTATGTTTACTCTAAATTACTAAAATATAAAATGACAAAAAGCAATGTTTATTCCTGTACTAAAAAAATAATTTGCTTGGCACTATTCTAAGTTTAAAGTTATGTGTTTCATGTTCAAAAACTTCGAATATAAAATTATCAAATAAAAATATAAGCATTCATCATACATTTCACATTCATCAGTTTGTTGTTTCATTGTAAAATATGCATTATTTTTAAAAAAAAAAATGTTGTTGATTTATGAAAAATTAAAAAATATATCAAAAAGAATTTGAAAAATATATTAGGAATAGTTATGATTCCTTTATCATCAAAATTATTTCAACAAATATTAAGAAAAATTATGATTCCTCTATTATCTCACTGTAAGCATTAGACATTCAATATCATTTGTATTTTTACTCAATTCAAAACCTATCTTGCCTTCTTTCAAAACAATTCATCTTTTTAAATTTATCCATTATTCTTCTTTCAAAATGCTAGACTATACGATGTGTTACTAACAAAATTCCGATAACGATACGATGCATAGGACATGAAGGAATAACTAGAGTAAAGACTCAATAGTATAAAAATAATTCAATAATCCACATGAAAATCAGTGTGAAACAATAGGTACGACCTCATCTAATACCTGAAAAATAATATCTAGGTTTTCTTTTAGCACTTACAGAGCATTTAAATACAAATATTAAACACTGTCCATGGAAAAAAATACAAAATTCAGGGCTACATTAACTGTATTTGCATAACTACTTAGATATAATATAGGCTAATTCCCTATCTTCTTAACACATCCTACAAATATAAACATTCAGGACTTCGTTTTTTTACTCCCCTGTCACTACGATCTAAAAAATTTCAAATAGATTTAGACAATCAACATCATAAAATAAACTAGATAATTTTCCCAATAATGAACAAAGTTTAACACATTACTTTAACAAACCATGACTACTATAAGAAAAGGTTTTACACACTTAACCTTAACCACAAATACAAGTGACTTTGATTAAAATATTCGGTCAATATTCATGTATTTAAAATAAATATAATATGGTTTATTTAGCAAAGAATCATAAAATTATGATCATCAATAAAGTTATAATGACCTTTATAAATAAAAAATATATGCATATTTTTATTCATAACTTATATCACTTAACAAAAGAAACATTTATATGTGATTAACTCACACATCCATATGTTCATTTATTCATGTAACACAAGGTAAATATTTTAAAACTCCAAGCAATTCTAAAAAAATATACATCATATAATAATTAAAACAATTTAAATTACCTATATGATTTTCCATTTGCAATCACTACTGTATGGAGAGTTTTGACTACTTTAAATCTTTGCTATACTATTGGCAATTGAAAAGAGTTATAGAGCTGAGATTTATTTATGATATTCCTGGATAAAAATATTAGGACATATAAACAAATATTAAGTCATTATTTATTATTTATTTTTGAGCACATTGTGTTTTATATAACCAATTATTTAGAATGCAAGCCACTTCTAAGTATGTGAATAATTATAGGTGCATTGCAGAGATGGAAGTATTTACCTATTTTTGAAGCAATTGCTAAAGGTTAATAATGCACTTGTGAAACACAAATAGCCATAGACATAAAGATGCTATGTAGATTTAATAGTGAAGTTTTTAATTTGAACTGATTAAATGCTAAAACAAGAATTTCAATATTTTGGCTAACAAGAGTTACAATAAATGCTGCCAAACTTCTTATATAGAAAGGTCATATGTGGATTTTTTATTGATTTAACAAAATTATTTTTTAGTATGCCCCATAATATTCTAAAAATACAAATGGCAAGGGTGTCAATTTATTGGGTATGATGACAATAATTATGCAATTGCAAGGGCACAACATTATTGATTTGGATATATAAGTCTAATGAATATTCTATGTGATTTAATTAATTGAAGTAGTGGGAGAATAGTGGATCCTAGAGATCAAGATTCATAAATCACAGTTTAAGTTTTCTATTTCTAGTACTCAAATTGTATGTATGTAAATTTTTATGAGTTCCAAAGCAACAAACAATTTAATTATTAATGAACGAATAGTAACATATTTTTTTAAATGGAGAATTTGAACATGGTTTTTTATGAGAGAGGTAGATGCCTTTTAAATTATAAAGAATATTTCAAACCTATCTATTGCTATTTGGGAACAAGATCTGAAGATAGAATGCAATAGAGAGCTGTAATTAAATAAAATATGAAGATTTTCAGAAAAGAAACTGTTGCACAAAAAGTTAAAAATCTGTATTATAAAATATCACCTAGTTAAAGAACCAACATGTCATATTGCAGATGTATTTGTGGTTTATGAATTGATTTATTTAGTTATTGCAAAATATGTCTTTAACTTTTAATTTTTATTTTTCTTTGTTATTTTTCTTTTGAGTGTTAAAATGGCCATAATTATTTATGAGTGACTACTATTGATAAATATATACTATAGCTGTACACCTTAAATAATAGAGGGTTAATTAATTCATTAATGTTAATTAAATATAATACAGGAAGAATAAATATTTTCTATAAATTAACTTTAGTATACATTATCTATTTCACTGAACACAAAAACTAGTTCCTTTTATTTAATAATTCATTCAATACTTTAATTAGTTCTAAGAACTTATTCAGATTTATAATAGCTAGAATCACATACAACTTAAAAGTATCAATAATAAGGCAAAAATTAATAGATGTTATACAATTTAATTAATTTTTTAATAATGAAACCAGAAACATTGACAAAACATTCTAAAAGATTAATATGTGACATTATAATAGGATATTAAACAAAATATTAAAAAAGATTAATTTTGCCAATATATTATCTCCAAAATTTCTATTTGCCTTGATCTTATGTAGCATTTAAAGATGAAATCATCTATAATAAATACAGTCGTATATAATTAGCCATAGTGGATTTGTTCAGTTTAGTTATTAATTGTTATATGGCTATTTATTTCAAAAATTCTACTGATGTTTAAATAATTTTATTATAATAGTCATGTAAAAACAACAACTCAATTACATCTATGATGTTATTTTAATAAACCAAAACTAAATTAGTATTTGTGCAAGGATTGTGGTGATGGTATTTTGATAAATATTATGTTGAACTATTTCCATTACCTAATATTAAATGTTTTCAGAATAATTCAAACTTTCATTTAAATTCTTCAAATTCATTCAGCTGTTAGCAATAGCACATAGATCACTATACAACACAATGTTTCAAGAGATTTTTTTTTTCCCTTCTTCAGATGTTGCTAGCCTGATCAGTAATAGTATTTGCATGGAAATCAAACCTGAACCTTTAAATCCATGAATGTTGAATTTAAAACACTGCTCTGACCAACTAGGTTATTCTACCAAAGGCAAAAATCAGTAGAAATTTGGTATAAATTATCTATGAGGATTCTCCTGATATCTTCACTTTTTTTTAAGAGCAACTTGATTAGTGACTTTCAGATTTTATGACTTATCACACTAGATGATTTATGGGGTTACCTAATACGACAATTCAAAATATCTGGAGGCCACTAATAAACTTAGATATTTACAAAAATGGAAAAAATAGGATCCTCATAAATAAGTATATGAAATTTCTACTGTATATTGTCTTTGATAGAGTAACTGGTTACAGAATTGCCTTATATTGTTCAATATTCATGAATCTAAAAGTTTACTTTATTGCTATGCTAGTATTGTCACTAGTCAAGCCAGCATTATCTGAGGAAGAAAGAAGAAGAATATCACTTGAAATGTTGTATTATATATTAGCCTATATGCTACTACTACTAACAGTTAAATATATTTGAAAAGTTTAAATAAAAGTTTGAATTTTTCTAAAAATATTTAACATTTAATATTAGGTGATGGACATTGTTCATCATTTAGTCTTTGAGATCAAAATATTTTCACAAGTTAAAAAACAATGTAGTCTTAAATACTAAAACTCTTAATACTAAAAATATCATTAATAAACTAATTTTATACTAATATAGACCCTGCTATAGATGGTGAACTGTCAATATTCTAATTCTAAATGAAACACTTTGTCTAGTAAAAAAAAGTGATTTAAAATTGAAAAATAATATATTTAATTCTAAATGTTATATCATTACATGAAAGTCTTATCCTGACCAAAGCCTTTTTCAATCAACATACCACCAACAATATCATGCCTTTTTTATATACCTTATAACATATTTTTAAGAGTAGTTATAGAAACTGATCCAATGTCACAACTATATAATTATGCAAATGACTTAACCTAAGTTCAAAACTTGGATTTTTTTGAATATTTATTAGCATGCATAGTTTAAATGTGGAAATAAGTAGTTGATAGATGCATGAAAAGATTAGATGTAATTTTAAATCTTATTGAGGAAGGAAAAAGCCGAAACAAAATTGGAGATTGAAATTTTATAGCACTGTACCATCTGGTATCCATTGATTACTGAAGTTTGCAATAGATGGCTTAAGAGTAAGATAAAAGTAAATACTCAGTCTAGTAATGTGGAGATTTATCAATACAAATCTAAGATTTAAAAATAAATTTAATAATATATCCAATATATTTTTCAAAAACATAATTCCAAATCTATATGCATATGTGCTATGTTCTCTGCCTGAAAGAAGGTAGAATGATTAGTTACGTGGAACTAAGAAACAGGATACAGATATTATAGGCAAAAATGTTAATAATTGATCGTATATAATAGTAGTTTTCTATTCTTGATATCTCTCAAATTTATTTTAAAAAGTTGTTCTGAGTTTAAAAACAATTAATGACATCATTTAAATCAAACTACAATGGGTGCAACTAAGTTTTTTAATAATGTAAATGCTACAACCAATATTTAATACTACACCTGAAAAAAGTATTTTTTACAATATAATCATAGTTACAAATTTGATTTTTTTTAATTACCAGCATAATTTACAATAAACATAATAATGTTTATATAAAAGAATTAAAGACATATAGCAATAAAATCACAAAAATTGAGAAATAAAATCATATTTGTTTAGAATAGCTTCTAACTTAAATTTGCTGATTACCTTCTTATAATCAGTTATTGTAATGAAATAAATTTGTTTTTTATTATTATTGTAAAGTTCTTTACAATAAGTATTGTAATATTTGTCTAAAAAGTAGGAAAAAAACCCATATAGTACAAAATATAGAGAGAATTTACTTATGTTTAGATTGAAAGCGGTATGAGATACTGCTAACCTAAATAAGGAAACATGTTACACTATATAAACTAAATTCACACTAATTTGATTTTTTGAATATACAGACATACCTAGAGAGGTATTGAAATTAATACCTATTCAATTTTAAACATTCTATAATTTAAGGTATATGAAAATTTATAGCAGCATCACATATGGGTTGTAGCCATAGGAGGTTAATAAAGTATTTTCCTCAGCTATCAATAAAACTGACATGTTAGCAGAAAAATGAAATACTCCTAATTTGATTCATTTATTAGCATAGGTTTGCTGATAATAGCTTTTCTGAATTTGACCTTGTGATAAACTCTTGATTAATAATAAAAAAAAAAACATTCCTCTATTATTCAGAAAATTGTGTAACTGGTGCTACATTTTGCAAGAAAAAAAGGGTTATGGTTTATTTTACAATTTTAAAATAATGCTTATTTTATACATTCATTTTTACAGAAATGAAGTAAGATGTATGAATTGTAATAGTATAGTTTGTCTATAATTGTTCTCCAAATGGTAATACCTTTTCCCAGAGATTGCTTTACAATTCCACTTATAGTGACTAATAGACATTAGTAATATTTTTTTAAAAAACAATCTAGATACTAAGCATTGAAAGATAATATATCTCAAGTAATACTTTCAATTAAATCAATTTTTGAATTACACACAATTTAATCTATTTTTTGTTTTAATTTCGTAGAAGGCACTAAAGAAGCTATTAGTAGGTAATTACTTTTCACTCTTCTGACTGCTTTGATACTTATTCCTAACAATAATATTTCTTTTAAATGAGTTTAAAAATGAATTAAAATGTAAATAGTATAATGTTATCACACTTTTTTTTATCAGTTTTTTTAAAATATTTTTGATATAACTTATAGAGTAGATAATCTCATCACTATCTAGTGCTTCTCACTGATGAAAGCCACAAGCTAGAAACTAGTCTGGGGATATTGAATGAGTTGGCACTAGACAAGGATTTTATGCACAAGCCTTCTGTCATCCATTGATTGCTCTTGCTTGCACTGAGTGGTACTAACTGTGTGAAGAATTTTGCCTGTTTTAATAACAGTTATGAGCAAGCATAGGAAATGGTGATCATGTGATGTTTAGTGGTTTAATGGCAAGGATTTGTTTATTAAAGTTATTAGCAGTCATGCTTTATATTAAATTTAGATTTCAAATAAGCATTTAACATAATTCTTCATGTAAAAATGGTATAAATCACAAGATTTTCAAAATCATGGTGTCTTCAAAGTCATTTTATTTATTTTTTTGGGAACCATGTTTTTGAGTTATTAATACATGGTATTGGATAACATATGAGATGTCATATTATTGAAAGTTAATATGAATTTGTCATATGTTAATGTATTTAATTTAAATTACAAAAAAATGTAAATATATTAATATTTCTAATTATTTTGTTTGTCAATTAAAAAAAGTTAACAAATTCACATAGTTATCACCTGTACAACACAGTTTTAATTATTGGTTAAAATTATCACACTCATTATCATTTGTACATCTTGAATGGATTATCCACAGACAAGCCAAATATAAAAATTTAAATTGAATTTAGTCCTGGAAGACAAACTTTTTGATACAATATGTGATAATAACAATAAAAACTTAAACTATCAACAATCTCAATCTGTAGTCATGACAACCTTTTTTAACAATAAAGGTGATATCATCTTTATCTATGGTCTGATATTAAAGCCTTGAGTAATTGACTTATTGTCTGTATGATAAAAACAAAGTCAGAAATTATTTAAAATATGAAAATAAAAATCATCTATATTTTTAGATAAATTATCAGTTTTAAATTTAATATTTATTTACTGTATGCTTTTATTTTTTTTATTAAATTAATGGAGCTGTAGACACTAATCTGATCAGAAATATGGTTGATACAGAATCAAGAAATATAAAAGTGTTGTTATTTGTAACATCTGTTAATGCTATTAAGCATTTGACTAAAATGTGCATTGTTGCCACATTATAAGTCTTAATACTCTGCCATGTTGTAATATTTTGAGCACAAATGTCATACTGCTACTTGAAAATTTTATTTCTGAAGATTTGCTTTTAAATAAAAAAAATTTGTTCAGATATACTTTCCATTTTTTGTTTATATGAACTTTTCTTTACCTGTTAATTTTTTTATTTTCCATAATTTAAAATATTTTCAATATCAGGTATTAAATAAATATTTTTGAAAATCCATTTTGGTAATAATATAAATACTGAACCCTACCATTTGACGGCACTCTTTTTTGCCCAATGCACATCAATATACCGATTCATGGGCCGTCGGTGTTTTCTCTTTACAGAATACTACGGTAAAAAAATTATTTTTTTTACTTTCTATATATAAAACTCTTATGGTTTTTTTTGTTTGTGGTTTTAATAAACAAACACTTTATTTTTATATGGTGTAGGAAGTGGGGGTTGCTTTTAAAATTATTGACTTTTTTTTCCGATTTTGAGCTTTTTTTTTTTTTTTAAATTATCAGTTTCTTTACATAATACTATGGTAAAAATTTTTACATAAAACTTGTACGGTTTTTTTTTTTTTTTAATAAACAAGCACTTTGATTTTAGATAGTAGAGAGGGGTTGGTTTGCTTTTCAAATATTGCCTTTTTTTGGATTTTCAGCTTTTTTAAAATTAAAGCCTTAATTAAACAATTCAGTTGGAATTAATAAACCAACAGTTGGTTTTTAGAGTGTGGAGGGGGGGTGGTTTGAATTTTAATTCACATCTTTTAGTATCTTTTGCCAATGTACTGGAAACTTCGCATAGTAATCTTAAATGTGTTCGAATGTAGAATACATATAAAGAGACAGATTAACAAAATATACAAATTATTGGAGAGGGGTTGGTTTGCTTTTAAATTATCACCTTTTTTCTTATCGACTTTTGATTGATTTTGAGCTTTCTTTTTTGGGAAAGCCTTATTAATCAATTCATTTTTAATAAACCAACAGTTAGTTTTTAGAGGGTGGAGGGGGGTTGGTTTTATTTTTAATTGTCTTTTATTTTCTTATTATGAGGTGTTTTTTTTTTAAAAAAAAAAAAATATATATATACGCTACCACAACCTTTATATGATAGCGAAAAGTTCTTCCTTTATTTTTGGGCTCTTTTCAAAAAGCCTTAATTAAACAGTTCATTTTTAAAAAACCCTTTTTTTAGGGGGGCAGGGAGTTACGGTTTGTTTGACTCCAATAGGAGATGAGCCTCAAAACTGTAATGGGATTTTGGAGCCATCCAATCAACTTCCCTTACACAGATCCCAGATAAAAGCAGGGGGTGGCAATGGAATTGACCAGATCCTGTAGTTGACTAAAACCATGCTCCTTGCCCTGCAAACACATAGCTTTGCATCTGGAAGATGTTCTCTTTCTGGAAAAACACAACAGCATCAACTTGTGTGGCCAGCAATTCACTCCTCCTTCAACCAATTTTGAACACTTGCCAGTGACATTTTACTGTTCTCACATGGATTCATGCATAAACATGCATTTGCATGTGAACTCGGCAGAACCTGTGCTAAAACATTAACCTTTTCAAGTTGTGTGCAGTTCAAAATCATAGGAAAGCATGTGTGACCACCTGACATTTCTTAATATGTAATACTAAATCCACTATGCTTTCTCAAAATTTGTCCACAGTGAATTTTTTGATAGTTTCTCATTTGTCAAATATGGCCACCATCAAATCAGACCATAACAAGAGTTGAATTGTGCTTACTTGAGGAATACTGTCATAAGTTAATGGGCCTAGTATTTCATTATGTAATTGTAGGATACATTGCCCTCTATGTGGCCTGTTATGGCTCTAAACAACACTTTTGTAGTGTTAGCCATAAGTTAGGCTGCTAAAACAATATATTGATGTGCATTGTGTAAAAAACAAATCCATCAAGTGGTAGGATTCAATATTCGTACTATTACCTCCATTTTAATAATAATTTTTTTTATTTGATGCTAACTAATGAATTTATACATTAACTCTTTTACGAAGATTTAACATATTTAAATTGAGACAGTTTCAATGGAATTTGTAAAAAAAAAGAAAATATTTTTAGTATAATTACTATTTCAAAAGTTTTAAAACTAATAAAACTTAAAAAAAAAAAAAGTTTTAAAATAGTTAAAAATATTAAAATTATATTGTGAAATAAAAAAATAATCAACTTTTACCAAAATTGTAAATAAAAAAAATTGTCTTACATGTGAATTTTTAATGCTTCAAAATATTAATAACTATAAAATAAAATATATTCTATATTTATTGTTAATAATATCATTGAAAATAATGAAAATGTATTTGAAATGAAAAAAATAGCCTTGAAAATAAATAAAGCCTTGTCAAAAAATTCTCAACATATTATGCAAAGAGTAACATATTTAGACCTGTTCTTATCTTTGGACTATACCTTCCACCTATAAAAAAAATTAAATTATAGATTAATCATATTTAAAAATAAACATTTTCTGTACTGGAAAAGTGACAAATATAAAGTGACTTCATTTCAGGATTGAATTATTGTAAAAACAAACATGATAGGAAGTTATCAATTCACTCCCAAACCAAAAGGGACCTGGAAATGGTTTATGAAAGCTTGAATTTTATATCTAATAAGTAATCCAAATCTATTTTTATATACTTGGATCTAAAATTCCTGGCTTATTCACAAATGTATATAATACTTTTGCCATTGTGTTTGTCAGATTTCATCAAATAGATTGGAGTTAAAACATATTTTCTAAAGTATGTGCTTAATTTCACATTTTCTATATGTCATTTTTAAATTTATTTATTAAAAAAGGTTATATATTATAAATGAAGTCAGTGATTGGTATTTTTAATAAAGCTTTTCATTGAATGCACATATTTATGATTTCAATTTGCACTCTCTCAGTTTAATTGACTTGGAATGTTTTCTGCTATGTTGTTCTTGTATAATAAATCTTGTATTCAAACATTATAATAAATAAAAATTATTTAATTCTTTAAGTTTCACAATATATAAGAATAATAGCAATAACTTCTATAGAGAGCTTAAGTAATCAATAATTTCCAGATAGAGTCCATTTAAATTTTCATCCCAAGACTAGTTTTTGTATTTTGTTTTTGTTTGGGAGACTTGGGATTCAAAGCTGGAGCTATATAACTAACCAAGCAGGTTAGTATGAGTTCAAAACCTTAAGATGGTTTGAAATTTGAAATTTTTAGCTTATACCTTAGCTCTATGTTATTATTTGCTATATTTTGTAGAAAATATATTAGGCTTTATTTACTAAGGCAATAAACCTAAAGCATTTGCGATTGAAAATGCGAAGGTACGGACCTCTAAAGGTCTTAACCACAAGCTTATGCATTGGAAGAGCTATAAGTTATAAAGCTAAGTTTGACTTCAGAGAAAAAACAACAATGAAATGTAAATACATATCTACTTTAAAAAGCAATAAAAAGATCGCTAATAATTAATGTAAATGTAAATGTAAATAGATATGTAAGTTTTAAAAAGTAATGAAAAATAAATTTTGTAAAAATAAAGGAAACGTTATTTTGATAATTTAAGTTTAAATCTAATTCAATGAAGAAAGATTGGCTTGCAGATAAATTATACTTAAACAGATAAATATTGAAGTTAAAAGCATTCTATAAAAGATTGCTGAAAGATAATGCAAATGATTATTTTTAAGGCAGGATATAACTCATGGGTTTAAAATACCAAGAAAACTGTGTATTGTTAAAATCAAACCATTAAATTATTTTAGGAGAAAATAAATGGAATAAATATTTGAAGCAAATTACTGTGGAATGTGAATGGTCATAATTAGAAGCCGGATCCTTATCATCATTGTAAAAATTCATTAATCAAATGGATTTACTTTTACATTGGAATGATAGGAATTTATCAATGAATTTGAGAAAGGAGAAAACAGTATAAATAGACACACAACAAAAGAATGTCATCGTCAGCTTTCCTCCACTCATTGTGTGCTGTTGTGTTGCAGTCAAAACAACTTTTGAGAAAAGCTGAGGGGAAAGTGCTCCTAGACTTTTCTGTAATGATATAAGTGTCCCAGAGCCTGTTCTTCTGAGGTGAAAAAAGCCAGCTAGGGAAAATGTTTACAGACTCTACTGGTCTTTTTATGATTTATGTATATCTGAGAAGGTCCAATTAGGATTGTGTTTTAAGTACTGTGAGTATAAACTTTTAGTATTCACTTAGGTCCTCCACTATTGTAGTTTTTGGTAATGATTATAGCATTGAAGATTTAGAACCTTAAATCAAGGTCTAATTGTTAATGTGTATATAAAGTAACTATGGATAATTATTTAGCAAAATCTTAATTGATGTGTATATATATATATAATATGTAAATAAATATATTTATTCTTATTTAATAACATTTTGGGTAATTAATAATTTTGTGAGCTTCATAGCTGAATACACAACATTATTACAAGAGAGAATTAAAGGTGTTTGCTAGGTACACTATTGACCACTATTTTCACCTGTGAATTTCTATTCTCACTGATTGCGAAGTCAGAAACTGGAATAGGCATGGGAATTTAAGTGCATTATTGTCTGGTAATTACTAATTACTCAAGTTTACTAAAGATGGCACTGGAGTAAAGAGGTGCTCTTATTTTACCATAACATTATAATCTCATAGATTGATTATACTAGTTTTGTACTATATTTTGCAATGTTAGCTGTAATTTTTGATTATATTAATAGATGCATCTTGTCATTTTTTAAAACTATATTAGACTTGACTTTAGATGTTCTAACTAAAATAAAATATTAATCCATGCTGTCAAACCAAGTATGTGAACCCTATTATAGACTGCAAATGATCTTCAGTTTTTTTATTTAATTTTATAGAATAAATAGCACTAGCAATCGAACCATTTACCAAATAAAGTAAATTAAGTTTAACTATGCAGAATAGGACGTTACACTTTTACTATTTTAATATATTTATGTTTTAACCTATACATATATTTAAAAAATATTAAAGTATATAGTGTAAATATTTAAAAGGGCCTTTTTAAAAATGTTGAGAAAAGTATAAAAATCTGGCTACCTGCAATATATTTAAATATATGAACACAAACATATATATTTGTAAGGTTGTATCGCATCTTTAAAAATTTTGATTAATATGTTTAATTAAAAATATAAATTATATTTATGATGATCCATTTTTATTTATTAATTTGTTACTACAAACTATTACAAGCATTTTTGTTTTTGTTATTATAA
This sequence comes from Epiperipatus broadwayi, assembly GCA_028023455.1. NCBI lineage: Eukaryota > Metazoa > Onychophora > Udeonychophora > Euonychophora > Peripatidae > Epiperipatus > Epiperipatus broadwayi. Next base: position 10,575,270 of record JAQFVV010006220.1, read on the forward strand.
CAGGAAGGAAATAATTAAAAGAAAGCATTTATTACATTGAAATACTTTAAAATCCAGATGACTAATAATTAATTGGTGGCTTAATTTTTTCTTTTATTTATAACTAAATCACTCTAATACGACGTGCTGCAATCATAACTAATGATGAAGATATTAAAATGTAATCTGCCCGCTCCAATTACTCCCAACAGCGGGAAATCCTTGAGGATCAACTCACATCTTAGCTGTATAGCCTGCAGACTTCATTATCCTTGACCAATAAGTTGTTAAAATATTTTTTAAAAAGTACGGCTTTACAACATTAACTAAATAATATTTCTGGCTTTTCCGTTGTTTTATAATAATTTGTCATTCCCAGATATCATCATCGTTAATTTATATATATTGAAACGCAATTATTTACCTTAAATTCCTTTTCTGCCCAACTTCACTTCATTTCCTATTGTCATCAATTATAAAAATATAAAAGTTAAAAATTACATGCATTATATATATACGATATAATAAATTTACTAAATAATTGCTTTGCTAGAATTAATGATATAGTTCACTTGTAATCAAATTTTCTGCAGCATATATTTGTGAATCTGATACGTTATATATATATTATAGGATAGTCATATGGACATTAATAAGAGACTTAGGGTCATGAAAAAATACCAATTATAATGAACTTTTAATTTCGATTTTGTTAAAATATTCTAGTTTATATTTCTGATAACATTAATAAGGAATTGTTGACTGCTGTACTCAGGCGACTGATGAGCTCTACAGGTGGTGGATAATGAAATGACTTTTAGATAGGAAGGCCAACTGTAAATAAAAAATAAATGGTGCCAAATCAAGAACTTCTGCTGTCCTGTAGGATAGAATGTTGGTTTATCAAAAGCTAGATACTGTTTTCAGTACAAATTATTTTCTTCATCTTTCTCTTTTACTTCTTCAATCACTTAAATTATGATAGAGCTTGATTGTTGTGAGCTTCTCATGCCATTTGACATCATCTTATACTAATTGTGGTAATGTGATAGTCTGTTTTCATAACACCCTTTCCATCCTTTCCTACATATGCAATATTTTTATCTCAATTTCTTTTTCATTTTTATTTAAGTTCAAAACATCAGAATTAAGAAATCCTGATGGGGACAGGCTAGTATGGTCTTTCCTCAAGACAGTTGTTTTGGAATTGGATTTGAGAAAGAGGTTCCAGCTGGCAAAAATGTATGTTTAAGCATTCCTAATTAGGCATTCCATTGCTGTGGAAGTGGGAGAGCCTAAAATGCAGTCTAAAATGGCTTGTCTCATACAGTTATTGTGCCTAGCAGATTACTCATTATGATAAAATAATAATTTCAATAATAGTGACAAAGTAAGAGGCAGTGGCAGTATTAAGGATAAATAAATATTATAAAGCTAGTCTTTTTTATCTATAGGTATTATTTACAAACTCATTATAAAAAAGCATTAAGAAAAGATAAAATAATTTAAAATTTATATTGGGCTAAGCATGCTATTGGCAGAACACTGCCTGAATCATAGCATTGTTTTATTTTGCAGTTAAAAAATTGTGTCCTTAAATAAATATACTTTGTTGCGTATATGAGATATTTAAATATTCAATTTTTTGATAATGGATCACATGATTCTTTTTTATTAATTGTGATATTTGCAATTGCCCATGCATCTTCATATTTTTGTTTTTTATCATCTTTTTCAGAGCAAACTGTCTTCATATTAATTGGATTAAAAGTATAACCCATTGTGCAGTCATGTTTAAGGAATATTCGAATTATGTTCAGTATTTTGTTTTGCCATGCTGTATAAATACATGTGCTGGATGATCCATGGAAATCTATTAACCCATGATTTGCATAATAGATACCTTTGCATGATGGGGTACAACACAATTTTATAAACTACTTGGGGGTGGGTGGGTGTTCTGGTAGTTTTCTATCTTTTGCATTATTCAACAATTTATTCAATGGTGGAGGGAATCTAAAACTTTATTTTATGAAAACTCTTCAAAATGAAAATGAGAGACAACACTGATGATTAAGGAATTATCAAGATATGGCTTCTTAGTAAAGTTCATCTTTTAGGAGAAGAAAATTTCATAAATCAATTGGATAGTTACAAGTTTTATTGGAAAGGTGGGTCAATCTTTGAAAAGAGAATGCATATTGTTGGATTTTTGTTTTAAGACTAATTTAGTATTTTTTTCTTGGAATTTCTTATATCAATGAAAGACAAGTGATATTAAAACTTGCCTTGTGCAATAATAATAGGGCCCACTTTATTAGTGTCTATGCTCCAATCTTAGATTCAGAGAAAGAAAACATTTATTCCTTGAAGGATAATATTATTACAGAAAATTCACATGTTAGTGTAAATAATAGATTTTGTCCAAAAATGATTAGAAATAATGGTATTAGTGCTATAAATTCAATGGACACATGTTAATGAACTTTTGTATAGCACATGACTTGATTGTTACAAATGCTTTGTTGAAAAAACTGCTACAAAGAAGAATTGATGTATCCACACTCATAACAATAATATTTAACAAATTACATTATAATTAGCAGTTAAAATATAAAAGAAGTTTATATTATGAGAGCACTTACAAACATAGATTATGGATCACAGATTAGTACACTCCAAGATTAAAATAATAGATGCACTAAAAACTACGTCTTATTCCAATCATATTCACAATAGAATTGATATTTATTTTTTAGATGCATATATGTATTAAATTTCAACATTTATTTTAGACATTAAAATTGTCATTTGGATTTTCAGGATTATCATATTACTGAAGCATGGAATCCATGGATAAAAGTAAATTTATTCTTAGGTTCATTAAAAAAGAAAATCATGATTAGTTTTTTGATAACTATCTTATTAGTAATGAAATGTGAAATTTTCTGCTTGACAGAAGAATGCATGCAAAATATGGAACTTTGAGAAGGTTTAACAATGATTGTTGAATTAAAACTACAAATAAGATACACCACATTCATTATTCATGATCATTCTATATCTTTATGTATGCACTAGAAGTATCATACAGACCTGATAAATGGTATGATAATCTTATAAATCTAGCAATGACATTTTCTTATATCATGGCAATGGTATTTTGAAGAGATGGATTTTAATCATCTTTTATATAATGATGCAAGAATTGAGATGATAATTTTAATCATATAACCAATTTTATGTATGATATATAGCTCAGAGAAGTCAAAACAATTTTTTGTAACCTTAAAAATTGAAAGGTATCATATTTTGATGAAATATCTGGAGATATTTTAAAATGTGATGGTAATATGTTAGCTTCATTTTTAGGAATATATGGACCCATGAAGTTATGCTGCCTGATCTTAAGGCTATTTCTTTAAAAAAATAGAAGTAGTCAAGATTGATTAAAGTAATTATCATGACATATAATTATTATTTATTACAGCAAAAGTATTTCCAACGATTTTGTTGAATAGATATAGATGTAAAATCAGAGACTTAATGTGACTTTAGAGAATCAAGAAGAAAATGCATGAAAAGTGTTAGAAATAAGAGAGTGATTGATATATTTCTTTTATTGATTTATCAAGAGATTTGATTTAATTAATTGAACAGATTGTTAAAATAGCTTGAAATTAATTAGTTGTTCATTAGAATTTATTTGTATTATAGAGTTTCTAAATGAGATAAGTTAAAAATTTGAAGTATTTGTAATGAAAACTAGTATTACTTGTTCCAACATTATTTTGAATTTTATGAGTTATCTTTGAAAATGTTTACATGCAGATTAAGGTAACAGAATCAAGATATAATACAGATTTAATGGTAGAATTTTTAATTTGAATTGACTAACAGCAAAAACAAGACCATCATCATCTTGGATTTTGGATTTACATTATGCCGATGATAATGATATTTTTTGCCAGTTTAAAAACAATTTGTAGAATGTTGGTAATGTTTTGAATGCAACATTTGGTCTAATAATTATTGTTCAAAAAAACTCAAGTTCTTTATCAGCCAGTGACAGAAAAAATTTTTTTAGCAACTTTTAGCTTGAATAATTATCAACTTGAGAATTAAAACCATTTTAAATACTTTGGTGATTTTATGAGTAGAAGGGTAGATTTAGATACTGAGGTACAATACAGACTCCAAGGTGTTGCATTTGTTTGAACACATTAAAAGTATTTTATCACAAGAAAATAATTACTGCAACTAAATTAGCTGTACATAAATCTGTTATTTTGCCTAATTTTTATTAGAAACTGAAACTTGGACACTGTTAGTGCAATAGAAAGATTATTAGAAAAATTCCATTTAAGGATTTTCTGTAAAGTTTTAAAAATGCAATTGCAAGATCATAAAACTAGGCAATATGTTTTTTAATTTGCTGGACATAATACTGTAGATCCACAATTATAAAATCTTAATTTTATTGGATCAGTGATGTAAAACAAACGAATGATGCAAGACTTCCTAAGATGGGTGTTTCATGGTAAACTTGAGCATGGTTTTCATGGGATGGGTGGACCCATTTTTGTTATATGGATTATTTCAAATACATTTGAAGAATTTTAATATTGATTGGTTCCATTGGAAAGATGTGACAGAGAATAAAATATATTGAACAGCTACAATTAGACATGTTGAAATTAGTTAGTTGATCATCCGGATTTATTTGTATTATAGAGCTTCTATGGGATGGAATAAGAGGAAATATTATTTTATAAGTTAAAAATCTGAAGTATTTATAAAGAAAATTGGTGTTAATATAAAATAAACAGAAAAATGGATCATCATAATTTATTTGTGGTTTACAGAATGCTTTGGATAATAATTGCAAAACTCATTTCTGAAGCAGTTTTTTAATTTCTTTTTTATTTCTTTTCTTGCAGTTGGAATAGCTATATTTCTTTATAAATGGTTGCTTTATATATGTATGCATTCGAAAATTATTATTAATTTTATAAAATTATGTCTATACAGTATATTATTTTAGTAAAGGATTATTTCTTAATATTATTTAATATGTCGTATTTTTAAATTGAATCGTTTAACCTACTGTAATATATTATTTATAATTTATGTTTTGCAGATGCAACTTTCCACACAGATTACTAATTATTCATTTTGTAATATATACAATATGTTGTAGAACCTCTAGAAATGATGACTAACATGTCTATATGCTTTTATATGATTCAAGATTTGAATATGGATCAGGTAAAACATGATTTTTTTTTTCAGATTACAAGCAGCATTAGGATTTTTTTTTTTTTCAAATAAAACCATGATAATTTGGGCATAAAATGGTTAGATGGTAAATGATTATGTAACTATTTTTGGCTACAAAGTTAAAAAAAATTAAGCTTAGTCTTCACCATGCAAAAGTTGGTAAATCTTTAAGTAATGTTATCTCTGATTATATTCCTCTTTGTAACATTATTAGAAAAGCATCTGTTTACAGTAGTCTATTTAAGGGATAATTTATCTGTTCACTCTTATAAACAAAAATTCAAAGAAAAAAAATAGTGCAAGAAACATTTTTTCTTCTATTCTTTTTTCATAACTCACCTTCCTTTTCTTTGTCTCTATCCATGTTCATAAAAATCTCCATGAAAGAAACCATCTTTAGAGCTAATATCAGTAGATTTTTATTTTTCAATACTTACTCCATTGTTTTTAGCAAAAAGTCTCTGGAGTTCAATATAGGGTTACTGTAACTGAGTATATAAATTAGCCATGAATTCATGAGAAGGTTACAGGTCAAAAAGAATTAGACATAAATGAATATCTCTGTGAGCATAGCAAAACATGACAATTTTATGCACTCACACTTTTACTTTTGTGCATGATGATAAACTCATGCTTCTCATGTGTGATATCACCAAGACTATACTATAATTTTACAATGGAAATATTTTATGTAATTTAAATGCATTGTTTATTTGGTTTTTTTTTTAGTTTGCAATTTTGTAGTCAATTTTTGTTATAATTTTTATATCTATTTCATAACCTTATTTACATAATTATTAATATTTATATATTTTCTCATTATTCAAATAAAAGTTTACAAGCATAATTTTTTATACTTTTAAGTAAAACATTATCTATCTGTACAATATTAAAAAATTATACTAGTTTAGAGACAATACATAGAAAGAATTAATTTTTATTTGCAAATGTGATGAATTAATTGGTCCCACAAGACATACATTGTGTCAACTGTTCATGGCAGCTGTATTTAGAAATAATCCATAAAGTTACCATCCAAACCTATTATTTAAGAAAGGAAATATATATATAAGAATACATATTAATTACTGTTCATATTATGCAGTTAATTTTTTAAATAAACACTAAAACCCAACTTTTAAAATTGTATGAAAAAAAAGTAACAAAATTAACATATTCCAATAAAAATTCACAAATAGTTAAACTGTTTTTGTGAGATATCATTAATCATTAGCATATCTCTGCTAGCAGTTTCATCATCCTTATATTATGCAATCCAATTCCTTTCCTGAATCTGGACTTTTCTGGCAAAGAACTATTTCACAAAAACAGTATTTATCCTATGAATTTTAGCAAAAAATTTTCGAACAATTATCTTGGCTTTTTCATAAATAATCACTTCAATAACACTTTTATTAATCTACATTAGACAAAGTTCCCATTTGATTCATATTGTTATAATATAAACTTTCCAATTTAGAAATTTATTTTATCTGTAAAAAGAAAAATAATAATAATAAGAGTGCACAAATAATTAAAGAAATTCCTTAGAATGAACAGTTTATATTGTAACAATATGAGCCAAATGAAAATGGCAATTATAGCATTAGTGAACTAATTATTTATGAAAAGGCCAAGTACAGGCATGTGTTTTTTGTTCTAAAAAATAATTTGTTTTTTCTTAAAGATGAGGTATTATGATCTTAAACAGAAATTACTCTCTCCCTCTTTATATAATAAATTGTGCTAAACTGGGTGCAATAATTACAACTAAAATCTCAAGTTTTAAATAGTTTCAGACAGAATATGTGATAACAAGATTCTAGTTATTGAAACCTCATAGTACAGATTAGAGATGTAACAGGAGACTATCATGATCCTATACCTTAAGATAAATATATTTTTGGCACAGATTTCAAAGGCAAATACACTAGACTATTAAATTCTTTATTGGAAAATAATATAATTTAAATTTATTTATGCATGCTCCAAACTATACTTAACTGAAAACCATTGGATTTTCAATTCAGCATTGAATGTGTATTATTAATAAACCATACCTCTTTTATTTTCCACTTCTTATCATCCTGTTTACTGCAAACTATGCTTAAATTATTGTGATCAAAAACCTGATCAAACATTCTTTCATGATCCAAAAATATGAATGATCTTGTAGGATTCTATTTAGCTCTATTATGCACTTATATATAATGCTTTTCTTTTACATTATCATTGTTTTGAATCTCCATACTAAATATAATGACAGCCTATAGTCAAGAATGATTGTAGCAAAAATATTACATAAATTCACTAGAATATAGAAAAATCTGTAATTTATAACATTGATTTTTTTTGTGTGTGTTTCTTAAACATTAGTACTGCTATTTGTCCATTTGTCTAAAATATCTTATTATTTAGGCATTCAATGACTATTTTTTGCCAACAATTTTTGTATTTTCTTATCTACATCTTGTAACATATTTATAATTCAATCATGTTTTGGAGTTTTTCCATTTTTTATAAAATTTAGTTACATGTATCATCTTCTCACTTAAAACTTGAGAAATTTCATATGATTATGACATTTCCTGAACTGTGTGGGAATATTTTTTCATATGCTTCATGATGTCATATTAGATTCAGTAATGTTACATTTTATTTGCATTGCTGAAATAACCTTCTTTTCATACTAAAACATCATTTTATCTCTTTAATATTTCTTAAGTTTTCATATAGTTTTCATTGCCATTTAACAATTATATTTTTATGTCATCATTAAATCTTTTTATATTTATTTGGATTAATCCAGATATTCAGTTTTTCTATGTATATTTCATATTCTTTATTTTTTATATAAATTGCTTTGCCTCAATAGAAAATTTACTGATGAACTGCTATTTTTTGTTCTATTTATCTATACAGCTATTTTTAATGAGAGGAGCTATTGCCTTACTATTGATCTATTTCAAGTATAAATTATATTAAAGTCTATTAATGTTGAAAAATATTTTTTAAGTTCTAGCTTAAATTATCTGAAATATCCATGAAGATTATGGATTTTAATTTACCAACTCTGTCTTTTATTAGTAGCTTTTAACTTTCCAACTTTGCATTAAGACATGTCTTATATCTCACAAAACAATGATCCTTCCCATGATTAACCTATTAGGCATGATAGCATCTTAAAATACATTTTTTTGTTAGCCAAAATATTATCCAATTCTGCTTAAATTTTACCTGCATGTTTCTATTTATCTATTGACTTAGAAAATTTTTTTCAATTAAAAAAAAAAGAATTTATAATATAGTAATTTTAATTTTCCACACACTCTACATGTCATTGTTTTCCTCATTCTTTATCCATATAAAAAAATACCTATTGTTTCTTTACCATTCAATTATTTTAAAATTCTAGAATTTAATACTTCTGTGGCAATTTTAAAATACTGTTTGTAATGTTAAAAAGTATTCTGTACTTTATATAATGTATTATTTCTTTTATAAGACTAAAAACTTGTTGAGATTTAAGCTTGAATTATCTAACCTTAATACATTTTATTAATTCCATCTACTCTGATAATCTACTATGTTTTGTTCTTTCATATTTTATATATAATTAATCGAATTTCATTTGTCTTTCCAATACCTGTGTGTATTTTTTTCAAATAATGTCAAATTTTTCTTTTGTTCTTTTAAGTTCATTGTTAAACATTAAACATATCTTGAATCTTAATTACAATATTTTTAAAATATAATCTTTTTGCAAGTAAAATATTGTAAAAGTGTAAGAATTCCTGATACTCTCTTATTCACTGTGGATAAACCTCCTTAGCAACAAGGAGATTCTTGTTATGATGGATGGCAGAATCATTCTGGAGTTTCATCTCAACATTTCTATATCCCAGGGATCTCTGCTGAGCATATTATTATTTACTGCAGTCATCAACCCATTGGTTCTTAAGATTAAAAGAGATCTCACTTGGGTTGTACATTCCCAGGCTGGGGAAGGAGGTAAAGTGCCTGGCATATGATGATGATGTAGTCATCCTCCTCCCATCTGCAGATTGCCTACCAGTGCTGGAAGACATACTACCCTGGTATACAGAACAATATCAACTGTTTTTCAATTGGGATAAGTCTGCAGCCTGGAAATTGTCATCTGGAAAGAAAATACCATCACTCTTTCTAGCCAGACCACAGAAGTTCATTGGGTTCTCATTCATGCTTTCTTCTCAGGACATGAGAATACAATTACAAAACATGCTTTCCAAGGGCATAACAGATACTCTTAAATGACTCTCTAGCATTTACCTGTCTCTCTATAGCAAGGCCACACTACTGAATTCATTAATACTCCCTAAAATAAATTACTTCCAGTCATCCTTTATACCAAGACCTTCATAGCAAAAATTAATTCCTTATGTTCTGGATTCCTGTGAAGAAAGAAAACTTTTGCAATCAACCTTAAGAAGGCATGCCTAGCTAAAAACTCAATGGAACTAGGACTATCCATCATCCCCTCTTTTTTAGTACAGAGAGCACATAATATTGTCACAATTAGAAGAATAATCTCGGAGGACTCTTATCAATCTCTAGTTGCTCCCACTGATATCCTGCCACCTCATGGTCAGTCCCTACCCTGGACTGATATGGTTGTCAATCTGGTTATGAGTTCTGGAACCATTGTGGGGGTGATTGGGAGTATAATTTTTCTTGAGGCTCATGGAGTTAATAAAACCCTATGTGGACTTTGTGGAGTCTCTTATGTGAGTGTAAGAAATCATCACATCAGTGGTAAAGGAGATAAACAAACCAATGCATAAAAACAACCCTCATAATCAGCAGTATTCTCACTCAATACTGTAGATATTAGTCATAATGTAGATTTTTCAAATATCATGGTTCTATCCAGATGTGACATTCTTTGCTAAATAAGAGTCTGAGAAGCTATTGAGAACCTTAAGAAACCAGTTGTATAAACAAATGTGATAATATTACTTTATCTTTAGAAAAAAAATTAAAACTTATTAACCCATGAATTTTGATTTTTCATAGTGGTGTTCTTATTTATCATTATTTCTTTCCACTTTTGTATTTTAAAATTTTCTTATATTTTCTAGTGTTTGAATCTCTAACCTTGTTAAATGTCAACCCATTTGATGGCAGGTTTAATCCAGTTGAAACACCAGTACAATAGTATTATGACTCATTCATGGCTGAACCTGGATAATGTTATTTATATCTATAGCTTGTGAAAATTTTTGTTTTAACATATCTATATATGAGTATGATAACAGTGCTTTCAGGTAATAAAGAAGAAAGCGGAAGGTGGAGATTCTCTTCATCAAGCATACATGCATATGTAGGTAAAAGTGTTACATATATAATATATATACAATTGTTTTACCATATTGCATCATATAGTTGCATTATGGAAAAGTTCAGTTGAAGAATTCATTGATTAAAATTTTGAATATATATATCTGTATGTGTCTACATGTGCATCAATATGTATATAATTAATAACTAAATAAACAATCAATCTATAATATATAATGATAAAATATCTTTAAATAAATAGAAAAACAATATTAAATGCTGTAAGAAAACTTTATTAAAAAATCTAATGCTCTAAGGAATATCAGAAAGATCTCAGAATAAGTATTTTCACCTGAATATCTTCATTATCTAAATATGAGCACTTGTTATAATCAGTCTTATAATTATGACCCAATACATATATATTATATATTTGTAAATGCAAACTATATAAGTATAAGATGTATATATATTATATATTTGTAAATGCAAACTATATAAGTCATGTGATGTATGACTTGATTTTATTAATATATATTCTATATTAAATTTACATATTCAGCCAGTATTCTGCTCATTTCTCCTCTTCTGCATAATTAAATGGGCATATTAAGGTTCTTTGTGCGAGGAGTCAGATTAACTTAAAGTTAACATGGGTATGATAATAATATAGGCAACAGCAAGGACTTTGAGAATTCCATCTTTGAATTTTCATTGATATGGATGGCTGAAGAATTGGGGAATGGAGAAGATTGAAGCTTATCCATTAAAGTTTGAAGATTCGCTACCTTAATATAAATTGAGTACTGATTGTATATATATATATATGTGTGTGTGTATATATGAGATACTGATTGTATATATATATATATGTGTGTGTGTATGTATGAGATGGTGATCTGGACCAACTGATGAATACTGGTTCAGCACAAATACGGATATTGGAGATCATTTATCTTTTTCACATGTATGTGGTCATGCATATCAGATGTATAAGATAGATTTGATAGCTGTAGGGAGTTTAAAAGTCTGAGTTCAAATCTTTTATAATACATATATATATATATCACCAATATGATCTTTAATATTTATTGCAGAATAACTGACGATGAAAATATATTGCAGTTTACATGCGGCTAAATCAATTATAATCCAGTGTCAGATCTATTGATTTATATATATAAAAAAACTGTAAATATATTTAATATCTAAATATATAAAGTAATTTCAATCTTAAGTGTTTAAATTTGATACTGTAAATATTTTTTTTTATATTTGAGTTATAGCCTACTTTTAAAGATATTACATATTAAATAATAAAGATTAATAATCTGAATAAGATATATTCATAGTTTTTAGATTAAAAATATCAGAAATAATATACAGATAATAAAGCTGATAAGGTAGGATTTTGAATTTTATTATTTTTAGTTTTAATTATTTTTAAGAAACCATTTGACTCCATATTGGCCTAACTATTTACTTAAAGAATCTTATCATTATATATATATATATACTTTTAGATAAATGCTTTGCTTTAAGTAAATAGTTATATATATATATCAATTTTATGCACACACACACACATATATATATATATATCCAACTGATGGCCAGTATGGCCCAGCCAAAATGTTGGTGTGTTAGCACTATAAATTATTCATAGATCAAAACACATAATATGCAATTTATATAAGCAAAATTTGTGTGTATAATTCATTATTATATATATGGGTATAATTATTTTTACTACTGCATATATAAATTTGTGTATATTCTTATTATCATAATGTATAAAAAATATTAACTTAAAAATGAAGTTAAAAAAGAGAAGTTATAAATAAATATAATAAAAATATGCTAAACGTTTTTGAGGATCCATGCCTCATAATCATAGCTTTCATATAAATACATAATAAAATATATACAAAGATATATAAAATTAGCACGTGTTACGTGGACCATTTCTTCGATATATCAAAGCAAGTGTCTTTTCTATTTATAGCATTAATATTTCCATTAATATAGAATGCTTCTTTTATTTTCCTCTTATGATCATTTGATTCAGTGCATAAAATTACAGGATTGGAAGGAATAAAATTGTGTCCAGATTTCATGGAATGCTCCAAAAATACAGAAGATATATTGTTGTTCTTCTGAGCTCTCTTGTAAGTGTACATGTGTTGAGCAAGCCTAGTATTAACAGTAGCTTTAGTTTCACCATAATATACAGCAAGACATTTTTCTTGAGGACATGAAATGGAATAAACTACATGTGGGGTGAATGAACGATCAATATGATCTTTTGAGTTGTTGATCAATCTATTAGAATTAGGAGGAGTTCTAAATCCAATTTTAAACTTATTGAATAATGCTTTAGTTAATTTGTTAGATATTTTGGAAATGTAAGGAATAGTAATTCTAGGAAGTTGAACACATGGTACAACACTATTTATTTTATTATGGAATTTAGAAATATAATTTTTAATAGACCAAAGTTTAAAACCTGCTTTCATCAAATCTTTAATAAAATTATTCAGATTTTCTTTTCTGTCTGCTTCATATTTACAAAGATGCAAATTTCTAAATAAGAAAGAATTTAAACCAGCAAATTTATGTGATGCAGGTGAGTTAGATTTAGGGTGAATACAGCTTCTAATTTCAAAAGGCTTAATTATTATCTTGTAATCTATACAGTTATTATTTCTTGATAATGAAAGGTCAAGATATTTGATTTCTTTATTATTATTTTCATATACAATGCTAAAATTAAAAACATTCAACTTATGAATACATCCACTATGGCTACTATGGATGTGAAAGAATTATATGGATCTATTAATAGAAAATTATCCATTCAAATAGTGCATGAAAAACTTTTGAGGACACATTGCCCTTCTGATAGAGTTAAATTTATTGTTGCTTTTCTTTCTTGGCTTGATTTGCACATTTTTACAATCTTTGAAAACAAGTGGTATACTATGAAAGATGGATGGCCAATGGGCTTACCTGTCAGTGGCATTTTATCTAATGTCTATTTAAATGAATTTGAAAGCTCTATAATACTGAAATATTACAATTCCACTCTTGATTTTACATATATTCGGTATGTGGATGATATATTTATTATTTCCTCTATGGATAATATTTTACATATACGAGAAGAACTTCAAAGTTTATCTAATTTATCACTTAGCATTGTATATGAAAATAATAATAAAGAAATCAAATATCTTGACCTTTCATTATCAAGAAATAATAACTGTATAGATTACAAGATGATAATTAAGCCTTTTGAAATTAGAAGCTGTATTCACCCTAAATCTAACTCACCTGCATCACATAAATTTGCTGGTTTAAATTCTTTCTTATTTAGAAATTTTCATCTTTGTAAATATGAAGCAGACAGAAAAGAAAATCTGAATAATTTTATTAAAGATTTGATGAAAGCAGGTTTTAAACTTTGGTCTATTAAAAATTATATTTCTAAATTCCATAATAAAATAAATAGTGTTGTACCATGTGTTCAACTTCCTAGAATTACTATTCCTTACATTTCCAAAATATCTAACAAATTAACTAAAGCATTATTCGATAAGTTTAAAATTGGATTTAGAACTCCTCCTAATTCTAATAGATTGATCAACAACTCAAAAGATCATATTGATCGTTCATTCACCCCGCATGTAGTTTATTCCATTTCATGTCCTCAAGAAAAATGTCTTGCTGTATATTATGGTGAAACTAAAGCTACTGTTAATACTAGGCTTGCTCAACACATGTACACTTACAAGAGAGCTCAGAAGAACAACAATATATCTTCTGTATTTTTGGAGCATTCCATGAAATCTGGACACAATTTTATTCCTTCCAATCCTGTAATTTTATGCACTGAATCAAATGATCATAAGAGGAAAATAAAAGAAGCATTCTATATTAATGGAAATATTAATGCTATAAATAGAAAAGACACTTGCTTTGATATATCGAAGAAATGGTCCACGTAACACGTGCTAATTTTATATATTTTTGTATATATTTTATTATGTATTTTTATGAAAGCTATGATTATGAGGCATGGATCCTCGAAAACATTTAGCATATTTTTATTATATTTATTTATAACTTCTCTTTTTTAACTTTATTTTTAAGTTAATTTTTTTTTTTTATTTATATTTTACGGGAAGTAATTTATTTTATCATAATGTATATATACTTGCATTATACAGATATGTGTAACTATGTCTATATATACATGTGTGTGGTATGTGACTTCACGTATCTGTGTACGTGTTTAAACCATTATAATTTTTTATCATCTTATGCAAATATAAATAAAAATTTTAAAAAGCAGGATTTAGTAATTTTTTTAAAGTATCTAATTAACATAATTAAAAAAATTATAATTAGTTTTTTCCTGTTGTTACCATTTTTCTATTTCAATTGCTAATATCTAATTTTATGCAATATCTTATTATTGTAGTTTTTTGACTCATATGAACCAGTATTAAGACAAAGCAGAATTTATTGCTATTGTGGACCTGAACAAAGATGTTAAAGTTTTAACTTAAAAACCTTGAAATTACTTCAGTTTTTTCTTTTGTTATCAAACTTTAATAATTTTTCAATTATTAGTTTTTGTTTACTAAATAAATTTGAATAACTATTTGAAATTAACATGGAAATATTTCATTAATTAGTTAATGCTAGACCACGGCTCCCAAAGTCAAAAGTTTAGAGATAAAGTAAAGCTAGATTTGCTTGAAAGTATTTTTTTTAAAAATTTACTTTTTATTATATCTAATATGATTATACGATTTAAATAGTGTTTTTAAATAAATATAATAATTTGTAAAATATATTGTGTATTATATACTTTGCCTAAAAATGGTGGAATGACTAAACAATATAATACTATGACTAAGCAATAATATTTGATCACCACCAGTTGTAATTTGCTATTGCCTACCACTTTCTTCTCATACTTTATTCTAATATTTAAATTTCAACGCTATGCCATAAACTTTAATTAATTGACTTTATTTTATTAAATAAAATGAAATCTATAAATATGTATTCTATACTAAGTTTTTTTGGCCATGGCAGATTAGGTATTATTTCAAAGAGGCTGTGTAATACATTTGACCGCTGTTGAGAATAGTTTAATCTCAAGATTAATGTATTAATTGCATTAAAATAATTAGTTAACACAATAATGTTTATATTATATATATTTGTTAAAAAATAAGTTATATAATAAATCTTAGTTATTGACAAAATCAAAATTATCTCTTTGATTTAAACTCAATATCGAGTTTACATTTTATAGCAATATCTGTTTACACGCTGTTTATTGTGTTATTATTATAGATATAATACATATCTCCATACTTTCCCATTCTTTTTAAATTCATATAAATAAAGACATAATAAAAGGCAAATGATCCCCAAGATGCATTTCGTACTGATCCAGCACTCATCGGTTGGCCCATGTCACTATCTCTCATATATATCTCTATTACATGAAGAGTATTTATCTACTTTTTTTTTTTTTAAAAAAGCAAGCTTTAATTTATTTATTTATTGAACTTAAGTTTTTTAAAGAAGCAAATAGATAGGTAGACAAATTAAATAAAAACTAATAAAAAAGCAAAATCTACTTAAAATATGACAGCCATCTAAAAACATTTCAGAACCCATTAAAAATATTCTGAATAATGTTACCACCAGATACTTAATAAATTATGTTTTATTAAAAATTCTAAGCAGGATATATATACATATTAAAGAAAGATGCATTAAAAAATCTTAAGAAAACATATTTAAAACTATTATTTAAAATACGTTAATATTTAAATATCAGTCATTTACAAAGCATAAAATAGCTTTGAATACAAACAAACAAATGATCAAAAAATCTATTAAGTTAAACAAAAATAATAACACAAGCAGCAGAAAAGATGAAATCATATTGCAAATGAACTTTCAGATTTAAAATAATTCCAACTTGATTACTAATTTTGAATTATATGATTATAGACATTCATACTTCAAAATTATAACACTAACGAAACAAAAAAAGCACACAAACAGTAAAACCAGAAGAATTAGCTTGGGAACAATTCTTTGTAACATTTATATGAACTAAGCTATGAATCACAAACACATCTGCATATGTGACATTCTGAACTTTTAAATATGTCTGTATGACATATATGATATATTGTGATGCTGTCTTAACTTCTTCTCCACTGAACTTATTTTCTTAATGACTTTCACATCTTGTGTAATTATAGTTCTTCATTGTAATCTATCCTCAGCCTCGTCTTTCTAATGAAATGAATAAATATAATACCTATTTAGAATATATTTGAGGTAATCTTCTAATATAAATGAGATGAAATCTTTTATAAAATCAGTTCTCTGTTAAATACTTCTTTAAAGAAGATTATTATTATTATTTATTCTTTTATATACACAATTCAGTAAAAGTGCATCCTTAAAACTGTAGATTCAAAAGTAACACATTCAGGAATTGGTCTTTTGATCTTACAATCATATTTTCAGAAACTCATTGAGCACTCTCTAGTAATCTTTCCAACGCCTTTGTAATACAACAATAAAAGACAATGTAAAGTCTATATTTTTATTCCTTGTAATAAAAAGAAAAATAATTAAATGATTTACTGCTTGTGAGTTTCTAAAAATTGTAAACACCACAAGTGACAGAACTGAAATTATGGCTCATAAACCTTGTGCTGACTGTTGTTGCAAGGCTTTGCCATATTGTTGACAATAATTTTCTTATATAAGGTATAAAGTCAATTTTGGTTTGTGAGTCTATGTATCATGATTGCATTTATAGTTAAATAATTATGTCTTCTTAACGAAAACATCATTACATTTATCGGTTTCTTGTTAAATACTCTACTAATGAGATTTTACCTAATTAGTCTATAAATTAAGCAGAAAATTATAAATCAACTTTTAGTTTTTTCAGAAAATTCTTTTTTTACTTGTGGTCTTTATTTTTAGGAATCTCACCAGCACTGAATTTATATTCATTTTGCATTATACTTGATTTCCAACTCCAAATCTTCAGATCCATAAAGAGGCCAGTGGCATATTTTTAATAATAATTTAAGGAGGTTTACCTTCCACACTACTATCAATTTTAAGTTTAGTTTCTATGTACACATAAAATGAGAAATTGATTATAGATAAATACCATAGTTCTAATTAGAGTCATAGGAAGATATGATATCTACAGCCAAGGAACATTGTTATTTTATTGTAGTGTAATAAATGAATTCTCTTTTCTTGCATAATAGTTGTATTTTTAACCATCAATTAATCTTTTATTGGTTTATACATTACATTGACAAAAACATTTGGCTAGTTATTTTAGTGCAAGTATTCAAAATAGGATGACATTGATATCAAGTTTCTATGAGCTGACATCTGCTTTTTGTCTTAAAGCAAATAAAGAGATACATGGTGTTTTAAAACAGTGTTATTGTATTAAGCCTGATTAATATAAGTGAATTTGCTTTTGCAGTCCTTATCTACAAGACTTTTCAGCATAAATACCTGTATAACTGAGCCAAGAAAAGCAAAGAATATTTTTCCATTTTCTTGGATGAGTTGTAATCAGGCCATAACTTTAATCTCTCTATGGCTGATATTATTTGTTCTGAGAGAGATGATAAAAAGAGAAAAGTGAGGGAAGGATGGTAACTAAAAATCATTATGCCATCAATAAAAAGGATTCTAGCAGTCCTCTTTCTAAAAAATAGCATTTGTTATTAGTATGTAAATTTACTCCTAGAAAATCAATTTTATGATAATCTGTTATTTAATATTCAAAAATAACTTTAAATTTAGATCTCAACTTCCTTTAGTCACATGATGCTAGGATTATGATACAACTCAGTAATGAAAGTGCTCAGTTTTAAATAAAATTTTCTTTATTACAAATTCAAACCTGTTGTTATTAAATGTTTTAATATTTTTTGAATCATTACAATTATTGCAAAAAAACAGGATAAAAAATTTATTCTAGTCATATCATATTTAATATTTTTCTATTATCTGCTTGGATAAATAAATCATTTATTTTATTTTTTAAAGATAAAAGCAAAAGTCTTAAAAACATTTTATTGCCTATTTATTCTGACTTTCACTAAGATTCTTTAATAAGAATTTTAAAAAAACATCTCAAAACTCTCACATTCTAACTATAATTTTTATTTTTAAAAAATAGATAGGTAAAGTACACACTTATTATCAATAATTTATCTTTTCCAATTATTTTTAATACCTTTTAGAAAAAAAAGCAGACATAATTATTACCTAATTTCTGAAAATTTATAATATTCTCTATTATAAAGTTCTTTTGTGATAAAATTTTTGTCTTATTTAGTCTCTTATTTCTTCTTAAAAATAGGAATTATTATATTATCTATTTTTATAATTTAATTATAAACACATTTATCTCACTTTTTAAAGGAAAATTATTTCCAGATCATTTTTTATATTAATATATTTAGATTCCAATCAATCAAGCATCAACATAAAAAAAAAAATCTATTTTCATAAAAGTAAATAAAGTTATTTCTTTAAATATTGAAAAGAAAAAGTATATAAATCCACCAAGAGTACGCAGAGAATATTTAGAAGTTTGAACTGCATAATAAAAATCCTCTTTTATCTTAGGATAGAGCAAAAAAAAAAGAAAAAGTTAATTAAAGGTATTTGTTTCTAACAATATAAACATTGCAATATTTAAAAATATAACATCTGTTTCAAGGTTAAGAAAATATGTTTTAAAATTATAATTTTTGCTATTTAGTTAATAATAAAAATTTCAATCCTATTGTATTGGTTGTATTTTCCATTGTATAGTTAACTGACTAAATAATATAAAATTAAATACAATTTTCTGCATCAATTTCTATGTATTTAGTGGCCTTGTTAAAACTTTTACTATGAAATATCAGTTTGAATTTTGAGTGAATTTTGCTCACCTATTCATCTGTAATTTTTTTAATGGATATTTTTGTTGCATGAATATTTTACTTTCATTTGTTCATTTTTAATTTATTTATATGACTACCAGACAATTAATTGTTTACTGACTTATTGTCAGGTGTTAATTATCTCATGTATTGTATGTTTTGTTATAATATCTTTGGGAAAAAAATATTAATTATGTTTGAAATTGTTTATTATTTAAAACAAATTGATTTTTGCTTGTTTAGAGTATTGCTCTTTTTTCTTTTTCTTCATCTTATAGAATTCTTTTTTTTTTTTTTTGCATATAAAATCTGGTCTAAAATCATAAAAACATGTATAGCTAATTTTGGTACTTGTGTTCATGTTTGTGACAACAAAATGCCATAGCGCTTGCAGAATGCCATATTAAATCACAACAACAGCATTCTTTTGTCACAAACATGGGATGTAGGTCTAATACACAAGTACCCTAACTTCTATTGTAGAGCATCATAGTTTATATCAGGTGGCTGGACCATAGGCACTATGGTAGTGCAGCGCCACCAACCCAAATTAATTATTAAATTTTGTTTGGAAAATATCAATAATAAATATTTAATATTTTGCATAATTATTATGTAAATATAACTAGTTAAATCATTTTTAAAAAGAATTATTTTTAAGTGATACTTGAGATTCTCATTCAATGCTGCTATTAATTATAGCAGTGACAGAAGCATCATATTTGAGGAATTTCAGCATGTTCCACCAAGATTCATTTGCTTTTGTAAATGAGTGTAACAAATACTATTAAAACTGCTCACTGACCAGCATCAATAGTTATTTGAGAGTGGTATGTTTATTTATTGTGGTTTCTCTTCAGAGTAAATAAATGTTTACTGTCTTCATTTAGAATGAGCAAAAAATATTTTTTTTTTCTTAATTAATATTTATAAATTAAACTATAAATATTTATTACAGAAAAATATAACAAAATAATAAGAGAAATATTATTTTAAATATTTATCATGATGAGCGTTGGTGTTGAAACATATAAAAAAATTACATTTACTCAATTGACATTATATAAAAAAAAATTGAAATAAAAAGTAAGGATCCATTTATTCCAGATATTACTTTTTGTCAAATAGCAGTTAGTAAAAACAAAAAATTCATTGGATTTTGCTATATTTATTATTATCCCAGCAAGTTTAAATAAACCCAACACAATTTGAAGTATCTATATATAATCCTTTTAAACATTTTTCTTCTTCTCTTCCTTTATTTCTGCTATCTTCATATACAATATTGCAATTTAAATAATTCTTCTTACACTTTTTTTATCAAAAACTACTACTACTACTACTACTACTACTACTTTTTCTACTTCTACTACTACTACTACTACTACTACTACTACTACTTCTTCTTCTTCTTCTTCTTCTTATTATTATTATTATTATTATTATTATTATTATTATTATTATTATTATTATTATTATTATTATTATTATTATTATTATTATTATTATTATTATTATTATTATTATTATTATTATTATTATTATTATTATTATTATTATTATTATTATTATTATTATTATTATTATTATTATTATTATTATTATTATTATTATTATTATTATTATTATTATTACAGTTTCAACTGTATCTTGCAGTCTTCATCAGATCTACAAAATTCAAATACACATAACAATATAACCATTATATAATACATTTCATATTTTATACAAATTTATAAATTCTCAGAATTACTATTAACTTTTTAAAATTCTTTAATACATATTATACCTCTTATATACAATTACTTTTCTAATTTTTAATTATTAATTACTCTTTTCTATCTTCCTAAAAGATAAGAAGAACCAAAGAATGATATATTAATAGTGATAAGAGTAATAAAATTGAGGCAGTAAAAAAGGTAAGGTTAGTGTATGATGTTAAAAGATAATATGTATAAAATAAAATATTATGGATATTAGAATAATAGGAAGATAGGAAAGAATAATTAAGAATTAAAAATTAGTAAAATAATTGTGTATAAGAGGTATAATATGTATTAAAGAATTTAAAGAAGTTAATAGAAAATTAATAATTTAAAAAATTGATAAATTTGTATAAAATATGAAAGGTAATATGTAATGGTTATATTGTTATGTGTATTTGAATTTGTAAATCTGATGAAGACTGCAAGGTATAGTCAAAACTGTAATAATAATAATAATAATAATAATAAGTTTTTGCTGAAAAAGTGTATATGAATTACAATTTGAAGTAACAAAACAAATTTATTTAATGTCAAATAAAATAAAAAAAAGAATAATGAATAAATAGCAATCATAAATTTCATTAGAAATCTCTGTCTGTAAATAAGATTCTGACTGTGTGGGTCAATTTCTACAAATTCACAATAGTATATAATTATAACTCATTTCATGCATCTTAAATGAAGCAGGTTCTTTACACATTAATTCAAGTATAACAGAATTACATGATGATTTTAATCTTTGGCAGTTACCACATCTACAATATTGAACTACACTCGCAATTATTATGCTTCCACATACACTCTCGAATAAACCCTAATGTGTGTTTTTTTATATATATGTGTCTATATTTGCATAATTATGTTTTTTTATATATATGTGTCTATTTTTGCATAATTATTTTTCATTAGCATAATTTAATGTTTAATATATATTTAAAGATATTATTGGCATATGTGGATTTTCTAGAATAGCATAATAATGAGATATTTTACTCATATACTGTCTACAAATATTTACATGATTCAATAATAAACTTTTATTTACATTCATGTATATACTATACATGCACAGACAGTCCACATCTTTTAACAATCATTGGTATGGAAAAAGTACAATTGCAGATTTTTAGATAATTGAAAATCTCAAAGCTATCCACAATAATAATAATCAAATGATTAACTAACTATTTATGAATTCATAAGCAATTCAAGCACTAAAAGTGACAGTGGAGACATACTCTGACACTCTACCACTGTACTACACCATGCAGGGTAAAGTGATCCTCAAAGACAGGATTTAATTCTAGTATTACATCACAAAGAATTATTGGATGTTATCTGTTGGAAAATAAATATGACAAAGCAGCGTATCATGTTATAATCCAATGAGATGCTGCTTTTAGATTATTAAAAAGCTTTCAGAGCAAATTTTTGAAGCAAAGATATTTTTTTCAAATATCTATAGTCCATGGTTCATCATATTTAGTGGTTAATATATATCTCAACAATGGCAGACAAAGTATCAATTCAAGATCAATGACTACTCAGAAATTCAAACAGAAACTTGCTGTAAAAACAACACTTTTTTGTGGAAAAAGAAAATGAGAGGCATTTACTCACTATTTTCTCTATTTTATAAACTTTATTAATAGACCATTCAATTAATAAAGCTAAATTAAAAATTTTAAATATATATGTTATATTTAACACATTATGGCACAACTATATATTTACTGGAGTGACTTCTAAATAACAAATTTAAATTTCTTTTTTTTCAATTTTTTTGACCACTCATGAAAGAAACTTAATAGTTTTTTTTTTTTTTAGTTTGTTAGTACCATTTATTTATTTATAATTTTTGTAATATTTTTTTATTAAATATAATATGGCTATAAATTGGGTTTATTTGTTGGGAATACTATAGATGTCATGACTAAGTCTTATTGTTCATGTATTGTGCTTTTAAAGTTCATTTGAGGAAAGTTGATGGAATGATCTTGTAAACTCCTTTGAATCGATGAGTTGATAAAGTAGTTGCATCATTTTATTCTCAAGTGGTGCAGTATTTATTCCAGTATTTACCATGGCATGATGTTGGAGCTTGAGCTCATGCATGGTAGGCATATGAGCTGTTTGGAATTGCAGAGACTGGGGTGGAAACAATGTAGAGAACAGTTATTGTCTGATATAATGACAGCTTCAAGGTTTAAATTATGCAAATTGGCCTTGTGGTATGGTAATAATAAATTTTTGACAAATGGTTGTTAGAAGAGTGGGATTACAATGTTGTGTTTTTAAGTCTAGGTTTTTTAATGACTTTTTGCATTGGTTCTCTTAAAATGTGAAATTGGCTTATTCATTAATGGACTTGAAGTATCTTTGCTATTACTAAGATGAGAATTGATCTTGGTGATACTGGCATAATTTTTTTAGCTAAAGCTGTAAACATTGTGAAATAGGTTTTGGCACAAACCACTTGGTCATAGACTTGGGTGGCAGTCATTTTGATTGGTTTTAATGATTTAAAAATGTCATTTTTTTTTTAAAGAAAAAGCTTTGATAAATGTAAATTTGTTTTAGAAAAGATATGTTATATGATTAATTGTTGTTAATTATTTCAATATATGTTAAATTTACCTGAAATATTGCAGATTCTGAGTGACTTTTGGGAAGTTTAAACTTGGAAATTTTTGCTTGTTACCTAGCAATACAAAGGTTTGCTGCTGCTAATCAAATAGTTATTCTTGCAAATTCCACATATTTAAATAAATCATACGCTATAGTTTAAAATAACAATAATAGTATATAAAAGCTCTTTTTGGAAAATATTGATTTTTGATCTTTTCAATATACAATCTACATTACCTACATAGCAACATCATTAATTTTATACAAAAGAGATAGATGTCACTATGTATGCAATGTAAACCATAATTGTAAAGTAATTCCAACACAATAAAAAGGGCAAAAATCAATATTTGCTGAAAAGAGTTTTTATCAAAGATGTAATTTGCCATTTTATAGCTAGTAGTGTACTTTATTATTATTGTAGTACAAATTATGAAACCCATATTAATAAGCAAAGAATATTAATTTCTTATTGATTATATACTGTCTAAATCCATCTTGACTCTTGCATATCTTTATAAACTCATATGATGACATCATGTAGATTAATATCAGAAAACTTTATTAACACTGAACAAAATATCATAACAAATAATCAAATAATTAAATAAAGAAAAGTGTTGACTTTGCAATTTTTTCCCTTCATCGTTAACTAACATTCATAGAATGCGTGATTGATGTAGAGCGTTTTATTTTATCGTAGTGTGATTATTATGCATAATCATTTTAATTCAATATTAGAGAAAGACAACTCTACTGGAAATTCCTGATTAAATTAATTTAAATATCATTATTTTATTCCTTTTTCTAATGATGTTTACATCTTTCTCAGAATCTATCTCAAAAGGAAATTAATGACTTTTTTTTAATTGTGTGTATAAAGTATGAATAAGTGTGTGTATTGTGGCTATATTTCCAAATATAAACCAGACAAAACAATATTTGTTCATATATGTAAATTGTTTGCCTGAAGGGTTGTGATGGTGGCATTTTGGTAGAAATTATGGGATGGACTATTTTCATCATGTAATATTAAATATTGAATGTCTTTAGAAAAATTTTAAACTTTATTTAAACTTTTTAATTACATTCATCTTTTAGTAATAGCACTCAGTTTAGTATGGAATGCAATATTTCAAGTAGTATTAATCTCCTCTCTTCTTTGTGACAATATTAGCATGGAAATTAAAATGGATCTTTAGAAATATAGAATTTTAAGGTAACACTCTAATCCATTATTTTATCAACTTTTACTAATATGAATTGTCTGAATTAGAACTATAGTAAGCAATTCTAATATATATCAACTTATCTTATGAAATGTTAAATGTAAGTTAAAATAATATTTTTAGGTAATTTATAGGTTGTTATATTTCACCACTAATTTCTATAAATGATTTAATTATATTTGGTTACTAATTTATATAAACAATTTACTTGAAAATAATTTTTTTAATTGCATATATTAATAAAATATATACATGTTTTTAAAATGGCATGCACATAACTGAACCTGTCAAATTTTAAAATCAAGATCACATAATATTCACATAAATAGTCTGAAGGATTTGATTTTGTTTTCTATAATTATTTATGCAAAATTGATTACTTTAAGATGTGAATACTTCAGCACTTTTATTTCTTGATGTATCATTTCACATGCAGTTACAAATAATGTATATAATTTTAAGTACACATAAGTTACAAACATATTTTTGATATTATAATATTTTATATGTTAATAGTTAGGATAATTATTTTTTCATCATAAAAGCTGCATTATTATATTTGTATTTAACCATTACTTGATTTGGATCATCTAGGATTATACATCCCTTTAAGATTCAATATCTTAAATAATCTCATAATAATCATCATCTGAAAGTATGTGATAATGGTATTATGTTGGATTCTTTTTATATAATTAATTGTTAAATGTCTTTAGAAAAATCCAAATTTAATTTAAATTTTTCAAAAACATTCAAATGTGAATTTATATAAGTTAAAGTTAATACTGATATAATTCTTCCAGCCTACTATATATAATATAATCAAAAGCATGTTTTTAGTATTATTATTTTTTCCATGTGTCAAAGCATTGTCTGGGAAGCAAACCTGGGACAACATCTTGTAAGGAAGCTGTGCTTACCACTTGCCACCAAAGTTTGACTTTAGTGTATTATCTACTAAAATTTGAAAATCAGTTATTAACATCTGGCAGTACAATTTTTATCCTCAATGCAGTTATGCATTGAAATCAAAGCAATTAGCTTTATACTTAAAAACAAGAATTAAAGGTGACTTCCAGATGCAATACTGCAATGGGTTCTTTTTTTTGAATTCCAGATCCTCATTGGTAAAAGTAAAATCTAGATGCTGGCCCAGAGGTGGGTATTAAATTGCACTATTATCTGGCAATGATTATTCAAATTTACAATAGATAATGCTAGAGTGGGGAATTGTAGTTTGTTTTTTTTTAATTAAAGTTTTACATTCACAATTATGATATATAATTCTGCCTATTATAAATTTATTTAACGCATATTGATTATGTAAGTAATATTTACTAAGGCATTAAACCTTTAAGCATGTGCACTTGAAAATACGAAGGTAGGGACCTCTACAGGTCTTAACCACAAGCTTACTCTTTTCTTCCAAAGAGTCTTAACCACAAGCTTACTCTTTTCTTCCAAAGAGTAAGCTTGTGGTTAAGACCTGTAGAGGTCCCTACCTTCGTATTTTTAAGCGCACAATGCTTAAAGGTTTAATGCCTTAGTAAATAATTCTGCCTATATAGTTTTCTTTTATAAGTTACTGAAATATTTTCTAAATTGTTAAAATTTAGTCAGTTATATCATGAAGTGAGTTAACAATAAGTACATATGGGCAATCAGGATAAATTTCATCATTGCTTGTATCTAAATTTTTATTACTCATTTTATGAGATAACTGACTAAATTTTGAGTCTAAAAAATATTTTGATTTAAATTTCACAGTCAACTTTGGGCATAATTCTATGTATTTTATATATATAGTAAACAAATTTTTTTTAGTTATACAATAAGATAAAAGAGTTTATTATAGAGAGACAAAATTCTGTATTATCCAGAGTAAGGCAGAGAATAAAAAAAATTGCCTTCTGAATCTGTTACAATATGAGACTCTTTAACAATACTAAAAACATATACTGATATGCAGATGCATATCTATGACTAGCAATATTATTGTCTCAGGTTTGATTTTCTACTACTATATCTAAAGTATAAGTTAAAGATTAGTGAATCTATTTGCTATACTCACATATTTTAACAAGGCTAGCAAATAGGTTATAAATTTTTGTGTTTCATTAATTAGAGTGAACAATTATCTCAGGATTTTAGGAACATATAATAATTACTATTCTTAAAATTATTAACCCCAAAAATTATAAAAATAATTTATTGTTGATATGATCAAATAGCAAAGGGATTTTATTGTATCTACTCATATCTCAAATGAATAAAATGTTACATGAAAGTGGTGTAAGTGACTAAACTAAAGAATAATATTTATTTTAAGCAATGTGCAATAGATTAAAACATATTTATTTATTTAAAACATGTAGATAATGAGTCTTAAATGACAAATGACATAAAATTAACAAATATAAAATTAATTTTATTAACATTAAAATAATATAAATATTAAATATATATATAATCTTAATAACAACAGTAATTTCTCTAAAAGATGATAAATAATATTGTAATATATATGTGCTTAGGTATAGTTGAAATTACAGTTTTTATTTTATGGACATCAGTCAAATAAAAACTGCCTCTTCGTTCAGAAATGGATCTTGGGGTCATTTAAATTATTTTTTGTTTTATTCATTTCATTTGCAGTGTGTGAGTAAAATAGTGACTTTAATTAAAATATATCTAAGACATTGTGCATATAAAGAAAGGAGATGTAGTTAATTAATATTATCATGTGATGGTATTAAATAAGAATTGATATTTTGATTTATAATTAAACTTAAAGTTTATAACTGAACTAAAAATAACATAAAAATGTATAGCCTAATAAATGATGATAAATAATAATTAATATATTTATCTAAACTGGGAATTATCACTGAATTTTATATAGATTGTTGTAATATATTTTAGATATTTAAGAATGATGATGAGAATATTTGAGAGAAGTTTATGGTTTGAGTTTATTGAAGTGTATTAGTTCAGGCAGAAACACATTTCTAAGGATCATTTATTGAAGCCTGAAATAAAATAATTTTTAAATTTAATGTTTTTCTAACTAATAGATAATTATTTAGAAGATTATCTCAAGTTAGCAGATCTTTGAAAAAAAATATTTTGTTTACAATTGATAGTTTGTCCTTCTATTATCCAAAACCTATTCTTGCAATCACTCTTAACCTTAATAATTTTTAAAATAGCACAATTAGAGTTTGAGAACATTAATTAAGTCCCCTTTCCCCAACATTTTTTTAAAATAAAAAAAAATTGTATTTAAAATACTGAGATCACGTTAATTATATATATATGATGATATAAAAATTAAATCATTTTACATAATTTTAAAAAATAATTTGTTTTCTAGCTATTTGGTTTATTAATTTTTTCAGATATTTTTCACAATCATAAGTTAAATATATATATACATTAATAATCAAACACATTTTTATTTGTAATTTATGTATGTGGGTCTGTTATATATCTCAAATAAATAAAAATCTCCCAGAGGGAGCAATAGTACGTAAATAAAAAAATATTGGGTGATTTAGTCTGCAAATTATGTAAGGAAGGCGTAGAAAATATTAGGCACCTGTTAATTCAATGTAAATGCTTGCAAGCAGAAAGGGTGCAAATAATGAAGTTATGGAAGACTAAATATGAATAAAGTGATTATACAGAAAGTGGATTATTGGTTTTTATGCTGGGTTTGGAAAAATATAAGGGGATTTAGATATGAAGGTCATGAAGTTGACAAAGATTATGTTGTGGAAATGGGATGGAGCAGATTATGAGAAAACTTAGGGTGGGAATGGAAAGGAAAGGTAAAGTGGCTAACAGGTTTCTTTAGGCATAGTTGCTGAGAGATTCCTGACTCTGTTTAAGAAGAAGTCACAATGCATCACATCACATCACATTTAATTATATGTAATAAATTAAGGCACGCATATATGATACATTTATTGTGTAAGCAAGCATTAATTAATTAATTAGATGGTGATTATTTAACTTTAGTAATCCTTAAATTCAATCCCAAAATGATTTAATAGTTAAAATAAATTAATTAAGAATTTCAATTGGAAATAATATGTTGTAAAAATACTTTTAGCAATATGAAGAGAACAAAAATATGTAATTTAATATTGTAAAATGTTTATTAATAATTTAAATATCAGGATAAATTATGTTAAGAGAATAGGAATCCATTACTGATAATAATCAAATACCTTGTTGTTCAGGGCTACTACTATAGTTAAACTGGTTGTTCATTACACAAATATATAACAAAATTTATTTTTAAGGCACCATTTAAAAAATTTCAAAATTATATGTACTCTTTACTCATATCAAATATATTGTATTTTCATTTAAATCAATAGATATAACTTCTTGTATTCCAAAAAATTGTATTTGATACTAATAATGATGAAATATATATGAGAAGGCATTAACTTCAATACATGTTATTAGTGGATCTAATGTGTAAAGAAATCTTAAAAGGTAGGTAATTTTTATTTAAAATTTTAAATCTTTAAGATTTAATAAATAAATTATATGCATAAATTTAATCTGTACATAAAAACTCAAAATTTTATATTTTATTTAAAAAAAAGTTATATATCTTTCACAATTTGTTGAATTTCATATTGTAACCATTTGGGTTACATGGCACACAGCAACACAGTTGTGTGTGGGCACATATATATGTAAAGTAAAGGAAAGAGAAATAATCAGACATAAATTTTTGTAGATATTTTCTATATTTTTGGAACAATAAGTAAAGGATAAAATAATTCTGGATTTAAAATAAAAATTTTATTATAAAATAAAACATTTAAAAAGGACTAAATAAATATTAATATTTTTATTCTGATTTTTATGTTTTATGATTTGATTTCTATTATCTATTTTGAAATCATTTTAATTAATTGGATAGAGTTTCTATTTAGTAGAAATTTAAAAGTAGCTTTTGATTAAAATTTTTTTTAATCAAGATAAGAAAAGGCAGTTTTTAATTGAAAACTGTTTTTAATTTAAGGTGTTTTTATCACCTCAGATGATTCTTATTAGGGCTGATATAAATATCAGTTCAGTTGGCTTTAATATTTAATTTTAAAATTTTGTTTATTTGGGGATGATTGATATCTGTCACCTCAAGACTACCCTGATACTCCCATCCCATTACAATATATAATAACAATTTATATAATACATTTCTTAAATTAGTCAAAGATTATTTATTGTCAACCATAATTCAAGAATGTTTAACAGATGAATAATATTATGGCCTAGTGGCATTAAAGGCATGAAGTGTACAAATTTTATATGTCATACATAATGTAACTATATTTATATAATTTAAGTATTTTTTATGTAAATTTGATTTAAAATTATTTTGTTACACATATAAACCTTACTTTTTATATATGTATGCATTGTTTTGTTTTGGGTGATTATTCTTCTACTTATAATATATTTGCCTATTTAATCACTTCTATTGACTTTTAAGAGAGAGTAGTTTTTTTAAGTTTACACAAATGTTTCTCATATGCATTTAATCACCTGTTTTTGTGTAGTTATGATAACCTGACTTTGCACTTAACACTCATATAGTTGAATTAATAGTTATGAATATAGGGGCTAAATATTCTTGGATCAATGCTCAATTTGTCACATGACTTTCTAAGCAGCTTAATATTCAATTCATTTTTAACAGGTGTGATTTATTGCTATGGTAGCATGATGAATTTGAAAACTAATATTCTTGGATCTGCATCTGTCATTTTGTACTTGAGTGTTATATGACTTCCTGAGTATAGTGTTGTGTTATCTTGTTCTTTAATCTGCCTTTATGTGAGAAATTAATATTACAATTTGATCTACAAATATTAAACTTTCTTTATATGTAACTTTAACATTATTCACTTTAGATAAATTAATGTTTATCTCAATCTATTTTTTTTGCCTTATTCATTTGTAACTCAATATATTGTGAAAGTTCTCTATGATGGAAAGATTATAAACTTGTGGCTCCTATAAAGATTTACAGCATAGTACTTCTTTCAACCAGGGTTGGTCATATTCATAGCACATATAAATATGGATATATAGAAGAGAGAACTTATTAAGTTAATCAGTAAGAAAGTTTGTATATTTAAATATACCATCTGTGTAATAATGCAATACATGAGTCATTTTTGTTTATTGCATGGGCATTATTTGTGTTATTTGTGATAAACCATGCCTCTTTATTTTCTCTTTTGACCATTTCACCCAGTACAAATGACTTTGATATTGAGTGGATTGAAATTGTGTCCTGAGTCACTCTCCTGCTCTAAAAATACTGACTTTATGTTGGAGTCTGTTTTGGCACATTTATATATATATATATATATATGTGTGTGTGTGTGTAATAAATAAAGTTTGATATCTGTATTCGTTTCACAATATATGTAATATACAAATCAATATATATATCAAAATACAGTACAATTTATATAAATTATATTCTTTTAGAAGTACTTTCGACTATACACTTTGTAGTCTTTATCAACTATATAGCGTTGAATAATCAAAACGAGACAACCCTTAACAATACCCATAGTTCAATTCAGATTTCCCACAATTCTGTTATCTTAACATTTGATGATTGGCGATTCATTAACATTTGACGATTTCTTGAAATCAACATAGCCTCTTTTATTTTACGTTTATTATGACAACGTTCAATTTGAATAATTTTCATGTTTTTATAATCAAATTTAAATCCATATTGACAAGATTTATTATGATCAAATATAACAGATGATGAAGGTTTATTTACATCTGTTCCATATTCATTCTCTTTTTGAATTCTATTATATAAAAGCATATGTTCTTTTATTCTCTTCTCAAATGTACACTTAGATTCACCAATGTATTGTACGCCGCATCCACATATCAATCTATATATAATAGAATTTTGATTAAACTTTGAATTTTGAATTTTAGAATTATTAAGCAATCTATTTATGTTATTTGTAGAGAAAAAAGCAATATGACACAAACCATTATAAATTTTCCTAATAAACTTGACCTGCTCATCTGATATAAATGGCATTGAAATCCATTTCATTTTGACATTTTTATTTTTAATTTTATTATAGTGTTGATTTCTTTTAAATCCTTTAATAATATTAGCAATAGCATTTTTATAATAGCCAATTTTTAACAAGTCATTAACAAATAAATGTACATTTTTAATTTTATCACTAGAATATTTGCATAATTTTTCATTTCGAAATAAGAATGATTTCAATCCAGACAGCTTATGACACATAGGTACATGTGATTCATATGGAATAAAACCTCTAGTTTCAATACAGATATCAAACTTTATTTATTATTGAAACTAGAGGTTTTATTCCATATGAATCACATGTACCTATGTGTCATAAGCTGTCTGGATTGAAATCATTCTTATTTCGAAATGAAAAATTATGCAAATATTCTAGTGATAAAATTAAAAATGTACATTTATTTGTTAATGACTTGTTAAAAATTGGCTATTATAAAAATGCTATTGCTAATATTATTAAAGGATTTAAAAGAAATCAACACTATAATAAAATTAAAAATAAAAATGTCAAAATGAAATGGATTTCAATGCCATTTATATCAGATGAGCAGGTCAAGTTTATTAGGAAAATTTATAATGGTTTGTGTCATATTGCTTTTTTCTCTACAAATAACATAAATAGATTGCTTAATAATTCTAAAATTCAAAATTCAAAGTTTAATCAAAATTCTATTATATATAGATTGATATGTGGATGCGGTGTACAATACATTGCTGAATCTAAGTGTACATTTGAGAAGAGAATAAAAGAACATATGCTTTTATATAATAGAATTCAAAAAGAGAATGAATATGGAACAGATGTAAATAAACCTTCATCATCTGTTATATTTGATCATAATAAATCTTGTCAATATGGATTTAAATTTGATTATAAAAATATGAAAATTATTCAAATTGAACGTTGTCATAATAAACGTAAAATAAAAGAGGCTATGTTGATTTCAAGAAATCGTCAAATGTTAATGAATCGCCAGTCATCAAATGTTAAGATAACAGAATTGTGGGAAATCTGAATTGAACTATGGGTATTGTTAAGGGTTGTCTCGTTTTGATTATTCAATGTTATATAGTTGATAAAGACTACGAAGTGTATAGTCGAAAGTACTTCTAAAAGAATATAATTTATATAAATTGTACTGTATTTTGATATATATATATTGATTTATATATATATGTGCTGCTCTAATAAAGTTGGTTTATTGCAGCTAATTTTGTAAATTATTTGGAGAGCCTGGTCTGAAGGTAACTTGCCTTTGATGTTGTTCAACATTTGATTGAGATTAGGGGGTTATGAAACTAGATTTTTTTCAGCTTTTTAGATGTGGCTGGTATAAAAGCAAGGCTGATCCATGCATTAGCTGGCTTTAAGTATTTTCTGCATAGAAACTATAAGTTATGCAAGTTTGACACAAATAGGAGAGACAACATAGAAGGCTACATAAAAGTCTGTGTTATCTACTGCACTAAATAAAGTTCTTAAAAAAAATCTACTCCACTCTAAACACCAGGTACAGGAACAACAATAACACTAATGCATGGAATAAGACTTCCTTTCATACTGAGATAATTTAAAAAGTGAAAGAAAATATGCTTGAATGAACTCATCATTAGGTTTGGGATTTCCCCGCCCCTCATCTCAATCAAATGTTGCACAACACCAAAGACAAGTTACCTCTGGATGAGGCTCTCCAAATAATTTATAAAATTTTGATATGCAATGAACTAATTTGCAAAGCAATTAACTATGGTGATTCTCAGGCCAACAGTGCTATTAGATTAGCATAGCACAAATGCAAATGTGCCAAAACAGTTCACCTAATAAAGTTGGTATTTTTAGAGCATGAGAGCAACTCAGGCTACAATTTTCATATGCTCAATATCAAAATTGTTTGCATTAAGCACAATGATCGAAAGAAAAAATATAAAGAATTGTGGTTTCTCTCAAATAACATAAATAACAGTCACACAGTAAACAAAAATGACTTATGTATTGCATTATTATGCAGGTGGTATATTTAAATTTACAAACTTGCATGCTGATTAATTTATACACCCATATTAGTGCTATGGGTAGAACTGGCTTAGTCGAAAGCAGTGCTAAGCTGTAAAAATTTTTAAAGGAGGCATAAGTTTATAATCTTTCTGGCATATTGGGCGTTTATTATATTCTGAGTTACTAATGACTATCCTTAATCATTTATTAAACTAACCACTGTCATATCATTCCTAGTCCAGCCATAAACTTCAAATTTAGTTAAGGATTAATATGTAAAAATTCCATATTTAGAAATGATATTGTTGTTATAGTAAAAGAGAAAAAAAACAATTCGTTCATTAAAAATAGATATTTAAAAATTTGAAATGTATTTTTCAGAGGCGGAGAATATCGTCTCATTAATTTTATCTCCTTTTTCTTAATTACATAAAAATAAAACAAGACCATTATTCCCTGCTCGAGTATTCTTATGTATATTAATTAAAATTAAAGAACACATTATTAATATATACTAGTTGTAAACATATATATTCATTTCTATAAGATATATTTTATTTAATATAAAGACAAGTTACACACATATAGTTTATCTATGCTTTAAAAAAA
Source organism: Epiperipatus broadwayi (assembly GCA_028023455.1). Taxonomy (NCBI): domain Eukaryota; kingdom Metazoa; phylum Onychophora; class Udeonychophora; order Euonychophora; family Peripatidae; genus Epiperipatus; species Epiperipatus broadwayi. Next base: position 10,610,216 of record JAQFVV010006220.1, read on the forward strand.
GATGTACGCACGCGTATTTGTTAGAGAAAACTGAACACACGCATATAATCTGTCTATTCAACTATTACGATTTTCCATGAGATTGAAATAAGATATTTTATTTTTGTTGCAGTAGTGAAATATATAATAATTCTATATTTTATTAGTTTTTTGTTTTGGATTTATATGTCTATTCAAACTGATAGAGTAGATATATGTATATAACTAAAATTTAGGATTGATTAAAAATACGTGACTTTTATTATTTTACTTTTATATTATACATAAGTACTGTGTGTGCTTATATATATAAGCTAGAAGTTAATTTTTCACAATCGGAGGATATATTATTTAAGAAAATTGTTACAAAATAATGTAATAATAAACTAATAACATAATCAATTTATGATAGTGGCATAAATCATGCTACGAAATTGGCAGCTATGTCTTGGGGTCTAAATATTCTATTTCCTCGTGACCTCAGCTTATTTTCAGGGAAGCATTTCAACATAGATATAAAAAAAACATTAATGTTTTTGTCCTAAAAATCCACTGCTGGATGATGACCGGTAGTGCATGGGATTACTGTCAGTGTAGGTTTTGTAGAAAAATAAATATCTTTCTTTAGGTTTTTATCTTATTCAGTTTAGTTTTTTTTTTTTTCAACGATTTGTAACCTCTTTACTGACTTTTCTTATATAGATCCTGTTTTTTTGGTTTGATTCATCAGTGTTATGAATTCGCGTTCCAGTTTTTAAATGACTAGAGTCTGACCTTTTATTTAAAACTAAAGAATGAAGGCATTTACGATTAACCAAAGAAAAAAAAACCTATATTAATAATGAGTTTAAAACAGGGATAAAACAAATTAATGGCTTGATTAATTAAAGTTATAATTATGATCTGAGTGAGTGAAAATGCATTAAGATAAACCGTATAAAGTAATGCGGAAAAAGGGTAGTTGCTTTAAATGTAAACTATATTTGTAATTGATACTTAAACCAACATAAATTGCACATCCACCCAACCTCCTTTTTTGTATATTTAAAATAAATAAACACTTATCTTGTATATATATAAAAAAAACAAATATAAAAAAGTGTCAAATTTTCCTCCAGTTATTGAACTAATGTTTTTATTATTATTAAAATTAACTACAAAGCTTAGTAACTGATTTATTAAACTGAAAATTATTTAATTTATGCTTCTCTAAGTATCTCTCGCAGTTCTTTAATTTACTTTCACATAATATGCAATATATTTTTCAGTTCAGGAAGTATCTAGTGATCCTACTTTTTATTTGCCAATCACTCTTTAATACTGGCGAGGTAAAAAATACAATGTTATTTAAGATTATTTCAAGTTGTTGAAACGCGCTAGTGATTTCTTTATTAGAGGCTTGTAAAGGCAAATTGATTATTACTACTGTATTTTTTTCCGGCTTAAAATCTAAAATCATGTAGTAGGGATAATAGATTTGAAATTATGAAATGCAAGTTCAATGACTACATTAAATAGAAAAGAAAAAAATCTAGTCCTAAAACTAGACAGACGACTTCCTGCTATCTAGTTTGAGATAGGAGAGAGAAAGAGATGGTTAATAAAAATAATAATAATAGACAAACAAGAAAATTATTAGTGAGGCTATACATTTATGATTTAGCTTTTAATCTGCGCGAGCAAATTATAATAACAGTTTTTAAAAGATAATTACGGTATTACAGCTTTACAATGTACACCAGATTAAAGAAAGCAAAGATTTGATAACTGCTCGGAAGTAAATAACTTTAGGATCTTATAACTCAAGATAAAATGTGTGTACATTTCTTTAGCATAAAAAAAAGTTTTAAAATAAAATATAAATCGTTCATTGAGCGACGCAGACTATTTTCAGCATTTACTACTTCACACCGCAAGCAGAGAAGACAGTCTCAGATTCCTGCATATTAATAATATCTGGTTAACTGATCTGTTATCAGATGCTTAACGTCAAAACTATTTCATCGTTTTTTTCTATCACTTTTCTTTTCTTTTTATATCACAACTTTATATATACAGTATATTGTTAATTTAAGGACTAATGAAAATTTAAAACATAGCTAAAAAAAAGTGTCAAGCCTCTATCATGCCAATATCATGTGGTCTTATTTGATCGTGAGACCTTATTATCTAATTTCTCAATTTATCTTCGGATTAAAAACTTAGCATATATTTTTATACTCAATGCTTTAAAATTTTTGTAGGAAGACAAAAACTGCAATATTCAGGATATTATTTTTTAAGCCAATAAACATCACATGATCACCATTTCTTGTGCTTGCTTATAACTGTTATTAAAACAGGCAAAACTCTTTATAGGCACTGACGAAGGCCACAAGCCAGAAACTAGTCTGGGAATATTGGATGAGTAGGCACTAGATGGGGATTTTATGCACCATCCATTGATTTCTCTGTCTTGCACTGAGTGGCAATATGTATAGAGAATTTTGCCTGTTTTGATACTATCTTTTCCTATAATGTAAGACACAATAGAAAATATTTGACCAATAAGGAGAATAACCCATATGATGGAAAGGATTGTCACTGGTGTACTTAAATTTCAAATTTGTCTTTTGAAGCTCATGTTATTTCGATTTTCTTTTTAATCACAAATACTATATAAAACTTTCATGCACTATTTATAATATTTTTAAATTTATCAACATTACCTATGATAAAAAAAAACTAACCAATCTCCAAATTTTAGCTCTAAAAGCAATCAGTATTAATAAATATTTAAATAAAAGTAATATAGCTATGCTGATGTATTGCTGATCACTTCTAAATATGAGAAGGACAAAGATAAAATATGTTATACTGAAACTGCTCAATTTTTATTATCAATAAGACATGTTTAGAAGTTTATAAAATATTGTAGATGGTGTATGAAAATTTAATATCATTTTGAATAATTCCATATTTACAATGCTGATAAATTGTGATAAAAAAAATTAAACTTAATATGTGGTAAATTGTGAGTTCACGGAACCTCTCCAAGATTAAAGAGCAACCTATTCATAAGCAATATTGAGCTGTAAAATGTACTTTTTAAATTTTGTATAGATAACAATGAATATTTTTATCTATAGGTATTTATAGATCCCACATATATTATAATCATTCTCCTTATTATCATTTCAACAGTAAATTAACAGATCTTCTGTAGCTTATGTTGCAAGTAGCATGCACTGATGTGTGAATACTGTTTCTACTTGGAAATCCAAACTTCACTTTTGATTGCTTTATAATACATACAGTAAAAAGAGAAATTTCATATCAAAGCAATTAGCAAGACCTCTAGCTGTATTATGATGAATATCACTGGGCAACAAATATATAGATTTGGAAATCATGGAATATCTCAAATACCAATTTTTTCTACAACTAGAAAGCATAATAAAATTAATTCAACTAAACAATAAGAATATATCAAGATTAAAAATAGAAATTCTTTGTAAATTATTTATGCAATATAACATGAATATAATTGTACTTCAGGAGACAAATTATCTTTACATTGAATCTATTGAACATTTAATCATGATATGACTATCTTCATTTAAAATGATCTAATAAAATAAACAACTTCCATATAATTCCAACAAATGCATTAATTCGGATTAGTAATCACCACTCAAATATGTAATCTTTTATTTTTTATGTATGCAATATTTACAAATATCCTGTACAAACTGTTCTTTTACAGTAGTCTTTGGGAAAATACAACCAAGAATTTTTAGAATGAATGGCTTTAAATAGCATGTACTTATTTTACAATTCTAAACAAAGAAATCTATTCAGACAGACAAGGAACAAAGACAACTTCTACTTTGTTTTGTTTCATTAAAAATAAATCATTGCTGCTTACTGATATATTAATATTGAATCCTCTTTCCCCCAATAACTATATAAATCAATTTTTACTGTTCTTGAAATTTCCATTTCTATAATTGAAAGATATAAAGTTCTGAGATAAAAAAAACTAATTGAAGTTAATATTATTAGCATCATGAAAGAAATGTTACATTTATCAAATTCATTTCCTCAGCTGTAAAAACATCGAATTCTCTAGGATATTAAACACAATTTACTTCTGGTGGCAGTGCTATTTATAGCATATACTCATCTATTAATAATTTAGAAATTATTGAAAAATATAAAATCTCTTGATGATATTAGGAAAAAAAAGAAGAACCATGAAAAACATAAGATCTAATTCAAAGATCTGGTCAAATTTACATATATTTCAGACTTCTCAACTCATGATTATCAAAACCAGAAAAAGAATCATTAGAGAAGAAATAGATGCTTTATTTTTCAGATCTTATTCTAATCTCAATTTAATGAAAATAGAAAATATTTATCATAATTTAACAATCATTAAAAAATAAAAATTACCATTAATTTAAGATATAGTTTCATCACTTATTCAAGATATAGTTGCACTATCTAAATTGTGCCTCAAATCAAGTATGCTTTCCTGGAAGCTCAATGAAAAATTCCTTCAAGCAATTCAAAAATTAGAATGTAAGAAATTGACCTTTTATGATGGCACAAATAATTTTTTTTCTCCAGATTTGACAATAAACCCAATTGAATTTGATGTTTTCAGATATTACTGGAATTTTCTAGTCATATCCATTTTTACTCCCATTGATTAAATCAATGCTTCTTGGTTGGTGAGCCATTAAGGATGATGTTTTTGGTAAACATTTTTATTAAATTTGATTTTATCAATATATACATTTCATCTATTAATAAAACTTATAAAAGTATTTTTATCATGTTAATTAATGTTGAATAGTATGGGGAAATAGAGAAGAAAAAAATATCTTTCTTTCAGTCATTAACAGTTAATTAAACTTCAGTAATTATGAAATTATTAATCACAGAACATTTATTAGTTTAAATTCCATTAGTAGAAATATGATATTTTTATTTTTTTTAAATATACGAGTTCTTCTTTTATATAAGTGATTTGTTCTGTGACTTCTTGCATAAGTTGCTCAAAGTCAGATTTTCCATCAGATGCATATTTTCCATAAGCCACACAACAGAATACAAAAAGATTTCTTAACAAATGAAAATATGCTCCACAAGATATCACAAAATGTATTCACTTGAACATTACATTTTTCATTTTTTTTTTGCATTTTATATATAATAGGAATTGTAGACATAATTGTAAATTTACAAAAATCAGGTTAACTTAGGTAGAAATCTACCTGTGTAATAATGTATTACTTATATAATATTTGATGCATTCATAATTTAAAAAAACACATAAATTGCATAAGTGATCATTTAAAGTAGCAACCCCATAATCAAAACATAACATAACTTTCAAGGTGTTCCATGCAGTCTTAAAATCTTATGGTTCCTAAGTCATTTCTCAGAAAGTAAGGTAAAAAAAGAAATTAGTTTGATTTCTTTGATAAAAACAGATTTGCCAATTTTCCCTCAGTGCTGAAATATTATGACCTTCTGAGCAACAAATCATATGGTCAATTTTTAAGGACTGATCGAGCAATACTTGTTGTATTATGCTTTTGACATGACTTTGAATTGCATGAAATTATATAGTAGATTTTACTTAAAATATTTTAATATGCTTAATATATCCAAATCTAAATTATTGTATTTTATTATTTTATTTATTGATTTTATTGAAAGAATTAACAGACTGATCTGGAATTGGACTAGAAATATTGTTAGAAGAGATGATGGGGGGGGGGGGTTTTTTTATTTAAAAAGTAAATAAAAAGTTATAAAAAACTAGAAGTACACCATATTTAGGGGGAAGGATAAAAAAAAAAAATTTTGTTGTGTGGTGGGGAGAAGAAAATACTAAAAATCATATAAACTGGATGAAATTTGGAGAGGTTTTAATTATGTAAATGGATTGATAATATTTAAAAATAATGATGATGATTTTAATATTTGTGTGTCTGTATAGCATCTCCAAAGACAATAACAGTTAAACATTAAAAAATTATAAATATTTCTGAATGTATAATTCAAAAACCTGCAAAAATAATAGTAGTAAGACTTTTAGATGCAAGGAAGAATTATACAATACTACTGTCAGTCTCATCATATGTGTTTTAATGCAGTGGTAGATTAGTGGATATAAGAACTAAATATCCATGCATTATATGCCATGTTTAGTGTACTAATAGTATATATCTCCTAAGAAACAAATCACTTCACTATTTTTTTATTATTAATGACATATATACATATCAAAATGGCATTTTATTTTAAATATTTCTGATTTATAATGTTTCATCTAGTTATTTTATATTTATTCAATGTATTGAAGTTTGCAAAAAAAGGACCGAGTACTAGCCATGCATATAAGGTAATCTCCATGACTAAGTTTTCATACATGGCCTTTATGTGCATCATTTTTTAATTACATATTCTAGAATGTATAAAAGTCATGTATGTGAATAAATGATAAGTATTGTATTTAATAATAATAATTGTAAAAAATTAAATTTTTATTAGGATTCTATGGTTAAAATAAAATTGGAATTTTTAAAATAATGTTGCTTATGGGAACCAATTGGAAATTCTTAAAACATCTGCTTTACACAAAAGGACGGAATCTTCATTATTTCTTTATTGTCATTTAGTTAGAAGTCAATGAAAAATGTAGTGATTGTTTACATTGAGAATACAGATTGTGGGGTAAAATACCAGAATGCCTTACCCTGTAGTAGTGTGGTGACTATGAAACAAAGGAATGCTTTAGGAATTAACTTTGATTCTGCTAGTTTATTAATTACTGTCTGAAGTTAAAAAAATGTGTCACTCACTATAAGGAAAAATTGTCCTCTATATCACATGGAAATATTCTTTTATGAATTGATTTGTAAATCGATGTAATTTCAAGGTTTTTAATAACAGGCAAAACTACATGAGATTAGTGTACCATTAAAATAAACCACAAGGAGTTAAAATGTTAATATGGCTTGAAAACATTTAAAATAATGACTTTAATGGCCATATACCTATATTCACTGAAACAAAAATATATTTAAATTCATGGACAGAAATATATATCTACAATCATGGAAACAGAAATATATACTTATGTTCATGGAGACATAATAGATAATTGAATGAACTTAATATAGATTGGTTTTTGAACTATTAATAATCAGCAAAAAAATTTTCTATCATGCATGCTCTTCATGCAATCTTAAATGTAAATATGTAAATACATTTTTTATACTATACTTATTCTTGTTGTCAATTAAAGTTGTTGTTGTTATTATTATTATGATGATGATGATGATGTTTCAAAGCAAAAATTTATTGAATCTAAAAAGTTACAGAGTCACATCTAGTACTATATTGATTTGTCACAAATGCAAAACAAATTACAACAACTTTCAGTATATAAGTCTTTATCATTTCTTCATATTTTCTTTCTTGTTTTTAAATTTGGTCCTCTATTTAGATCAGTTTATGCTTGCATCTCTTTGAAGTTGGAAAAAATGCTGATGTTGAAAATGTCATCATCTATCATATTGGACTTTATATTTTATAGACTGGATCTTTGTTTCAAGTGTGACCATGTTGCTGCAAACACATCTGGTTGAGCTAGGATGCTGTCTCTTTTTCTGAACAGTTCTAGTTTTATTGAAAATGTTGCTGGGTGGTGTCGAGGGTTATTAGCAAGTGCAAAAGTGCATCTGGTACAACAGTAGGCATAAAGGCTATATGTTGCTGCATGCATAGCAGGGATGTTGCCTTTTTTAAATTTATTTATTATTTCATCAATTGAAATGATAGCCTTTCTGTATGTGGTAAACATTGTGTGATGTATTGTTTCTAGGGCACTGCAGGAATGAAGAAAATGATCTTGTGTCTCTTCTTCTCTATGACATAGCCCACACATGGGGTCTATATTTGTATAGAATCTACGAAATCTAAGGAAATGTGTTGTGGGTAGAGCATTAAGATTAAGCTTAAGTAGAAAATCAAATAATTTTGGTTCTAATGACCATTTTCTGAATTGTTGCAGTAGTTGCCTGTTGTCTATCCCAAGAACTGATGGATGTAGATTAGGTGTCTGGTTTGGGTATAGTATATTATAAATGTCCCAGTATGTATACTTGTTGTCATTATTGAGTGATATTTTGTTGTATATTGGCTTGAGTTCTTCAATCAGTGTGGATAGATATCCATATGAAGGGGGTGCTCTGTCTGTGGGTATTATACTGATTACATACTCTAGGTCTGGAAACCTTTTTATGGTTGCTGTTTTTAGATTTACTGATTTCTGTGTGTAAAAAACATTGATTGTATGGAGTCCAAGTCCATTGCTATGTGGTGGTCTGCTCAGATTTTTTAAAGAGATTGCCACTGTCTTTCTCTTCCATATTAGTTTGTTACAGATTGATGAGATTTTAGATATGAATGTTTTTGTAAATTTGATTATAGATGTGTAGTAGGTAATTTTTGTAATTATAAGTTGATTAAATAGTGCTACCTTTGCATATATTGACAGGTATGACTTTTCAAGTGAGGCTGTGATTTTTCAGCATCTTTTTTTAATTTATTTTGAATTTTTTGCCTCATTCCATTGGTTCCAAGGTAGAATGGGAAACGAAGGAAAGCAGTTGGTTTACCATTAAACATCTTTGTACAGTGCTTGCCTGTGTATATTGACCATGCAGCAGTTTTATTTGTGTTAAATTTTTAAATTAAAATTTGAGGTATAATTCTTGATTATATCTTGTAATATGGGGAGGTTCTTTTTAGAGGATAGGAAAATGGTTACATCATTCATATAGGATATGCATGATATATTTAAAGCAATGTTTGGGATTTGAATGCCTTTTATTTTTTTCTGTATCTCTATTAATAGAGGATTTATATATATTGTAAATAGCAAGGCACTGAGGGGGGGTTCCTTGTGGGATGGATTGACTCGGTCTGAAGGCTGATGAATTTTTCCCATTCAATGTGGTGTGAATTTCATGGCTGAGTAGCAGATTGGCTATTATATATAGTAGGGATGGAGGTATTGTTGTTTTTTTCAGCACATCTAATAATTTGGCTATAGGCACTGAGTCCAATGCTGCCTCAATGTCTATTTGAACTATAATTGGTGCATATTTCTTTCTTTTTTACTACTTCGATTATTGTTTTGTACATTAAGGCACCCTGACCAATGGATGATCCTTTTTTGGCATATTGTGCTGATGATAACACAGATAGTATGTGTTGTTCTATTTTCTTCTTTATTACTCTTTCAAGAATTTTTATTCCTAAAGGTCCCATTGAAATTGGTCGTAGATTAGATAAAGATGATATTGCTGTTGGTTTTTTGTTAAATGGAACTATTGCAATTGGGTATAGACTTTGTATGTTGCAAATTTTTTGGGATATGTAATTGGCTAGATCACACAGGTATTTGGCTGTGAAGTGACTAAATGTTTGAACACAAATTTAGGAATTCCTTGTGGTCCTGGGTGACATGTGTTTGTTATTGTTGCAAGTTGAAATACAATGTCTGTTGTTTTTATTGGTGTGTCTGTTTCAGGGTCTCCAAATATGTCTTCATTTGGTATGTACACTCTTTGTTTTTGCAGGTTTTTTTTAAAATGTTGATATATTGGGTTTATCATGTTATGTTCAGCTGTTATAGAGCCATCTATTTCAAGTGCCATAGGAACTCTGACTGTGGATGGGTATCCCAGTGCCCACCGTATGTATGCTCTGGTCCAAGTGTGTTGTTGTGTAAGGTATATTTTTTTCTTTTAATTGCTACATATTGCTTTAGTGTGTTGCATGTATTGTTGTACATTTCTGTAAGTTTTTTAATTTGTGTTTGATTATCTGTAGTTGGTCTGGAAATGGTTATTCTTTTATGTAGTTCATCTGCCAAAGCTAATAATCTGGTAGGGGGTGTTGAATTGAAAGTAATATGATTGATGTTGAAAGAAAGTATATTGGTGAATGCTATATACTTTTGTACTGGATCGAATGACATGTTTTGAAGTTTTTGGAGCATTATATATGTTTTTAAATATAGGAATTCAGTTATTTGTGGTTGAAGAAGTATTCACATAGTCTTTTGAAGGGCTATTGTTGTATTCTGTATTTTTGTTAGATCGAGGGTGATGAACTGGGCAGCATGATCTGAGATTATAGATGGACAGAGTTCAAGATTAAAATAATGATATAACATTGGTGAGTAGAAACACAAATCAATAAGTGATTTATATCTATTGTTATTAAAAGATATTGAGTTTGATGGGAGAAAACCTTCAGCACTCATAAGTGGGATTGTTATTTGATGGATCCATTTGGTGACAAAAGTTTGGTAGGTCATGTTGAAATCTGCCAGGAGTATTATGGGATTTGGTGTTGCTGTAAGCATTGAATTTATTGTTGCTATTATTCTGGAGATAATGACAGGGCCTGGTGGTATATAGACAAATACTAGGTTAAGTGTGATATTTTTATGATGGAGTGTTATTATGATAAGATTAGAGTCAATATATATAATTTTAAAAGAATCAAAAGGGCAGTTGTGGGATATAATTATACCTGTCCCACCTGATGGTGATAATGATTGTCTTGAGCATGCACAAAACCCTTGGCTGACTAAATATTTTGAAGGATCAATTTGAGAGCTGCTGTATATTTTTGTTTCCAATAGCCCTAGTATGTGTGGTTGTGTTGTATGTAACCATTTTTTGAGTTCAGAAAGTTTTTTGATGGCATTTAAGCCTCTAATGTTGATTGATCCAATTTTTATCTTCATGTTTCAGGATAATTTTATAACAGGGTATTGATTTTTTTTATTTTAATTTTTTAATTCTAAATTTTTGTTTATATAGCAGTAGATGGATGCTGATACATATTTAAGACTTGGTGGGGTTTATTATCAGTTTTTCTTTCATTTAATATTGGTTCAGACTCTATACAGGAAACAGGAAATTTGTGATGAAATTGAACAATTGTCCATTTGTTGTTGGCTTAAATCCATTTATTATTATTATTATTATTATTATTATTATTATTATTATTATTATTATTATTATTATTATTATTATTATTATTATTATTATTATTATTATTATTATTATTATTATTATTATTATTATTATTATTATTATTATTATTATTATTATTATTATTATTATTATTATTATTATTATTATTATTATTATTATTATTATTATTATTATTATTATTATTATTATTATTATTATTATTATTATTATTATTATTATTATTATTATTATTATTATTATTATTATTATTATTATTATTATTATTATTATTATTATTATTATTATTATTATTATTATTATTATTATTATTATTATTATTATTATTATTATTATTATTATTATTATTATTATTATTATTATTATTATTATTATTATTATTATTATTATTATTATTATTATCATTATTATTATCATTATTACTATTATTATTATTATTATTAATTTTGTTGCTTGTTTATTTCTCATCTGAATTCTGAGTAGAATATTTATTTTGTCATTTAATAATAGTATTAATGTAGAAAGGGTAATGTTCAGGAAACATGACTGAATCTGCATAAGACTTTTTTTTTCATGTTTGTTCAATCTGGTCATGATCCATGACTATATAAATTAGTCAATTAAAATTAAAATTTATATAGTCTCTCCACCATATTTGTGATCACCCATTAGATATTTATAATTCCCCTAGACTAAAATTTAATTTGTAAATATTGTTTTTTTAATTATATTTGTTATTTTGATAAATTGCCATTTGTTAAAAGTATAATTATCATTACATTTGGGGGCCTGGTCTGGGATTATCTCAATCAAAACAAACAGGGATCAAATCCAGTTTTGTTTAAAAAAATTTTATTAGTATTCAAAAAAAATAAATTAGTCATTGAAATATGGAATATAAATACTTGATCAGATGAGAAATATAATTTATTTTGTTATAAACAAAATAATAAATCAATCAATAAACTCATAAGTGTTTTTAAACAGTGGTAGCAATAGAAATTGGTTGATAGAGATAATAGTAGACAAATAAAATTAGGCATTAAAACTAAAATACATTGCAGTAATAGAAATACTTCATGATGGAAAGAGTGGTATGTTTTAAATCATTGTGAAAAAGATGGAAGATAAGTTTATTATAATTTGTATATAGGATTATCCAAGTTAAAGCAAAAATTAAAACTCAGGAAAATAAAAGTGAGACTCATAATAGTGAATTTATGAATATGATCATGAACATATTTGCAGAAATTAAAAAAGAAAATAAAGAGAATAGGGAAAGTATGTTCACAGAATTGAAAGATCTTAAAAACCCAAATGGAAGAACAAAAAAATGAAGGTCTTAAAAGCCAAATTAAAAATCAGACTAGAGAGAATTAAAAATAAATAGAGCAACTAAATGAAGAAATCATAAATAGATTAGAAAGTCACTTTGTAAGATTAGAAAGTAAGGTTGGTGAAATAAATCTCAAATTCAATTGAATAAAAATGAAAAGAATAGGAAATTGGATCAGTTGCAAAAATTAGTAGAAGAAAGTAAAAATATAGAATAGATAAGAGGTGATCCAAGAAAAAGGAAAAAATCAACTACCTGATTCAAAAAATTCTAAATATTCAACTAAAAGATTAAAATGCAGGAAGAGATAACAGAGAGAGTGGTAAATATAAAATCAGATATAAAGAAGAAAATAATCCTAAGGTAGATTTGGCAGTAGATAATCCAAATATCACACACAAAAGAATATTTATTAAAATGTTAATAAAGATGCTCACAAAAATGTTGATGCATATCTATATAGTTTTGACTCTAGTATTGTTAATCAGTACTTGAAAATTAGAGTTTTTTTCAGGGCATTATAGTCTGGAAAGAAAATTTAAATAAATTGACTAAAGAGAGTAAAATTGTGGTTGCTTATTGCCATCTTCAAAGTTCATCTCAGGCATGGTAAAATTCATTGTTTGATAAGTCTGTAAATTTTGATCAGTTTAAATAGGCTCTGTTAAATTCCTACTGGAATGCAAATTGTCAAGAATGGATCAAACATTATTGCTCAAGAGAAATGCAAACCTGGAAAGGCATCCACTCCATTTTCTTGATGGCAATTAGCCAAATTAACAATCTTAACAGTTGATCCCTTATCTAAAATCTAGATTGTATGTATAGTTAGGGATAGTTTTCCCAATCACATTGAAGAGATGCTTATAGGCATTGATTGGAAAATACTGTAGAACAAATAGCTAAGTTACTTAATGCCTTTGATAGTAGAAAACTTACAAAGGATGGTGATAGGGAGTAGGAATTTAAACCCAACAGAGAGAGCCATTTAAAGGGAGATTTGAACTCAAGATCAAGGTCATTGGATATATAAAAATACCACACCATGATGTTAAAAAGAATCTGAAGAACAACCATCATGGATAAGTAAAAGGTCAAAAGGCAATCTAAATAGACCAAGAGTTATTTGTCAGATTGGAAGTGAACTGATATTAAAAAAAGAATATTATTACCGATCAGATTATAAACCTTAGTCATGCACTAGGAAAATAAATCCTGTCCCTGATACTGTTATAAACAAAAGGAATAATGATAAAGTAGAAATTGAGGAAAGAAAGATATTTTGTGGAGATAGGAAGTGAGCTTATTGAACTTTGATCATACTACTTTCTATACTGGTGATGAATGATGACTTATTTTTTGAGATTGGCACATTTTCATGATATTTCAGACATCTTGTCTCAGCACTGTTCTCAACCATTTTATATTTATTGCTATTGGCCTTTAAGTCTCAAAAATGAGCTGGGCATATTTTTATATTTGTCAGCTCTTAACCCTACTGATGTTCACTATTTTTCTGACAGTTTTCTTTGTTATCTCTTTGTTCTCACTAGATTTAATAGATCTAAACATTCAACTTTCATTTTATTATTAAACCTTTGTTATTTATTAGAATATAATAAATTTGACTTCATTCAATTGATATTTTTGTTTAGAAATTAAATACATTTTTAAAAATCACATTGGAATTATTTTAAAAAATAAATTTATTCAAAAAAAAATATAGTCACATCATCAAATTTCAGGTGGAGCTGATTCAATTTATAAAATGAACGAAATCTTCATTGTTTCAAATTTGATTTAAAAATCTAAATGATTTTTTTAAAAATAACTACTAACTCTATGAAATTATGCTTTAAAAGTTTACAATTTTTTCATAATTTTTATTATGTGAATGACCTCATTTTGTAGACAGTTGTGTTACCTGCGATCATAATCTCTATAGTAATAGTATTTAGAAGAAAATATTCTTTTATATTTAAAAATAAATCATTTCTGTACAAAATAAATGTATAATAACTTTTACTTTTCATTTTTAATAATTATTACATAATTATGATACCAATACAATCATAAACTTTCCAAAAAATGAAGTTTTTAGACTACCATAATATTTTTTCGACGACCGTAATATTTTCTCGAAGCGAACAAAGGTTTGAGACCGCAAAATATATAATGAGTAATCATCAGCAGAACTTGCAATCATTTGTTGCTGCCTCTTGGATTTCCAAGCTATCTATTGATTTTTTTTGAATTTAAAATATTCGAAAAATAAATATACATAAATTTTGGAGCCATAAAAAAAAAAAAAGCTTTGCAAAATTTTCAGCAGAGGGCAAAAAATGCAAGTTATTGCTGCCTTATTTTAAAATACATATTTATGTCTCTAAAACGAAAAAGACATCTGAACTAATTCAATCAATCTTAGAAACAGTTTGCTTCAAAAAACAAATTTAGAACTAACACAATACGAGTATAAATATTGTTCTCACTAATCCTTATTAATAATATATTAAATGTGTGCATATAATTCTACATGTTTATGGGAAAAAACTAATTATAATAATAAATAAAAATTTTGATTATCTTATGGGGATTGATTGCCTTTTGCAATGTTCTATAGAAAGAAAATTATATAATAATACACAGATCGAATTATACATTAGAATGCACTCAAAATATTGTATTTTAGACAAAAAAAAATAAAAGCTTTAATGGATTATCTTCTCTATTTTTTCTTCTCTTGGGGTTCTTCAATAAATACTCATTACTTGGAAAAATGAAGAATTTCCCAATTGATGCAATATGACATTGAGAAGATTTGCCCTTTAATAAGCAGGATAAATGAACTTACTTACTGACATTAAACATTGCTTTGAGCTTTTGTTATCCTTTTTTTTTTTTTGACATGCCTTGATGAAGTGGCAAGATTGACAACCAAAATGGAATAGGTTCTCAGATCCAAATTATCCTCCTTCTGTCTAGCCTCTCACTTTGTTTGAAAACAACTTAAATAAATTTTGTTCCTTTCAATGTAGAGAAAACAGAAGAATCTGG
The DNA here is from genome assembly GCA_028023455.1 of Epiperipatus broadwayi. Lineage (NCBI taxonomy): Eukaryota > Metazoa > Onychophora > Udeonychophora > Euonychophora > Peripatidae > Epiperipatus > Epiperipatus broadwayi. Next base: position 10,625,663 of record JAQFVV010006220.1, read on the forward strand.
TCTGTTTTGTGGTTGCTATATAATAGAGTTGACCAACTTTTGTGTTCATAAGATCTACTTTTTATTTTAAAAATGTGTTGCGATCAACTTGTTGTCATAGGCGTAGTCTAAGTGGAGGGAGATGTAAAATATATACTATTTTTATATATCTATCTAGTAAAAAATAACAATTATTTAACGGGCCAAAAAACTCATGTCCGAGGGAATTAAAACAACATGAGTAATTATTAACAATATTTATTAATTCAAATTAGCTACATTAAATCAAGATTAAAAATATTATTTTCAATAATGATACGACTTAGTCGACTTCATCTAACTAGAATTGAAAAATTTTTTAGAACAAAAATAACAAAAACTTGAAAATCTTGAGTTAATTTGTTTCACTCGTTACCCGACAGTTCTTGCCAGATTGGTTTCGCGATCGACCAGTGGATCACGATCGACTTGTTGGACACTCCTGCTATATAAGAAATAAAAATCAACCGTTAACAGCACAGAAATACAAATCTATTGTTTTGGTTTGGAAATTCATGCATTCACAAGTCTCCATTATTAAATAGTATTTTGTTATTACATTTTTTTTTTAAAGAATAATGAGAATAATTGAAAATAAATATTATTGTATTTTTTTTTTTAAAATTTAGTCTAATGCAATAAACACTTTAAATACTTTTCATTAAAAAAAAAAGACAAGAAATAATAAATATTGATTTTCATTTTTACTTAGATAGTTCTATGGATATTCCAGTCCACTACACAAGTGATGGCTTATTTTGATTTCGGTCCTTTATTATCCATTACCGGCACCAGGCATCGGTCAGGAAAAAATTGTCCTAGCACCACTCTACATTTTGATGTTATACCATTCCAGCTCCAGCAAAAACAGGAAACTGTCGAGAGAGAGAGAGAGGGGGGGGGGGAGTCTACTTGGCCATTTCAATTATAGTACACAAAAATTCTTTAAGTTTTCTTTGAATGTTGGCGGTTCAAAAATCTACAATAGGGAGCTAGTATAATCCTGGTTGCAGAGAGAGAGCTTTGTCCAAAAAGCCAATCTTATTGCTTTCACTTATTTCCGTTTCAATCAGTTTTCTTTATTGCTTCTCAACAGTAGAGCTTCCATGGGTATAAAAGCAAAAACAAAAGCAAGATCTCAATTTTTATACCCATTTGTTGGCCATCTTGCATTCCAATGCCATTGTTTCGATATCTTATTTTTAATGAAACAATTTTTTTTTAACTAATTATTATTTATCTAATTTACAATCTTATCTTTAATGAGTTCTGCGATTCAGGAATTCACTTTATCTAAAACTAAAATCTTTTAATTTTATTTCATAAAATTTATGGAATGTTTTAAAGTTTCTACTTAATTTAAATTTAGCCTACATTCAATGTGGTTGGACTCAGGGTCTTTAGTTGAACCACAGTGACCGGTGAAGCAAACATATATATATTTAATACGTATATATGTGTAGCTTCAATATGTACATCTATATACAAAATTAATAAAATAAAAAACTTGCAAAAATGCTTACCCAAATATAAATTATAACTTACTGTTAATATTTTAGCTTCTTCAGAACAAAAATTAGTGCTAAATCTAATATTTAGAAATGCAAAGCCTGATGACTTTTAATTATTGGAGTAATTAAATGTTTATTTATTGTATCACATATTTAAAATTTTAATTTTAATTATTTTACTGATTAAATTATTTAACTGTTTTGAAACTACAGTCAAGCCATAAAATATGTAAACAAACAAAAATGTAAATAAACAAACAAAAAAGTTAATATTCATAAATTTAATATATTTTATAACATGTAAGCAGTATTTTTCATCTCTAAGCATAATATGTGATCATATTTTTTAAAAATTAAAATTTGTAAATAAATATTACCATGCATTTTCATTTTTATTAATAAAATATTTTGAGTTTATATTGAAAGCACATAATTTTATTTTGCCTTTAGTATTCATCATACATTTAATGTGCAATATTCCATATAAAATGTTTTCTAAGTGCAATGTTAAAAATTTTACAAAAAGTTATTGATAAAAAAAAAGAATATTGCCCATAGCATATTTAATTATGACAATCACTAAATAAAAATGAAGTGTTTTCATCAGAAATTTCACTATTCATTTTTAAAAAATACAGTATAGTAATTTTTATTTTTTAGCTAAAGTGAATGAATAAACACATCCTCAGTAAAATATATGTATGTGTCTCCTCAATTTATTATTATTAATTACATTATTTTTTTAAATTTTGTTTATATTATAATCTTTATATATATATAAGCATCTGTGTTGCATATATAGGAGTGTTGAAATGTACTGTCACATGCTGTTCAAAAAGCTAAGCATTTTTTTCTAATCTAAGTTTACTAAGAAAATGCGAGCTATTACATGTGATATATGATGCAAGTGAGAGGTGTTTAGAACAAAATATAATATATATTCCATTGTGTTATTAGTTTGGAATATATATATAAATATATATATTCATTAGTAATAAAGTGTTGCAATTTATTTAGAATCATAAAGGAATGAATATTTATGAATGTACAAAACATATAAGAGCATGCTTGCTTAATATATATATCAACAATAAAGTTAATTGTATGCTCCCATATTTTTATTTATAAATCTTCACACAACAGATTATTAAAAGCATAAAAATATCAATTCCTTTTTACATAATGCACAGAAATATAAGATGTGATAGCAAGCAAAATAAACAAATGAATATCTGATCAAATTAAAAGTTGAAATTGTTCTTGAAGCATAAAAACTGGGGTTAAAAATTAGCCTATTTTGATCATATTATCAGATGAATTCTTTTATAAGAAAAGTATATAATGCTCAGTAAGATTAGTAATGAAAAAGGAGAGAATCAAATATATGACGAATGCATCCCATTATCACGATAATGAATGTGTCTTTGAAGAGGCTGAAAATAGATTCTAAAAAAATGTTTTTTATATGATTGACAGAAATCAATATCGATGACTCATAATAATAATAATAAGATAAATGTATATATATATGAACACATATACAAATGCATATACATGTATATACAAGTTCATTTTCAGTATACTACATTCAATGATAGCTTAATATCTTAAATTTAAAAATTAAGTTTTATTCCTTTTTTTTTCTTTTTTGTTAAAGCCTGTTTTTTTTTTTAACATTATCATTCTTAAATAAATAAACTACTATACAGGCATATCAATTAACCAGACCACACAGTTGGTAATGTAACAGCAAAAGACACCAAGAAAAAACACATTTTTATCATCAAATTTAAGACATTATGTGGAATGAATTTAAACATAGGCATCATTATAACCTTTGCAATACCTCATTTCATAATATATTAAAAATGAAATTATATTTTCTTGAATAGAATTTGTGTCCATGAATGTTTTTAAACATATAGATTTATGTGTGTGTGTATATATATATATATATATATGTAAAACTGATAAGTGTGTGTGTGCACATTAAAAATATGATCCTTTCCCCCCATTAATCAGTTGGGAAATGAATTTAAAAGTTGTTAGGTAATTAATTATTTACTCTTAGTAGTAAATGAAAAGCTTATTCCTAATGTAATGAAAACAGTATGCTTAAGTTTTCATAAAACCACTGAGAATCATTTCTTAATTTTACAAAATCCCATGTTATTTAGAAGTAATCTTTGATCACAGTCCTACTTATTTTGATCATTTAACTAAATGTTTGATTAGAATTAATTTCTAGAACAACCTCTTTGGAAAGTTATCTTGCATTATTTGTGGTTGTGATGCAAATATTTTATGAACAACTTCCTTAGCAGTAGCATGTTCTGTTAGTAAATACTGTGCCTTTATTTGATGAAAAAACTTCTCACATTAAACTCTTGGATATTTTATTAAATTATATAATGAGAAATATTACTGCTATACTTAAGTCACCAGCTTTCTGTTCTTTCACATATTCTTCTACATGATATCAGAAATTGCTTTACAAAAAAATGTATAAAAAGCTATTAAGCAAATCGGATTTGCCAAAACTGAGGATTTACTTTTACCACCTAATGTTCATTTCAAATCAAGATCATCTTTTTGAATGTTTAAAAAAAAAATCTATAATTGAAGGATTGTATTGTAAAAATGAAATTCTTATATTTCAAATAGATTACTTTTCCAGATTCAAAAGTAAAGCTAGCTGGATTTGGTTATCCTAAATGTAATTAGAGTATCATTAACAGACTGAAGCCTAGTCTTGATCATTCATATTAATCTGATTCATAAATTGAATTTATCAATCATTATTTTATGTAAATTGGAACAAACATAAATTATGAAACACATAGTTAATGACTGCTGGTTCTATTAATACAATGGCAACAATTTAAAAACTTAATAAAACTATTGGGGAACCCATTTTCTGGTTGAAATATCTATAGATCTTTTGTGATATTTTAATCATTAAGCTATAAAAACATCCATATGATAAATATTAATTTATATTCAATGAAATTTTTTATTTTTACATATTTTAATAATTTTAACTTATTGTTACTTGAATTACTTTAAAGGTATTTTTTGAAAATACTTATACATAAAGATTTAAAAAAAAGTATGAAACATTAAAAAAGATTATAAGTTTATAGCTGCAAAAAAGATAGTCATGATGATGCTAATTTATATACATCACAAGTATTGATATACATATATATTTATATTATGGGATAATCTTTTTGAGTTTATATATATATAACAAAAGAGACCTTGCATATTGCCTTGGTTTGCTTCATAATATCTAGACTACTATATGTGTGTATATATATATATTATTATAAAACTTTTGTAATATATAGGGGGTTTGAACTCAGACTTTCACATGACCCTCAACTATCCACACTATCACATGACACTTTTGTATAAATGTATACTATAAAAAAATCATTGAATATAAATAAAAAGTACAGAAACAAAAAAAATGATATGTTAAAAGAATATTATATAACAACTATATCTACAAATAAATATTTGTTCAGTAAATGCCATGTTTCTGTACAAAGTGTGGGCTCAGAGCACATATAAGTCATCTATAATGTGGCCATGAATATATATATATATATTGTTATTCTCCCAGCACAATGACACTCAACTAATTCAGATTGATACGAGATTTTTATACTCCAGTTTACAATAATTAGCCAAAAAGGATATCTACAAGCTGATTAACTGAACAAAAATTATTAAGCCTGCTTGCCGTCTGAAAAAACTCCAAGATTTTCTGGTCGAACAGTAGATTGTGGATAAAACAGGTTTGTGCGCTAATCACTATGCTATAAAACCTTCCTATATAAAAATAATAATTGTTTGAATTTAACTTTTAAATTGTCTTCTTATTTAATTCTAGATATTAATCTTCTATTTTGTTATTCACACAAATTTATGAATTTTCTGTATTTTTCTTATATATATGTAAATTTTAAATTAAACACAGCTCAATGTCTTTATATATATATATGCACATATAGTGATATACAAAATATCTCTACATCTATTTCACAGTATCGTACTTAATAATATTTTTAGTTAAAAATAATATTCAATATGTCAACTTGTTACAAAATACAATTAGTAGGCCATAAAATTATTAATAGGAAATAATAAAAAAAGAATTAGAAACAAACCATTTCATTATGTTGAAATAAACTAGATAATAATGCTCATTGCAGACAAGACCATATTTAAAGTTGCTACGGCCTCCAGCTATATTTTTAAGAGGTTCCCACTGAGTAAATTTAAATTTATTACATTTTTATGCTAATAAGGTAGTGCATATTAAAAATATACAACGATATTGATAAGAGAATATTAATTAATTAAGCCCTCATACTATGTTTAGAGTTTAAAGCAAATTATAAATATTTCATCATCGATTTTTTTTTTTTTTTTACAAAAAAGGAAAAATAGTATATTATATGTTGTAAAATACTTCAAATAAGTTTTTAAAAAAATTAGCACTGAAAAAACATGTTTAAAAAAGGGGGTTAACTTTCCAAATTAATTAAAAAACTAATCAAATGCAATCAAAAAATGATATGAAAAAATCGAAGTAAGTTTGGACCAAAAATAAAACTAATATTAATACTTCTAAGATATTATATATTGTAAAAATATAGCTCTGCAGGTACTTTATTAAAACACGACAACATATGGGTGCTAAATACAAGCGATTGCTTCTGGGTTAAAATGTTGAAAATATATACTATAAATAAATTATTTCACCATTTCGTTTTAAAAAAACATGATATATAAATGCATATCTATTTAAAAAAGAACATAAATAGTAAATCTATGATTAATTTGTTAACTATAAATAATTCTTAAATAAACAAGGATTTTGTCATAAATTCTAAATTGAATAATTTTAATTATAACATTACCCATAAAAGAAAAAAAAAAAACCACAACTAAATAAAATAATCAAAGCCCTTCCAAATCAAAGTTTTTTTTATTCTAGCTAATAATAAATAATTAAATGATTTTATTGCTTAAGAGATTATAAAAAGTTTAAGACTGGAAGTAACAGAGCTTCATAGTTGTGATTCATGGATCTTAAGTTCCAGATTCTTTCTGTCAGTCTACCACTGCACTTATGTTTATTGGTCAGAAGTTTATTAAAATTTCTAGTATCAGTAATGTTAGAATTGGAACTGTGATCATTGGACCTTAATTTTCAGAATCCATTACTCTATCACTGCACTAAATCACATAAGATTAATATTCAATTCCAAATATTAAGTTAAAAAATAATCTAAGTTCAAAGTTTATTTTTTAGTTCTGCTATTTTTTGAGAAAGATGTTCAGTCAATTATTTGTCATAACAAATCATTAATCACATAGATCAATATAAAAACTATCACTTCATTTAAAGCCATAGTTTGAGTTCAATATGGCTCTTTTGCAACAGATAATAATAAATCCTAACTCAATCTTTTAGAAAAGGGCAATCTACACAATAGTAGATTGTAACATAAGATAGGAAAAATCACTGAATTCATAAATAATCCTACAATATTCTAATGAAGCTTCGGAATTTTGTTGAGATTAGAAAGGCATATAGTAAACAAAATCCTATATATGATAATTATGTTAAATACCAACAATTACTTTGCTCAATGGCTATGGGAAGATTATTTTGTTTCAAATTCAATTTAACAACATCAGCAGTGGTCTATCTTCTAGAATTCAAAAGAATAATCTCCAATATATAAATCTTTTACTATATAGCACTCAGTGCATAATAAGAACAATAAATACCAATAATTAATCATTAATTTGTTTAGGATTGGTAATTCCAGTTCTTAATAAAATATTGTATGTAAGATTATCTATAAATTTTAAAGAATTTACTCAATTTTTGGAATTATTTCATTTATTTACAATAAGGAAAAAAAAGATAAACAATATTAATGAAAGAATACTTTCTAATATTCTGAAATACATTTATAGTATCTGTGAAAGTTTTCATTTTTAAAAGCAGATTTCCAAATGAATTATTTGCTTTTCATTATGCCTATAGTATACATTTTGCATGCAAGCTATTATTATGTTAAATGCTGCAAATGAATTAAATATTTCCTTTCATTAAAAAACATGTTTATTGGCTTACAAAAAAAAAAAAGTACTTTTTATGAAATTTTCAATAATTCCAACCATATTTTAGGATTTTCAGTGCTACAAATAAGCTCCTCGATTGATATATTTACAATTTTATAAATATTTACATCAAATTTTATTTACATAATAAAGCTCTCATTACACAAGACACTATTTATTCAATAAACAAGTATTATATTTGGTCCAGCAGTTTTTGTAAACATATTATTATAAGCAAATTACCTTGAGGTCTGGAACAATGAATTAATTGGTTCTAGAAAGTCCTTCATTGTATCATCCATTCATTGTAGGTAACAATCCAATACATGGATTTAGGGATATTTCATGCCCATGGTCTAGACTGAAGTTACCATTTGAATCAAACATTTAAGCAGAAGAAATATGATACAAATCAAAAATATAAATATACATACAAAACAGCTTTAAATTCTGTAGAAAATTAATGTAAAACATTTAACTCTTCCATGGTCAAGTAATGTAATTAAGTTGAAGTTAATTTTGCAATATTTAATTTTCCATATATGTGACCTTCAATCATAATAATGTTTTTGTCAAAATAAAATGTTTTAATAGAAATTATTATTAATTTTAAAAATAACTAAAAGAATGAAAAATGCAAAAGCTATTCATTTATTTAAGAAATAATAAACAAAGTCTACTTCACATATTAGCTTTAATAATGTGATTTTTTTTCTTTCCATATCATAAGTTTCAATCCTTCTAAAAACATTATATAATTGTAAAAATAAAAGTATGTTATATGTATTTATTAAATTATAACATCTTTCACATTATTGAAACCAATCTGAAAAAAATACCTTTTCAATAATTTGTTTTAAAATAAACTGAACATATGCTGCCAACCATTTTGTATAATTTGAATTGAAAAATTTAATCTTTGAACCATAGTGTTTTATATTTTACTAATAGTCCTGTCATCTAATACTAAAAATAAAAACACTGCAAGATTGTAATACAAATAAGAACTAAAACTTTTCAAAAGTAAAATAGTGACCAGTGAATTTAATTGGAAGTTACAACTCTGAGATATCATAGAATTTGCCAAGAAAGAGTTAAAAAGCATGAAATAAAAACAAATTCAGCCATCTTAATTGCAGTAGTTATCATTCTTTTGGAATTATTTTTTTCTTGACATCATACTTAAGCTAATAAAAAATCATTTCATTTTGACTTTCTGTGCTTTGAAATTTTTTTCACCTTTCTAACTCAGCTGTTCAGAAAGGCCCCAAAACATCTTGCACTTACACATCTTATGCCTGCCAATGATGTTCACTATTGTAAATTGATTAAAAGGCAATTATATCCTTTTCATTTGAAATTTTTTTTTTACATGATTTTAAACTAAAACCAAACGTACATTAATAAAAAATCAATTTTTCATTTTTTTATTTTTATTCAGTCTTTTTTTTTTTCAATAGTGGAAATCAGCTGTCTTAGTTTTTCAGAAATATCCAGAAATGTATGTTCAATCTTATGTCAATCAATGGATTCATTATAGATTTTTGTTTATTGACAGTTTTATAACTATTTTATTTGGGAAAAAAATTCATGATAATGTTCAATCAGTTTTTTCAAATTTTCAGACTTATAGAACAAAATTAGTATGCATTTGCAACTAAATAATGCTGCAAATGAATTTGATAAATTAAACTTTATTTGTCAAAATTGTTTACATTGTAGTGCTTATTGTATCTATTTGCATTTCTTTCATAAATCTTAATTTAAAAATATTACCATATTCACCACTTCTATTTTGCTGTAATATCTTATATAAATACAATTTATCCAATACTTTGAACACTTTTTAGCAAAAACCTTTCATTGACCTATATTCATGCACAATCTTACATTTCAACTGTCCTGCAGTCTTCTTCAGAACCACTTTTATTTTAATTTTTTTTATTGATCAAGTGGCTCTGAAGAAGACTGCAGTACAGTTGAAATGTAAGATTGTGCATGAATATAGATCAATAAAAGGTTTTTGATAAAAAGTGTTCAAAGTAGTGGATAAATTGTATTTAAATCTTAGTTTAGTGAGACAAATATTCATTGTTCTATTTTTTATTATTATTTAAAAAGTCCTTATTACACCTGTTTATTTTTAAATTTAATTTTATACAATCATGTGCAGTTTTAATAGCTGTCAATCCCAATCTCTCAAGGTTTTAATAAAGACTGTAAATTAATGTACAGACTACAAAACAATTCATGCCTCCATATAATTTCTTAAATATATATATAATATACATACTATTGATCCTTTAAATTAATCTAAACTTTATTTTAATCAACACCACATTAATATATCTAGTTCTCTCTATTTTTAAATCTTGCTTATTTGCCTAATATTATAATACTTTATCTGGTTTACTATACATAGGCATTGTGATTCCAACAACCACAATAATTTAGGTGTAATATTAAATTTAAGTTTTAAAACAATGTAGCAAAACAAAAGAAACATGCCAATCTTGAAAATAGTTTTTATTTTTTATTTTTATAAATTCCTTTATTTTTTAGAATATAACACTTTTTTATTCCAGAATCATCTATTATAACAGCAAGCAATCAATGGACACTAGATGGCAGTATTTTATGCATATTACCAAACTATTTTCTAACTACTGGCTTGCTTTAATGAGGGTATTCTCTCTAAAGCTGTTTTACTTGGACAGACATGTAGATCTGGTACTAAATCAACAAATGTATATTTTAATATCTTCAATTTTATATTAATTGTTGGCATCTCTGACTCTTTGGCAAAATGGCATATACCAAATAAACATCAAATAATATTATCTGCTTATTTTAAACATACTTTAAAATCAACAATTCACTATATTTACTTCAACTAAGAGCCATATATATATGTATATTGTATGCTTGAGTAAGCTATGAAAATTAGAGTAGTTTTATATACACATCTCATAAATTTAAATCTGAAAATTTTAAGTTAGATCCATTTTTTAAATCTATATATTATAATTGTTATTGTGTGGTTTTACTTATTTTTTGCATCTGTTCATTTTCTTATATATCTCATATTTTCAATATCTATAGTTCTTTCCAGCATACTTTTCATAATATCCTCTTTTTTAAAATACATTTCTTCTTTATGTTGCATTTTCAACCAAAAAGCTTTATTTTAAAACATAGTTATAAGTAACACTATCATTTCATATCTTTAAAAATAGTTTTATTTCTTTAATATTCCTATGTTTTTAATTGGTTATTTTATTATTTTTTATTAATTTAATGTTATGACAATGATATAAATGTTTTTTAGTTATATTTTTTGTCATTCATTTTATTTTCACTAATATATTGTACTGGAATTAACCTCCGTGTCACAAAATTTGAGGTCAGACAAAGGTACAGTATGACCCCATCTTGAATTTTTAATCTATCAAGAATTGGTATGTCAATACTTTCTACCTTTCCTAACTATCACATCCTCTTTCTTATCTGATTTCAATCCATGGACTTAAATTTGGGATACTTAAATCTTTAATATGTGTTCAATTCACTTCTTAATTTAACTTATACTCATATTATGTATGCAGTCTTACATTTTTGCACATATTATTTCTTAATCATTACAATCTTAACATATCATTTTCTTATCCTCACATATATTTGATTGTTGTTATCATATATGAATCATATATACACACCCATGCACAGAAGAATAGAAAAAATAAAGAAACTAAGACAGTTTTAAAGATAAAAAAAAAAAATCAATACCAAAAAATATATTTAAATAAGCTACTTCAGATATGATTAACTAAACCATTTAGCTAATATAAATTCATTTGATTCATATATAAATCGCTGGATATATATTATTAATAACCCAGGTTGATCAGCATATATCAAATAGATCTCAGATTTTCCAATTAGAGAGTTTATCACATTAATATTAATAAAATACTTGAATTAGTTTTTAACACTACTTCAAATTGTTTTTATTTGATATGTCTCTATTTTTACAATGAATCAAATATTTTGCCTTTTAAGTACAAAATATATTGATATCTGTACTTTAACACACACATATATAAACAAAACATTTATAGCCTAAAAAATATTTATATGCATTTGAAAATAACTTTTATCAATAATAAAAGTTAAGAGCAATTTGAAATTATTGCAGAAAGTAGTTAAAGAAAAAATACTTTCTATCTCCATATACTTTAAATATTATACTAAAAATTTATATAAAAAATATAATAAAAAGGTAGATTACACAAACATTAAAGAATATTTAAAAATTATATATATATTAATGAAAAGAAGTCATATATCACATGATCTATATAGCTTGCATTACCAATATGTAATAAATAAAGAGCATGCTAATAGCTTTAAACAAGCTAATCCCCCCCCCCCCCCCAATAAATGCCACAAGAGAAAGCATTTGAAATCTTTATCTCAGATTGTCCCCACCCCAGACCGATTTCTATCTATGGTTCTATTCAATAGTTGAGTTGAATAGAGCCATAGATTGAAATCGGTCTGGGGATAATTTAAGACAAAAATTTCAAATGCTTTCTCTTGTGACATTAATCATTAAAAAAAAGTTTGTTTAAAGCTATTAGCATGCTCTCTATTTATTATATATATATATATAAGATTACATAAATTATTATAAAACAATTCACTCATCATGCTACAATTCCACAAAAATTTAATAATTTAAAAGTTATGATTAAAAAATACAATTATAGTAAATTTTTGATCATGCATTCCTTATTACTATATAAATGTGAAAAATTGTCAGTTACTTTATAACTCAATGAATATTGCACCAATCTTGATGAATCTTCAATGATTTTCTTTTCTGGTGGAGAATTACTTAGACTATGAATTTTTGTTTTATAGTGCTGAATTGTTTTAAAAACTTTTGTAATTTGCAATATAAAAATATATTGAAATTGTAACTATTTTTGAATGACTTCATTAAAACACAAAAGAGGGCAGCAATGCTCAAAAGATTACAGATGGAATTTTTTTAAAGTAGATACAAAATACAGTTATAGTTTTTGCTAAAGTGAAACAAAATATTTCATAAGTATATTTTGAATTAATTAAATTTCATTTGTACCATGTATTTAATTTTTCACATGGAAATATGATGTTAAAATTTCATAACCATTTTTAAAAATTTATTTAAACTAAAATTCTAAAAGTGATGAAATTCAGTAATATAACTGATCATAAAAAGGTATAATTTTTGTGATATTTGTGTTAATAATTCACATTTTATTATTACACATATATGTATTGCATTATATTCTTTTATTTTCTTAATGTAAGTAGAGCCATGGGTATTGCTAGTATAATAGAAAAATACTGCCATTGGTTTTCTCTAAAATAAAAAATATGTCTTAATACTTAATGTGCATAATGAATAGATTATACTGATATTTCTTTCAATATTCCATTTATTTATAAGTTTATGTTGGATTGTTCTTCTATATTTAGTTGTTCAGGAATCATTTTTCATTCTAATTCAATAATTAAAATTTTATATTTTACATATACATATAAGTTTATCCACACCCCAGAAATAAAAGGCAATGACTGTCATCTTAAGAATAATTTTTTTACATCACTGAGATAGACTCACTGCATGTTCAGTTACTCTTTGTAACAGACTAGCCAGAAATTCAACCAAACATTTCAGGAAAGGCTAGGTATCAATCTGTATGTATGCCATGTTTTACTGGTGAACTTTGCTGTCACTTTTACTAAGTTCTCCCAAGCTTTTATGATTTCCAGTTGCAACACTTCATTTAATATTTGATGGTTTTTACAGCTTTTTGTTGCTGATCAACTTGCAAAAGTGAATTGGAATTGTTTAGTTTGTTTGTATCACTCAACTAATATTAGACAATTCTCTATTCATACTTCTTTCAAAAAATAGGCAAACATGAACAAAAATACCCTCCCCTCTCTCTCTCTGAACTTCTTTGCTTTTTTAATAAGCAAATTGATCTTACAATTTAAAAAATAAAAATTATCTTATAATTTTAAATTCAAAATCTAAATAATTAAATATTATTAACTTTAGCAGGAAATTACACATTGAGTATTATTATTTTATCTTCTTTTGCTTATTAACCAAAAAGATGATTTAGATAAGTTTTTTTATTTAAACCATATAAATATGATTAATAAAATTATTTAATTTAGACTCATAAGAATAACAATAATAAAATCAGTTTGTTTTAATAGTAAATATTATTAAAAAAATAAAATATTTCATTGTAAGAGAAATATTTTATTACTTTCATTATCTTATTTGAAAATATAGGAGCAATAACATTGTGACAGAGATATAATGAAATATTAACCCTCTCCCTCATTATTTAATTTTAAGTATTACAGAACAAAGCAAATAACTTCCCTTTTTTTTCTTAGAGAAATTTAAGAGAATTAAAAATAAAGATATTTCTTTTTTCACATATATATATTCATACATACATGTGCATTTTATAGAAAATGGCATATTTCTTTCTTTTAGAATTGAAGTGTATTTTATTATTATATTGATAGGTTATCTAAGGATTTAGTGATCTATGTCATAAGGACACAATCTAAAATATGGCCTATCTTTTTTAAATTTGTTTAGCAGTGAAATATTTTTGTATGAACAATTTACATTACATCTATATCACTACATTTTGATTACTTTATCAAGGCACAAACGTTTTAGACCTGCAATGCAAAGCATGTAAAAAATATACAAAAATATATTGGTTTTTTTTTTTAATTTAATTTTTTAAATCTTAAATTAAAAAATCTGTACTTACGTACTAGTCCTGCAATGTATTAGACATGTTATGCCTTTTCACATTCATATCAATCAGCTGATAACTTTCTAATCTTGTGATATGACCAAATAACATGTACACTTGGATATTGTACAAATTTAAAATAAATTCATCAAAATGGACCACATGTACATGATATTGCAAGATTTACAAATTTATCGCAATCTGAATATATATGTGAAAAGGCATAGCAATTCTAATATGTGACAGTAATTGCACCAGACTAAATCTAACAATATTAAAAATAAGAATTTCACACAAAAATAAATCTGAAAAAGTTTTATGCAAATCCCAAGTGTTACTTTAAATATGGACAAAACAATCACTAAATTACAAAATGCTTAAAATATACACATACGGTACTTAACGTGTAATATATAACAAGAATTGTCATGATGAAACAATCAATTCATCTCTTCTATTTTATTTTAAGTGGATAAATTTAACTCCAAAATGGAGACAAAAATTTTTTTATTTTTTCCAAAATAGAGACTTACTTAATATGTGATTGTGCAATATAATGTCTGCATGGGATGTTCATCAGAAATGTTAATAAATAATAAATGTATTTTTTTTTTCAACAAAAAAATTTAAATTACTACACTTTTATTATTTCTTCAATGTGATAGATTGATTTTTTTGATCTTGTCCAGTATGATTCATATACCTACACAAGCCATCAAACATCCACTGTTCCAGAAGAATTTGTCTGGTTTGGTTTTTTTCTTTTTGTGCAAAAGGCTCTCATCAATTTCAACGATTTTGTTAGGGCCTCCAATTTTACATTTTTCTCTGATAAACCCAACTGTTCTCCCCCATTTGAGTTTAGCTGTATATAAATTGGATCACTGTCATAAATGGATTTCTGGAACTCTCCAACCACATTCCCTTATGAAGGCCTACTTTATTATTTACATCCTCGAGCATCCCAACATCATTGCTTGTCTAAAGTTGGAATGCACTCGACTGTATTGATCTTAGTAGTGGTTAAACTGCAAATGTTCATCATTTTATACTGTTTTAAAAAAATTAAAATATTAATCAGAAAATTGAAAAAAATAAACCAGCACTGAAGTAAAAAACACTCTGAGAAGAACTTGACCAAATAAAATCTGGACTATAAATAAAAATATAAATTTATCATATTATTGGACGACATCCAATGAGATCACAGGGTTTATTTGACAGGATCACAAGGTTAGACATTTATCACAAGTGTGAAAAGGCATACCATCTCTCCTAAGTTGCAAGACTAATATGTAAGAACCAATAAATCTTTTAGCATTCCAAAATAAACATGCATAATAACACATTATTTAGTAAATTTTATAAAATCTATTTTTTATATTTTATTTCATCTTTAAATTTATTTTTAATTAATTTATAACAATTTATTGTAATTATAAGATTTATTTAAATTTAAATCAAATTAATTAATTCTTATATAATATGAAAATTTACTAATTAAACAATTTTTATTGAGTCGGTTTTTTTATTTTATTTTTAGAATGTAAATAAATGTATTACAGAATTTTATAACGTACAGATATATATCACTTAAGTCTTGCTTTTAAATTATTTTTGATTGTGATAGTATAATTCTTTTTTTTTTTTTCAAGTGTCATAACATCGGCCGGGACGCGAACCCACAACCCAGGCAACTGCTTGTAAGGCAGTCGCGCTGATCTCTCGACCACCAATGCAAGACATAGTATAATTCATTTTCTATCGTTAAATGTACGATTAATGCATATAATTTCATATATATTATTTAAACCTTCATTTTTTATTTCATTATTATGCTTGAGTAAATTAACCATATTTTTTCTTTTTATATGCTGAATTTATTTTTATATCAAATTTACATTTTTTTAAATGAATTTTATTATTTTTCTAAATTTATTATAATTATTTTTATCAATCACAATATTTATATAATTTTTCTATTTGTTTCAAAAGAAAAAAGATTAAGATTATTTTTGGAATATTTTCATTTACTTGAATTCATATAAAAATATAGATAAAAAATCATCATCATAATTTTTAATCATTACTGATCTATAGCAGAATGAAAGTCCCTTCAAACTTAACCCAGTTTCTCTGATTTCTAGCCTCTTCTTCACATCATACCAAAAAACTTCCTTATTTCATCCATTTACTTTACAAGAAATCTCTTTTTAAATCTTTTATAAATTCTTGGGATCCAGTTTATGATTTCAACTGTGTATCTATTATAATCTCTTCTAGCAATATGTCCAGTTCAGCTCCACTTCAGTCTCTTAATTCTTTCAATAAAGTCAGTAATGTTTTTGTTCTCTATTCCATGTATTTTGCTGCCAATTCCTTCTAACATATATCTTTTCACATTTTGCTTAGTGATTTTAAGTCTTCATATTGTTTTATTTAATGTCCAAATCTATCTTTCTTTTCAAATACATAGGCATATTTTTTGTAAATATTGTTATTTCTAGAAAAATCACTCCATCCAAGCTTAATTCTACTATTAATTTCACCCATTATATTTCCATTTGCATTAATAATCTGAGTTATTGATAGTTGTTAACTTCTTCTAATCTATCATTATCAATCTTTATTTTTTTTCTTTTGAGAAAATCCATTGAACATTATTTTAATCTTTTTAGCATTTATCTTTAGCCCTACTGTCTTACTTTTATTTGACAACTCTTGCAACATTTCTTGAGTATTATTTGCAGAAACAACATCATCTACAAAATTGAGATGATTTACTAATCACCATTTACTTTTAATTCTTTAACTTTTTATTTTAATCCATAAAATATTTCTTGTAAAACTGTTCTAAAAAGTTTTGAAAATATGGAATCATCCTGTCATACACTCTTTTTCAATGTTAATCTTCTTAGTATCACTGTAATCTAATCATTGTTTTAACAAATACTCTTCAGAATATGCCAATATTATGAATCTATATCTTGATGATCCAACACTTTAATCACTGAAGAAATACTTATAGAATCAAATGCTTTTTTATAGTCAACAAATCCAAAGCTTAATGGCAACTCATATTCATTGATCCTTTCTATAATTTCTCTCAATACTTGGATGGGATCCACTGTGCTAAAATTTTTAAATCCCATTGGGTGTGTAAAATCTAAAATTTATTGCAGACAAGTTGTAATTAGCTTAGCAAAAAATTTGTATAGATCTAATAAAAAAGTGAGAGATCTGCGATTTTTAATACCTTCTTTAAATATTAATATTACTATATATTCTTTCAATCATCTAGTATGTCTTTATCATTTGGATATTTAATATGTAATTTTACCATTAGTTGTTCTATTTCATCACTTGCTGCTTTTAAAATATCAATTATAATTCTATAATTATCCAATGCTGTTCCCTTATTCAGAGATTTAATTGCATATCTCATTCCCTCATTTAAAACGTTGGGCAATTCAGAAGATAAAACAATTGTGCATTATAATATACAAATAATATTTCATTTGTTAATAATAAATTCATTAAATCTATATGCCAATACTATTCTTTGTTAAGAATATATAAATAGACAGCATTCTAATAAAAAAAAATATTTTAAATTATTAATTTTAGAAATAAAAATCATATTTGGATTTAGCATCAAAATATATTATACTTAGATTATTCATAAAAACCTCTTTAGAAAAATTGTTTTTAATCAAAGAATAATATTTTAAGAAATCAGCCACATTCATTCTTACCTTATTAAAAAAAATTGTGGAATGATATGTGATTTCACTGTTCATAGATAATGTCTTTTTCTTTTTGATCATAATCATAATTTACTATAAGTATAGATATACCTACATTTTATCTTTTTACAACATATAAATTTACATAAAATATTGCATAATATATTTAGAGCTATGACTTTTTCCCAATCATTCTATGGTAATTAATATGCTAAGTCCTTTTATGTTATTAACCAAATTGCTAAGCAAATAATTTATTTTCTTAACAGTTTAGATAATAACAGTGCAATATTTAGTATGTTATTTACCACATAGTGGTTGGGAAAGATTTAGGGTTTATATAAGGTGATATATTAGTTGCAATGCTAAAAAGCTTTCCAGGATCAAATTGAATTAATTGATCACATGCTTTATCTCTATCCTTATTCTTACCTTTTAAATACATAAAATAAGAATGCAGTAAGGCCTTCTTTATGGTAAAAACATTTCATAAAAATTTACAATTCTTAAAAGGTTTATGGATTCATAATATTGATAGGAAGTCATACTTTTAATAGCTGCATTCTTTTCAGGCATTAGTTGAATTGCTTTTCTTTACTGTTTTTTCTATTGATCATTTATCATATGTAAATTTGTTTCAATGAAGTAGCTATTCATAGTATTGACAAAATCAATGAAATTATGAAGTAACGATAGATGTTATATTGTAGAATCCATTAAGTGCTAAAATATATTGGACATTACTTATTCTATAAGGGCAAAAATCTTTTTTTAAAAATTGATCATGAATCTTAAAACATATGAAGAATCTTTCATTAGAGATTTAATAAGAAAAAAAAAACTGGAAGTAAATCTACTTTGGCATAGATAATTATAGTATTAAAAACAAACCTATAATTTTTGATAGTCTGCATTAACAGTAAGCAACTTCCTTTTTCAATATTGATCTCAATTCCCTTGTGATAAAATATCATCTATTTATGACAAGTGTTAAAGTATTGAGTTTAACTGAGTTACAGTTAATTCAATATTAATTTCTTATTAATCTCAAAGTTGTTTTTCACATAAGTCGTTTAACTATGAGTGATTAAAGGATCAGCAGCTCTAACTTACTATAAATAATATTGAAGACAATAATATTACTGTACATTCTGAGAATTAAATACAAAAGCATATTTTAAAAGCTAACTAACAAAAGAAATACCAAATTTACATTTAATTGATACACGTTTCAAAATGTACAAAACTAAACACTAGTTGAGTACATATTGGAATATGTGCACTTAAATGTACAATTTTGTAATTCTCTTTATTTTAGATATAACAATTATTTTTGATAATGGTGCTTAGTACCAAACATTAAGATTGTATTTAATACTTTCAAGGTTTTCTCTGAATATATTTGTTTAGTCTTTATTATATTTTAGTGATAGACTCTGTCAAAAAATTTTATTTCAAAATAACACCAGGCCTCCAGACCATAACAATACTAATGTATGGATTAACTTTCCATTTATACCCAGTATATCACAAAGATTAAAAACAACCAAGGGATTTAATGCTAATCATCCTAATCTAAATCAGTTATTAAACAATACTAAAGATAAGTGACTTCCAGACCAGTCCCTTCAGATCATCTAAAAAATTATTTGCAATACACCTACTTGCAATGCAATTTATTATGGTGAATCCTGCACCAATATCACTACTAAGTTAGCATAATATAAGTATATATATAATTACCTAAAACAGACCCCCAACATAAAATCTGTATTTCTGGAGCATGATGTCAATTTTGGTCACAACTTTGATCCACTTAACATCAAAGTAGTTTGCATTGAAAACAATGATCAAAAGAGAAAATGTAAAGAGGCATTATTTATTGCCAACACCCATGTGATAAAGAGAATGTATTCCTTATCATACAAGTGGAATATATAAATCTATTGATTTACACATTAATTACTTTATCTGTTCATTCTCTGCTTCCTCTCCATCATTACAATTCTGATTTTATGTAGTGCTACAAATATGATCTGCCCGATCAAAAACAGTAGTAAGCTGTAGTTAATTTGTAATATTACACACTGCACTGAATTACAAAATACTAAGGAAAATAGTAAAGTTTATAGTCACAAAATATTAAATATTGAAATTTATTTATATATTAAATCAGGATCACATTTTCTAACAGTAGAAAAAATCTATGATTATAATCAAGCAGATTTATATGGAAATTTTTAATTTGCAGAGCTTTTCAGTTCTTACTTATTTTGATAATGTTGTCCATAAACTAAAGATTCTGATCAAACTCCATTTTTATTAATGCATTGACAGTTTGAACTTTTATATATTTTTAGAGAAGTATTTAATTATCAATGTGAACATAATGTTTGCTACAAAATTAACTTCATTACCTATATTTTCCCCCAATTTATTTTATTTTTATAGCAGAGATCTATGTCTGGTTTTATTAGAAACTTCATCTTACCTTTATAATTTTAATACACTAATCATTGCCTTGAGTGTTGTTAATGCTTCTAAATTTCTATATACATTAAGAAACTCCACATTGAATATATTATTATTCTGCCAAGCAGAAAATATCATGTTTCATTTTAATCAAGTCATTAATAATAAGATCATTATCAGAAAACTACCCATGATTCTTTTCAGTGAATCCAAGAATAGATTTGCTTATATTTTTAATACACTCCTTAAAAAAATTTTATGCCTCAATAACTTGCCAATTCTGAAAGATGAAATCAGCAATTGACACTTAATAGCTGCTTAAGATCAAACATCAATTTTGTTGCAAATGTGATTGAAAAATAAATCTATTTTTTAATGCAACTATAATTTTAATTTTGAAATCCACTCAATAATTTGTTCTTGTAAATGAAAATGTCATATACACTTCTTCTGTTTTCTAAATCATAACTGTAATATAACCTAATAAATGTTATGTTTTTGAACATAAATGCAATTTTTCTGTCTGAATAAAATGTTTGTGATAATTGATCCATATGTTGGGCAAAAATGCAAAAACATTGAATCATTTGAATTTTTTATACTAATATCATTATTTTCAATAATTTTTGCCAAAATCGACAATTATGTATCAATATTTAAATTAAAGTTTCCAGAAAACAAATTGATTTTTTAAATATATTACTGAAATAATTATATCCAGCAAGGAATCAAACCTTTCTTTTTCTAAGCTCTCTGAATTTAATGTTGGAGCAAAATGCACTATTATGAGGCCAACTTTTAGTACAATACTTATTGATTTGAAGAATTCCAAGAACAGAAGATACAAAAATAAATTTTACTGTAAATTCAACACCATTGCATTTTTCTGTCACTGGCTAGTCTGCCCTTCCAAAAACACTATAATCCATTCACCTTTTCCATTAAACCTCCATTTTTTTAATGATAAATTTTAACCAAAAGCATGTATATCAATTTTTGGCACTCTTTAGCCATCAATGTTAGCTTCTGCTTTGGTATTGAAAAGTTTATATCAAATGAAGTTTGTATATTCCATGTATCTATATTTAGAAAAAAAAAAAACTTTTAGTACTACTCCTGCTTTGCACTACTATTGATAATATTATTTCTGCTGCATTAATGAATAATCTGCAGGCATGATAATATAACCAGAACACACTTTCTATATCTGTTCCATGGTATGCAGAGAAAGCCCTAAATAGAGCTACTTAAATACAAATCTTTGCCCAGCTAAAACTCTTATCTTAAATCCAGTTCCAACTTGATACATGAATAATTGTATTGCACAATTAAGGACTATCAGTCTGCTAAGTCTGAACCATTGTTTTATTAATTTTCAAGGGCATGATTAAAAAAAAAAAAAAGGAACTGGAATCAGAAATGTTGCATGTATTTAAGTAATGGAAATGTGGTTTTCCAAATAATATAAATCTATTATCATTGTTGATAATGAAATATGGCAAATATCACGAGTCTTAAGATGATAGGACCATTTCAGTAATTGAAGAAAAACATAAAAGATTGTTTATATTTAAAAAAGTATCTAGCCTTTGATGAAACAAAATGCTACGCTACAAGGCACCAAAAGATTCATGGGCATGGTTTACTAGTTATTCATTATTAACTCAACAAATCTAGAGATCATTCCATTACCCACTATCTTTGGAGCCCTTCAATAGCCCGAGCACAACATAATAGTAGCCTAAACACTTAACCTTTAACATGATTCACATCAAGTTAATAAACATAAACTATTTTCTTTTTTATAAAAAAAACTGTAATTGACCACACATAAATCAACTTTCAATGATACTATCAAACTAGTGATATTTAGCATGAATCCAAACTATAACCTAGTCTGGAATATAAACAATAATTGATAGGACTTTATTAAGCATTATCATCGAGTATCTACTGATTACTAAAACTTACACAAGGCCAAAACCGGAGTAGGAAAAATAGAATTATTACTTAAAAGTAGAATGTGGGTCAAGATCATGTAATCTTTTTGTTGATGTTAATAAAATATTGCTCTGCAAGTTTTCAAACAGACTCCCATAAATGTTTGCATGAATATTAAAAAATCAAATTCATTTTATGTTAAATATTCTATTTATTTTCAATATGTTTTCAGTTCACAAAGCAGTTCCTAGATAATTCCAATATGTAAAGCTATTCTTACATAAAAATCACTGATACATTTATGGAGCAAATTATAGCATCAATTTAAAGAAAAATTTTAAATATATAAATATTTCACAGAGTTTTCAGCCCCAAAGTATAAATTCTAAGATAAAGTCATATTTGCTCTGTAAACACAATTAGAGATCTATCTCATTATCATGAGTCCATGTGCATTGATTACTGTGGAAGCCATATAAGTATTAACTTTTACTAAGATAAATAATCAATAATACTTCTATGGACTTAATACAATGCAAATATTTTATTACAACACACTTTCAAAATAGCTGGCAGCTTTGATTTTCTAATAGTCTTTTCTTCAGGTTGTAATATATACATTATATAAATATCCAATTTTAACAAATTAAACATAAAAATAAAACAAGGCAGTTTTATTTTCAAAGCAATTTTTTTGTTATTCTTTCTGTATGAATAATGCTGGTTAATCATATTTTGGTTTTAGATTCTAAAATTATGGTATTGAAAACTTAGGATGTATGTTATCCATAAACAATGCACATCAAGAAAAAAACAACAACATGTATTTATATCATAAAAAGAACTTTATAAAATTGCAAAATCACAAAAAAACAAAAAGAGTAAGATTTAATTAATAAATCAATATTTAGAATTTTCATAAATTCTATGAATATTCATTCATTTTTATTACTATGATATATAAATGTTTAATAAATTATTTTTTGAAAAGACATACTACTGTTAATAATTATTAATCATATTTACTAACACATAGGGAGAAGAAGTAATACAAATCAGCTGAGGGAAAAAAATATTTCAAATGTCCAGGCTTCTGTTTTTATTTTCTGGATTAAAATTCAATTAAATACTTCTGTGCTCAAACATTAGAATAATTAAAGTGTCATAACAGCTGATTTTCAATAAATTGAGAACTTAATGTCAGAAAGCAAAGTTTAATTTAGTAAAGTACAGTGCTACTTCTTTGAGATAAATAGGAAAGAATTATATATATATATTTTTGGCAATATGATTTTATTTCATCGTATACTGATCAAATAAACTTTAAAAGTCACATTAAATAAAATTATTAATATAGTTAATTATAGCTATTAGTATGACTACTAATTAGTCAAAAGCATGCTTAGCATATTATGATGTCTTTAATCTTTTTATTTTAAAGTATTAAACAAGCTTTTCTTAATATACATGTCCTACATATTATTTATATTGAATTAATTATTTTAAATAAATGCTTCAATTTGACTTTGATAAGAAAACATTAATAATGGGTTTCTTCTTCTCTTTAAAGCATGATTGTATGGGAAAAGTCCCCCCCCCCCCCAATTTTATCATTATAAAAACAAATTGATAAATCAATATCATTTTTCTGATGCTATAAAGAGAATTTCTTAGAAATATTGCATTAAATATTTGATTATGAGATTAAGCTAAATATGGCAGAATATTCAAGCATTTAAGAATAAAATATTTTAAATTCTTTTTTAAATTTATAATTTCAGAATGACTTGGAAAAGATAACTGAATGCATGTGTTAATATTAATACATGTATCTTATTGACCAAAGAATATAGTGGCAAATATAATTGCTAAATATGATCCATACACAATCTATTTTCCACATCTAGTTGATGATTCTAGTGCACCTGAAAATTTACAAATATCCCAAAAGAGAATAATCTGAAATCTATGTGATAGGGAAAAAAGATTTCATTTAAATATAAAATAATAATTCATCATATTCGAGACATGCTATTTTAGCACACTCTAATCATTGTAGGTCTTTTTTTTTTTTTAACACAATTCAAAATAGTATGTGACTGGGACTGCCAATACTGAAATAAAAATTTTGCTTATTATCTAAAAATAAATAATCTTTACAAGTTATGCATCACTTAATTATTTAAACAAGCTCTCCCTTCAGTTAATATGGCATATTTTTCAATATCTATCGATTTTTTTTGGAATATTCATCAATATTCATATTTGTTAGTATATGACGTCTTTATAATTTTAGCAGTTTCAGGTCTCTAGAGATCATAACATAACATGCAGCCTTCCAATGCGTAATGATTCCACATTCCTATTTTAACAACGAAGATAAAACATGCTGTGTTTTTATTTCAGAAAAACTACTAGCACATTTTCTAATTAATCTTACAAATATCTTCCGCAAGAAAAAAAATACATCTACAATTTTTTAATAAATAATGTATGTGAAAGAAAGCAATAAAATTAGTCTGTAGCAGTCTTTAAAAAATACAATTTTTACATCTCATGGTATACAAATTTACCACACAAAAAAAAAAAAAAAGAGAGAGAGAATTTAAAAAAAAACTTTTCATAGAAAGTATAATGATAAACTAAAATAATTATATATTTTAGTAATTTATGATTTTAAACTGAGTATGGATTTTGAAGTTAATGTCAAATTAACACAAAATAAGGAAAACTTTACATAAATGATTTATTTTTTGCATATTTATTATTAATGTGTTTTAAAACATACACACAAAAAAGTGATCATGTTATATTTTTTTAAAAAAACAAAACCAATTAACGGTAAGTAGCAACTCTAAAGACTATGAATCAATTCGATTACAGATCATTTTTAAAAATTTCTTTTTAAAACGTAAATGTACAATGAACATTAGTTAGGTAATGGTTAATAATTGAAAGATTATTATTAAATTAATACTTAACAAATATTATTTCATTTTTAGATTTTTCATATATATATATACAAAATTTTTAAAATCATTAAAATTGTTGTCAATAGATGGCAGCACAATTAATGCGGATGATATATTTTTTGTGTGCAGAAAAAAGAGAAGATATGGAAGTTATGTTGAGGACATGTGCAAGGGTGAGTAAAGAGATGGGGATTAAATTTAGTGAAGAAAAATCAAATATAATGATGGTTAATACTGGGGAAAGAGAAGATGTAGAATTTTTATTGGGAGATATTAAGTTAAGTGTGGTGAATAGATATAGTTATTTGGGAGTTATTTTAAGTAATCAGAAAAATTATTTGGATGAATGGGAGAAAAAATTGATAAATGAAGCAAAGAAAAGAAAGGGATTGATAAAGAAATTAACAGTGTTTTCATATAATAAATATGATGTAGCTAGAATTATATGGAAAGGGGTTGCAGTAGCAGGGTTAACATATGGTAATGATGCATTATATGTTAGTAAAAAGATATTAAATTATTTAGAAAAAGCTCAAAGGGAAGTAGAAAGACATGCATTGGATGCAGAAGTATGGACAGCAAGGGAGGCAATTCAAGGAGAAATGGGATGGTTAAGTTTTCATATGAGAGATGCAAAAAGTAAAATGAAAATATTTGGTAGATTGCAATTTATGGATAATAAAAGAATAGCCAAAATAGTATTTAATTTGGTTATGAGTAAAGGGCAGATAACAAAATGGGTGAGAAAAGTAATGCGGTATGCAAAAGATTTGGATAAAGAATTTATATCAGTATATTTGTACAAAAGATGGGATGATTGTGTTAAGAGGATTGTTGAGTGTTATAGTAGTAAGGAATGGGATAAAAGAATAAATTTATTAATAAAGAATAGGGAGTTAGAGAGATGGAGAAATAGTATGTTGAGTAAAAAGAGTTTCAATATATATAGAAATAAACAGAATATTAGGTGTGAGTTAATATATGATAATAGTAAGGAAAGTAGTTTATTGTTTAAGGCTCGAACGGGATCTTTAGCTACAAAAGAATATATATGTAAATGGAAAAATATGGGTGATTTATTTTGTAAATTATGTAAGGAAGGAATAGAAAATATTAGGCATTTGTTAATTGAATGTAAATGTTTGAAAACAGAAAGGGTACAGTTGTGGAAAATAAATATGAAAAGAGTGATTATACAGAAAGTGAATTATTGGTTTTTATGCTGGGTTTGGGAAAAGATAAGGGGGATTTAGATATAAAGGTTATAGAGTTGACAAAGGTTATGTTGTGGAAATGGGATAGAGCAGATTATGGGTAAATTTAGAATGGGGAATGTAAAATAAAGTGGCTAACATGTTTATCTGGGCATAATTGCTAAGATATTCTTGACTTCGTTTAAGGAGAAGCCATAATACATCACATCATATCAAAAAAACTCTGTATTACATTAATTCAAAATTACATATCCAAAATAAAATAGTAATTCTAGTGACGGAATTAGAATTTTTGGATTTCAACGTAAAAATTTTAAAAAGGCCCATTCAATTATTCATACTATATAGCTGAATAATTATAATTTTATAAAAAAATATATATAAAGAGCAACTACGATTTAGGGACTCATACGCATTGCATTTGTTTGCTTCACAATAGCTTAGCCAGTGTCTAATTCATTAAATTTTATATCTCGTACAAACTTTTAAGTATTTATTCTGGAGTTATGCAAAAAAATAAAAAGAATTGCAAGATATTACATAAATAAACTAAAGGATCAGCATATCATATACGAGGATATATTTATGCTTCGTGGACACATTTGTATATCCATTATTCATTTTTTTAAATTCAGATATAAGAATGACCCATATTCCTTAACAGTGATAAAAAATGGTGATGATTTGTAGATTAAACGTCATCATCATCTGCTAATGTTAATGTGCTAATGAATAGATTGCTTTTTAAAAATATATAATTTTGATGAAGAAGATTGGAAAATCATAAATTGCTATATGATAAATTAAATATATATAAACTATGTTTTGTTATGTATATATTTGTCTGAAAGTTTGTGATGATGGCATTTTACTTCTATCATCAATTTAAATTTTTTGGACAAATTCAAACTTATATTTAAACTATTAAAATACAATTACTAGTAATATCATAAAGCAAATGGTATCACTTTTTCTCTCTTCTTTAGGTGTTGTTGGCTGACGAATGACAGTACTATCTAGCATGAGAATAGAACCTGGGATACTTAGATTCGTGAGATGATATTCTAATTCACAAAGCCAGGAGTCAGAACTACAGCTAGCGAACCAAATGTGGCTCTTTGATCCCAATCTCATTCTTTTTTATCAGATAATCATAGACAGATTTTTCATTTCCTCTTGTAATTTGTGAATAAATATTTTAATAACTCTAGGTGAGGAAAAATGGCATTATAACATTGTTTCTTGAATTTATCCTTATTATAGAATAATAGTTATTTTTATATGATGAATATTTAAATATTCGAAATTTGTGAATAAACCAAACTGACAAAGTAATTTGTTTTTATTTTTATGAGAATTTTCATTTTCATTAGGATGTATACAGATTCTATTTGATCTAATATATTCGCAGGCATTCAGAAATTTGTATTTTTCAGGAATAATTTTTTCACATCTTTCCTTGTGGCACTTTAATTAGAAAAGGGGGGGGGTCTTCTTGTGTCTCTTTAATGAGGGAAGAGAGAGACAGATTTAAACAAAATGGTTCTTTGTGTTACAAAGTTTGTCAACTTCTGAACTAGACTATTCAGTCAAAATCAACAGTCAGTAGAAATTTTATATTACTCACTTATATGGGTCCTCCTGATTTCTCAGTTTTGTTTTAAAAGCAAAATGAATGAGTAATTTCCAAACATGATTTATGGGTTATTTGTCCTAATCATGTGAGGAATCTCTTTAAATTTTCTTCTTTTTATTTTTTCTTTCCTTTTCTCAATCAAATATAATCTCATTAGTACATGCATGATCTGCTACTTTCAAAAATCTGTTTTTTTTTTCCTTTATAATTATAACTTTGTGCTTTTTTAGTCATTTTTCAATGAACTAACTGATTTCACTGATGCTTTTACTTCCACATTGTTTTTCAGCATTTTAAGTTTGGATTTTGTAGATCATAGCATTCTTCATAATGTACTATAGTTTTAGAAAGTTCTGATATGCTGATTACAAACTTTCTTTATTTTGTCTGCTATCCCTGATATGTATGGATACACTACAGTATTTATAAGTGTTTTTTCTTTCACTATTTTTGTTGTTGTCTATTTAAGTTTTTTTTTTTTTTTGTTTAATTAATGATAGATTATGGTTAATTATTCTTCACTTGAGTTTGTTCTATGAAACACTTTTTTTTTTTTCAAATCGCTGGTTTCTAAACAAACTTCTTTTACTGTTCACAGTGATAGTATAATTCTATACACAGAAAAATATTTAGCATGTACTTCCAATCATGACATAAACACACACAAAAAAAAACTCATTTTATCATTATAAAACAGAGCAAAAGAAGTTTGTTCAGAGAGCAATCACTTGGAAAAAGAAGTTTTTCATAAATAAAACTTTCATTGACTATCATTAAGAAAATCTTATATAGTCAACAAGAAACATTAAAAGAAAAAAAAAAACAATTATAGATACTTCAGTGTATCCATACACACTGGGGACAAATAGATAATTTTTAAAAAAATCAGCAAATAGAATAATATCAGAACTGCTTTCCAAAGCCATGGTACACTACGAGAAATACTAACCTTTACAAAATCTAAATTGAAAATGCTGAAAAACTAAAACTGCACCTATGAAATACCATGTGAATATAGATGAATAAATATGAGTAAAACCATATAGTCCATTTGACAATGACTAAAAAAGCATAAAATAATGATTAAAAAGGGAAAAGAAAATGTTTCTAAAATAACAAATATACCAATTGAGAAAAGTATTGGACAGAGAAGAAAAAGTAAATTTAAAGAAGTGGTTCACATGATAATGGCAAATAATCTCATAAATCAACCTTCTGTGATTATTCATAATGTCTAGAATTCACTCATTACCTGTCTTTAAGACAAAATGAAGAAATCAGGAGAACCCTCATAGATATATAAAATTTCTATTGATTATTGTCTTTGATAGGATAGCCTAGTTAGTTAGAAATAGGTAATGTTAACATTTATATTCCAGTATTTTTAATTATAAGTTTACAAATGGTTAAATTTTTTTATTTAGTTATAAAAAAAATATAATTATTTAATATTTATGAGAGGAAAAAGTGTTTCAGTAGGTAAATAATATTAGCATCTATTTATTGACTATAAAGCAAAATAATATTACCATATGGAATTCATAAATTTTTTTTACAATGCATGATATTATCAGTGACAGTTTCTTCATTATTATGCTTATCATTATAGTATTTTTCATTTGAATTAATAGCTCTGAAATATTTGCAGGGTTCTGCAAAATAAAGACCACAATAGGTAAATAATCTTACCATCTGTATTTCACTATTTTCAATTGTTGTATTCTTACAAATAGCTAAGTGTCTTTACTTAGCTTAAAAAAAAATTATTTAATATTTATGAAAGGAAAAAAAATATTGCAATAGATAAATAACAGGAGCATCTACATTATTATAATTCTCATGATCTTTAATTTGCAAATTAATAGGCATAATAACTTATAGAAGTCAAAGTGTACTATTTCTTGAATTTCTTTGGTTTTTAAATATCTTGTATTTATTTCAGAGTGTGTGCCTAGATTTGAGGTTGATGAAACATTTATAAAGGAGAATATAGATTTTGAGACAAAAAAAAATGTTAATTAAAAGATTTTTGTTGTTATCTGGGGGGGGGGGGATTTTTAGATAAGAGGAGCTAATTACTAGCCATCTGTAAAAGGAAAAAAAAAACAGCCTTTGAATATCTCATTCTGGACAAAGTCATCTTTGGCAACACCTTCATACAGAAGTCAATTAAGAAGTCATTTCTCATCAGGCTTATCAACTGTAGACTGATGAAGATTTGAATATTTTTTCATTCTTGTTATAACTTATATCTATGGCTATATATCCACCAAAGATAAGTGCTTATTGGGTTTAGTTATTAGCTGGCTATCTGGAAAAAAAAAATCCTAGCCTCAAATTTTATAAGGCTGGATTTGAATTCAGTTTATGCACTATGAAACTCTTTCCACTTGTACTAGTAACTAATTTAGAAATTTCTCATATGATTACTTGTTGTAAATTATAGATATATAAAGAGAGTTTTTTTTAAGAAAGGGATGATTAAGTCATGCAAAAATTAATAGAGTTAATAATTTATAATCCAATGTAAGTTAGACTGCATATGAGGTGTAACTTTTTAATTGGTCCATAAATGTTGTCTAAACAAACAAACAAAAAATTCACTGATGAAACTGGCTGATCTATGAATTTACATGAACTGTGTATTAACCTAATAAAAACCAAAAGCAATACATATCTTGGTACAGACAGCATTGCATTATCTACACACAAGGGTTAAACATATTATACATATTTAAAACAAATAAAATCAATCGCACTTGGAACTCAATTGTTTTATTTGAATGAAGCTATTAAATTATGATTTAGATTTTCAAAAAGAAATGAGGCATTACATAAAATTATTTTAACAGTATAATATCATGTCAGAAATTAGTAAAATAAAAATTTTGATTAACAGCATTTTGAAAAATATAAAGCATTTAATCTAATAATTGGATTAAATGCTTTATATTTTACGACATAAGTAATTTAAATGAGTTTTAAAAAATAACAGAATTATTAATACTTATGGAATAATTAATGCTGTATTCATTTCATTGTTCGATGGAAGCTTCAGACATCACCATTCTATACCATGCATGGTTTCAATTGTATAGAAAATAAAAGTGACAATTTTACATTTATTTTTTATATCATTGATGACAGTACAAAGACAGTTCTCTATTGCCATGCTTTGTTGTTCATTATGCAGTCTAAAAATTTGATAACTTTCATTATATCTTATTACATGGAACACTGAAAAGTTGTCATAAAAAAACATCAAAAAAATTATTAAAAAAAAACAATAACTGAGAATGCTAATATATATGTATATACACATACATATCAATATTTTAAAATATACATAACTACATGTAAATAAATCTTACAAATAAAATCTTTCTATGTTTAAGTTTATGCATTCAGATTAAACTGCAAATTACAAATCAGTTGCTGAGAGGCCTACATAGTTCTTCCTCCTCCTCATCATCATCACTGCCACTGTTGCATTTTCGGCATCCACACTTTATATCACTTTGGAATTTATCACAATTTTGCTTCAACTTTGGCATGAATATTCTAGCTTGATATGATAATGATGTTTTATGAGGAGAAAATTGTAAACGAATAGGACTAAGTGTGTGATCATAATGAGGTGAAGACTGTTGCTTAGAAGGAGAAGAAACAGGTGTTATGAAGGATGAAATATGTTTTTTTTCATCTTCATCTAAAACCTCAGGTAACCTTGTGAGAATACTTTTCTTCACAAATCTATCTGAGTTTGAATTATTTTTTATATCTATTTCTATTTCATTACTGTTGGAATTTTCCTTACATAGAATTGGAAAAGATGTTTTAACTTCTGACATTATACTTTCATATGTCTTAATGAACTAATATGAATTTCAAAATCTGATCATGTATCAAGCTAAATAAGTTATAGCAAAAACAATTATTAGTTGTTCGTTTTGATGAATAAAGTTTACTAGGTGTAATCTCTTTGACCATTTTGTCATATTTCTTCTATGTCCTAAGAATTATTTATAAACCACCAATGTATAATTTTCTAAAAGATTATTGCAATTAATTGAATCAGTATATATAACAGATGATTCCTAAATGAATAAAACATTAAATATACTCATTTAGAGCATTGAGATCCATATGTAACCTTTCTTGAAATATAATAAGGTCATCTAATCATGTTTCTAATAGAAGCAACCATTCTTTTACAACTTCAGAGCTGGAAAGAAAAAAAAGACATTTTCTTGAAAAATAATAACAATTTGTATATATATGTACATAATATTAGAAATGACTTAATGTACTATGCATATATCACTTAAAAAGTATAATAAATAAGTAGGTTAAAGAATCCTTAATTATTTTCCTGCAGGTCAAAGATATCTACAACAATCTCATAAAAAATAATGTAAAAAAAAAAAAAAACATTATTTACCAAATTTACAAAAAATAAAGTGTTCTGAATTCAGATTGTTTTTCATTTTTGTTTTACCTTCTAATTGAGAGTAGCTATATACTCATTTAATGGATGATTAGCTCTTTGATTGTGGGGTATCTAACCTTTTAGAATCTGAAATTTTTTTTTTAGTTTTACCTGACCTGAAATCACAGGAAAAAATAGTCACATAAACTATCAGATAAATTAAAACATCCCTTTATAATAAAAAATAATGTATAAATAAGCATGTCTTGAGTGTATTTGCATAAAATAAATAAACTAGAAATCTGATATAAAGGAAAACAAAAATTGGTATCCTTATGGACAAATTGTAAAGATCTGTTAATCATTAGAAATGCAGAAATGCCTGGAAGAAGGAAGATAATGAGTTAGTAATATTAAAAAGGTCAAACAATTTTTCTTTAAAAAATTATTAAAAAAATGGTAATAATATAAAAAGTAGTATTATCAATCATGAATCAAGATTTCACAAGTTAATGTAATCTAATCATGTAAGGAGAAAATCTCTACATTATGCAAAAAAATCATAATATATTTAAAATGGATTAAAATTTATTTAAATAAAGTCTTTATAATATTTTTACAAATTTGAGATGTTATAATAAATTACATTAAAAGAAAGTATGGCAAGGAATACAGATTAGCTAGATATTGGTTACTTGTAATCTGTTTTTTGAATAGTCAACTAACATACATATATAATTATTCATAAAATAATAAATCCAAAATTAAAAAAGGATGAAGATAAATCTTAGATTCAAGGCCATAAGAGTTGGTAAAGAGTTTAAATTATAAGGTGCTATTTTTTATGTTAATTTTATTAAATAATGTCAATTATTTATGGAAGATTCGGGGAAAAGGAAATCTTTGAAAAAAAAATGTTGCATAATACCAATTAATAAAATTTAAACATTGTAAAAATGAAACTAAAATGAGGTAATTTACTATATACAGATTATAATCTTATTTTTGTTTTATGGTCAATGTTTTGACACTCATCTGACTAATACAAATTAAATCAGATCTTTACTCTTTGGCTTTACCTTCAGTTTTTTTTATCAAAAAAAAGTTAATTTATTTTCTAGTTATTTTTATTACTAAAAGTAAAAATAATAACTTAAGCCTGCAATAACAAGAAACAAATATTGTAATTTCTTAGATGTCTATAGTATATTAAACAAAACATTTAATTTTATAATGACAATTTAACATTTTCTTATTTACTATGTTTTAAGCTTCTCCAAAAAATTATAATAACAAAAATTTTACTTATTTTAACATATCTCAGAAATATAGGTCAGTATTCTATCTGTATGGGATCTTTTCACACCAATTATAAGAGTAAGGGACATATTCAATTATTAAATATTTTCTTTAATGTATAGGATAAGCTTATGTTAATGAAAAAAAGTCATGTTTATTATTTCAAAGAAAAAAAGTTATGTGAAAAAATTTTAGATATAAAAATAATCTCAAAATCTGCATTTTGAAAGTTTTCAGAAAATATTAAATAGATTATAAAGCAGCTCAAAGACAAGTTGTTAGATAACTGTGTAATAATAATATTTGATTATCATTAATTGTAGTTTATCTATTCTAATTAATATAAAGTGGCATCTCTAATATCATCACTGGTAGTAATGTGCCATTTTCTTAACAAATTATTTAAAGGTATCTGTAAAGATATCTAGCTGTAGTTTTGAATTTTTTTTTTTTTTTTGATTTCTTGTTAGTTACTGATCAGTGTGATTGAAAGTAGTGACCTGCCTGTTTATATATCAGATTTATACATAAGAGAATTAATCTGCCAGGCTAATGACAGAGTTTGAAATCCAGTAGAGTAATATATATATATTTTAAATTCCTGTCACACTTAAGATTTTTTTTTTCAGGTGGTTTACCCATAACCAACTCAGATAACCAAGATTTAAAAAAAACATTCAAACACTCACTATTTGATATTTAGCAAGCCTAGAGAATTATGTCATCTTGATAACTATAAGTAGAGAGGCCATTCCAGACGTTTTTACTTTGCAATGATCAAGTATTATTGCTTGGTCATAATATAGTTATTACATTTTAAATATTTATTTAAAAATTCTGTAATCTATCTTCGTCATAAAACATTTGTAAATTAGTAAGAAATCAATTCTAAAATAGTGAATGAAGATTTATAAATTAATAATAAACTTATAAAAATGAAATTTTTTTTTATAAATATGTATATTTAATTTTATCAAATCTTTTCTAATAGAAATATAGTATGAAGCTTAAAAGGCAAACAGTTTCCACTTCCATCCTCTATAGAAAAACAATGAGTCAAGACATTATTCACCAGTTTACCAACTGTTAGATGATGATTACAGTTTTCCCATTCTTGTTTAATTAGCCCTCTAGTTTCGAATAGTTAAATAACTAACTGTTTTATATATACGCAAGCAGCATATTGCCTCGCAGTGTAAAAATCTGCAGAGAAATTTGCAAAAAAAAAAAAAAATCATTCATTTTTTACTTTTACAGATGCAGGCAGATAATATTAAGATTATTAGTGTTTTCGTCTAAAGAATTAAAAAAAATGTTGTAATACAAATATTCCATTTTTAAAAAATTAAATGAACAAATGATGCATTTTAATTTACTAAATTGTTTTCCTTGAATTTTATACAATTGTAAGCTTCGTAGGTTTTTATCCCCTTAGCAATACAAGGAAGCCATCTATTGATATAGTTATGAATTAAAATATGAGTTAGCATAAGTCATATTATTCAAACTTAAAATAATGTTTGGAATTACCAAACTTACTTTTATAAAATATACAAATATATGTTATTGTTGTTTTCAAAAATACAATTAACATAATAAGATATAAATTTAAAAGGCATAAAGATACAAGTTGCATATGAAGCAATTAAAGTTGCTTATTTTTAGAAGTAAATACAATTAATATTTTAACATAGAGTATTTAGTCACATGTGTAACTTGAAATAAATATAAAAGTAATATTTAAAAAAATCTGATTGATTTAAGTTAATTTTTTTTATACTTTTATTTATTTTGAATATTTAATTTATTATAATAGGCCATTTATATATAATGTGTATATTATACAGCTTTGAAGAAATGGTTAATAAAAATTGTCAGCTATTTTTTAGTGTGGAATAATAAATTATGGCTTTTGCATTATGTAAAGAGTGCAGAAAAATGTGTTATTGATTATTTTGAAAATAATAAGTAATTATCAGAATTATGAGCTTATCCCAAGTTAAACTTTTTTAAATGCTAACCCATATAAGTTAATCCAGGAGTAGAAAATAATTTTCTTTTTTCTCTTTTTTTCTATTTCAGTATAAATATTTTTTATGCATGAAGAGCCATTCTCCTTCCTTTTATGATTTGGTTAATTTCTCAGGAAGTTAATAAAGAAAGTCAAAGCATTCGTTGGGAAGCGAACTTGTGAACCCGAGACAACTGCTTGTAAGACAGCTGTGCTGACCACTCGGCCACCAATGCTTTTCCCATTCATTACAAAATAACATTTTTTGTACCTTTTTTTTTTCCTTTGATAGGAATTGATTCATGAACTTTTAATTCCATAACCACCCAAGATTACTATTATGAGCTAACTGGTTAAGAAATTATATAAAGCTACAATGATATGGCAGACAGTCCTAGATGATGCAAATGTCATAATAATGATTAGAATTATGTGCTTGTCCTCAAGTGAACTTGTTTTTTTGATGCTAGGCCATATAAGTTATTCCAGAAGAAAATTTTTTCTCTTTTTATTTTTCTTGGCAAATATGTTTTAGAATTAAAGAAAATAAAATATGAAAGCAAAAAGTTTAATTAATTTTAAAACACGTTAAAAATATTAAATGCATCATATAGTTATACTATGCTTGCTCTTGCTATAACTAATTATTTTATCTCATGTTTACGCTCATGTAAATCTTTAAAAAAATATATATACAGTAATATTTATTTTTCGAATTCAGGAGGCATCTTAAAAAATGGTTTTTAAATACCAAATGAAAGATATGACTGGGCTGCATCCATAAAAAATGCTTATTATAGCTATTTTCATTGTTATGCTATGATCATCATCATACAAAAAATTGATGCAATTTTCCACAGTTCTTCTGTAGCTACAAATAAACCAATTATTATTTAACTTGATGAAATACAATGCATATAAATACCAAGTACTGAAACATTTTATTGCTTAACTTTATTTTGTTATATATACAGTGAACTCTTTTTCAGTATCAATTGTCTTTTTTTCCATCACAAATTCTGTCATAGAAAAATGCTTCCATGATTTTTCTATTTATTTATATATATATATCATTGACAAACCATACATTCAATATTTATTCACATGGATAGATTTTTAAAATTTGAATTGATATTTTTATTTTATTAAAATAACATTAGTAATAATAAATATATCTTACATCTTTCTTTTAATTTTTATAATTCAGAGATACATTAACAGTTTTTGTAACTTTAGAAAGTATTTAATCTCTCCTCTTTCAAACTTCTGAATTCTATAAACTTTAAAAAAAAAAAAAAAAATTTTTTTTGTTTGGTTACAAGTTTAAAGTCTTTTAAAAAAGTTTTTATTTTGTTTGTAATATTCTAATAAAAATTTAATATTTTCAAAATCAACTGAAACAGTACATTTTATCATAAACAAATAAATATCAAATTATTTCTACAATATAAGTAATAATTTGATATAATTTATTTTTAAAAATAATATTAATTTTGATTTTTTAAACTTATTCTAATTATTGTATTAAAGTTCTATATATAAAGTGAATTCAACGTATACACACACACACATTTTGCAAATAGTAAAGAATGTTTTGAATTAAAATACTGGAGTTTCATTAAATAATCATTAAATTGCTTCTTATATTTATAGACATTATTATTTTTATATATCTATCATTTACTTTTTCTAGTTCCTTGAAAAGCATTTGCTTGAAAGTTCCCTATACACATCTTTATTCTATTTTTGTTTATGGACTTTTTTCACATGACTTTGATTTTGTATTCTTCAGGAACAAATTCAATACTTACTTTTTATATGAATTGATTTGATCTAACATATTCAATAAATTTGCCTGATTAAAATATCTATTTAATTTTAATTCTTAGAATATTTCTATTTATCTTTCTAAAAAATGATTTTTAATTTTAAAAAAAATTGTTTGCATTTCAGATTACTACACATTCTCAAATAAATCTTCAGAGTTGTCTGACTTTTGTTTGAATATATGAGCAACAATATGCATTCCTCTTCAACTTTATTATATAAATGAAGCAGCCAGATAAGGGAAATTGTAACAAATAAAATCTAGTTATTATGCATTTGTCCAATTCATGAATTAGAGATATATAAAAACCAAATTAAGATTTTAATATAGGTTTTCATATAGTTTATTTGAACACATTCTATTATAATTAAATAGTTCACTAACATTCTTTTATGTTTTTACTATTTGGATTGTATTTTTTTTTTGCAAATATTTTTTAGAAATATATCTAAAAATAAAGTTAAATATACAGTGAAGCTGTGAACTATGCTATATTTTGCTCCACACCTCACATTTAATATATATAACACATAATAGTTCACTTTTGTTGACACATTAGTTAGAATAGAATACTTATTATTTACTAAATTATTAAGTGTACAGTACTTTTCAACATGCATATATATATATAACAGATGATTTTTCATATGTGTATATAGACAAAATTTAAAAAAATAATAATATAATTAATAAAAAACATTAAGAGGAACATATTTACATATATTTTACTAAGTGTGTGTTCAAACATACATTCACTGAGGCAAGAAGAATAAAAAAAGGAAAACTATTATATTTTCATTTTTAGAATAAAGTATATAGCAAAATGTCTGACTTTGTCACTATTAAATATGGTCTCGCAATTTTTTTTTTTTTACAATATATTTTTTTCTTTTATAGAAATATAATAGATTAGTCTAATTAGCAAGAAATTACAAACTCTTTTATTTTTATATAAATATGTTTCAAAATTTTGCAAAACTTTTACCATTACTCCTAAAATATAATTTATTATGCAAACAATGTATAAATTTGGAAAGTATAGTAAAAGAAGAATAAAACGTATGTGCTTTCAATATAAATGGAAGAAATTTTATTAATATATATAATTGTGTACAGCACTCAGAGGAAAAAATTATGGCTACTGAAATACCATAAAATTTGCAAATTTTAATGTATTTTTGTTTGTTTATTTACTTTTTTGTTTATTTGTTTACACTTTTCTTTGGATAGAATAGAAGTCATGAAGTTAGATATAGCATAGTTTGCAGCTCACTGCCTATTGAAAAAAGATGAATATGATTTTTTATTTATTATTAACACTGTCACTTTGTAATACTCTGATTATTTATCAAGAACATAGGAAGTATGTAATTAGAGAGAGAAAGGTTTTAACCTTACTCACATGTGCCTTAAATTTTTATATAATAGCCAAACAATGTAGTTTTGACTATATAGGGACCCCTCAAACCTCAACACAAGATAGAAGTTTATAAAAATAAGAGCAGCCATCTTATTTTTAACCTCAATTGTTAATTATATAAATCAATCTGAAGAATCTTGATGTGAATGTGAAGATATTACTCTCTTCACTTTTAAATTCACTATTTCCTTTCACAAATTAACTTATGTGAAATCTTGCTGTTTACAATGAGTTAATATTAAGATCTTTTTTTTTAATGGAAATACATACTTCCTATGCCCTTGATAAATATTCAAAATGTTACATTAGTTTTTATATTTCCATTTTTTAAAAAAAGATCTTAATATTAACTCATTGTAAATTGCAAGATTTCATACAAGTTAATTTGTGAAAGGAAATGGTGGATTTAAAAGCGAAGAGAGTAACATCTTCATGTTCTCAAATCAAGATGATCCATATTGTCCTATATAATTAACAATTTAGTTTAAAAATAAAATGATTTTAAATAGTATATTCTCAATTGTCAATTATAAAAATGTAAACTTAATATATTTAATAGAATATAGCAGACATTTGAACTGTTATGTAGGTAAAGGCTATGTTTTATTTCTAAAAAAATTGCTAGTAAGATTTTACTTCTTTTCTATAATAAAAATAAATATTATTATTCAATACAATAAATAAATAATCATTTTTATTTTTCTCTCAATTCAAATCAAATATCTTTAAAATGAAGATATATATAATACAATTTGTTTAATATTTCATTTACACTTACATTCATTCTTTCATTTATTCTGGGTTTAAACTTCTTATCTAATTAGTACTCTTATAATTATTTTAATCTATTTTAACATTAAATAAATTAAATATTCCACAAACAAATAATTCACCATTGTTTTCCTTATTTCTAACTTATTCAAATGATTCCTATCTTTGAACTTCAAATGAATTTAATAAAATAAAAGAACATATGATAGACCTACATGTTAGAATATATAGAAAATTCAATTTCACTGATTTAATATTTCAAATGATTGAATGAAAACCTCTAGTAGAAATATTTAAAACAGCTGAATGAACAAACAATTAATATTTTGTTTTTTTATTTATTTAAATATTTCCTTTAGTTAATTTGTATATATTCATTGTTTCTATATACATATAAATGGAACACAATTACTTGTCTATACACCTGCTTACAATTGTTTTAATCAGAGGACTGGTTTTCTTTAGTAAATACAGCCAACTGACTTTTCAAAACTTAAATATTAAAAAGCACTTGCAAATCTGATAACTTAATAAATTCCTTTAGGTTAATAATCTTTTTTTATTAATCATCTGCTGACCACTTATATATTAGACCTGCTATGCCCTTCCATATTTGTATCAATTTGCTAATAACTTTCTGATCTTGTGATGTGTCCAAATAATGTGTACACTTGCATCTTGTACAAACTTAAAATGATAAAATTCATTAAAACGGATCATATGTACATGATATTTTTGCAAGATTTACAAAGTTATCGGTAGTTTGAATATGTATGTGAAAAGGCGTAGCAGTTCTAATATATAACACTAATTGTACCAGACTAAATCTAACAATACTAAAAATATTAATTTCTAACAATATTAAAAATATGAATTTCATACAAAAATAAATCTCAAAAAGTACATTTTTAACAATGCTAAAAATATGAATTTCACACAAAAATAAATCAAAGTTTTATACAATTCCCAAATGTCACTTTAAATAAGAACAAAACAATCACTAAATTATGAAACTCTTAAAATAT
This sequence comes from Epiperipatus broadwayi, assembly GCA_028023455.1. Lineage (NCBI taxonomy): Eukaryota > Metazoa > Onychophora > Udeonychophora > Euonychophora > Peripatidae > Epiperipatus > Epiperipatus broadwayi. The sequence goes on from JAQFVV010006220.1 coordinate 10,666,945, forward strand.
ACATATATGGTAATTATAGTGTAATATATAATAGGAATTGTCTCAATGAAACAATCAATTTGTCTGTTCAACTTTATTTTAAGTGGATAAATTTTGTTTCAAATTGGAAACTAAAAGTAAAATTTTTTATTTTTCCCAAAATGGAGACTACATAACAAGTGATTGTGCAATATAATGCTTGCACAGGATCTTCATCAGAAATGTTAGTAAGTAGTAAATGTATTTTTTTCAAAAACAGAAAAAAAAAAATTTAAGTTACTACACTTTCATTATTTCTTCAATGTGATGGACTAATTAATTTTTTTGATATCATCCAGTATGATTCACATAAAAATGATCGGTAATGGGCAGCTCATAATTCAGTAGTTTTATAGGCTTTCCAGCAGTCTGAATAAATTGTTGATTCCTCTTTCACATTTTGTTTGGTGGCTTCTAACAGAGTTGCCACTGTTCTACCATGAATTCTCATGATGAAACACATCAATCTACCAGCACAAGCCATCAAATATCCATTGTTCTGGAAGAATTCATCTGGTTTTTTTTTCTTTTTGTGCAAAAGGCTCTCATCAATTTCAGTGATTTTATTAGAGTCTCCAATTTTACATTTTTCTCTGCTAAACCAAGCTGTTTTGCCCCATTTTATGGATGTTAATTTACGAGCCCAGCTGTAAATAAATTGGCTCACTGTTAAAAATGGAATTCTGGAACCCTTCAACCACGTTCCCTTACAAATGCCTATTTTATTATGATATTCTTGAATGTTACAACACCATTGCTTATACAAAGTGTGGATATACTCAACTGCATTGATCTCATTTTGTACTGTTTAAAAAAAAAAAAAAAATGTAGTATTAATCAGAAAATTGGAAAAAATAAATCAGCACTGAAGTAAAAAACATTTTGAGAAAAACTTGTCTGAACAAAATCTGGACAATAAATGAAAGTGTAAATTTATCATGTTATTGAATGAGATAGGAGAGTTTATTTGACATGATCACAAGGTGAGACATTTATCATAAATGTGAAAAGGCATATAATCTCATCTACATTGCAGGACTAATACATAAGTACCAAAAAAATTTAACTATTTTCTATCAAACTTTACAAAAAGTAATAATTAATGAATTAATTATATAAAAAAAATCCAACAACATATGCACAATATATATATGCTATGCAAAAATTTTTACAAAAATCATATATACAAAAAATTATTGTGCATTTGTATTTCATTTCAAATACAAGAAAAATACAGTATTGGTTAACTTATTAAATAATAATAATTATGGGATAAAAAATAGACATTAGAAAACTAGGTAATTCAAGAATGTAATAGTGTTATGTTTCATGTTCATATCAATAAAGTCTTAAATTTACGAATATAAAAAAAACTTTCTATTTTCTCTTTCTGTAATGAAGAAAAAAATTGTTCTGTAATATGACCACTCTTAAATCATCAATTGAGTGATTTAGTAAATTAAAGCATTTAGAAACTGGTCAATGTTCATATTTATGTAAAATGCCAAATCTATGATTAGTTATTCTAATGTATATGAAAACATAAATCACACATACATAAAATTGAGATAATATGGAAATACACAAGATAGAAGATAATAGACCAATTGCAATAAAATATAATAACTAAAACATTAATCCAATAATTATATTACAAGAAGTAAACAACCAATATTACAATCAGCGAGAATAGTAAAGTGTAACATTCCTTTAAAATATGTAAGTGTATGTGCATAAAATCTTTTTTTTTTTTTCAAATATTTATTAAACACATACAATGTTTACAGTGACAATTATGTATACATGGTAAATTAAAAGAAAAGCTAGAATTACAAACATAAAGAAGAATTACATGAGTATAAATAAATATAAGATAGTATTATTCTGGGCAAGAGGTAACCCTGAATACCTGGTCTACTGTTAACACACAAGTAGGCCAATTAAGCTCACCCAACTCGACAAATTGCCTCACACTATCAAGAGTCACTTAGTCAATCTAGAGTTTAGTCAGATCACCATTGGAAAAATCACTACAACTATGAAGGCTTAGGTACTTATGCTAAATCTGATGTGTTCAGTTAAATATTATCCATTTTGATAACATAAGGATCTGAACTTCTGATTATTAACAAAACCACTTTCAGCAATATCTTAGACAAAAGAAACAAAGCATTTTACCAGCAATCATCCTTACAATGCAATCAGAGTCCATGTTTCCTCGAATAATACTTTTGGAGCTAGGAGCATACTCACGGTTTTTAAATTTTATAAGTTTATTCAGAAAGACTTTTCCCTCATGAATTGCACCAGGATTAAAAACTATTTTACAATGAATAGACCAGAATGCATAGTTGATAAATAATGACAACCTAATAGTAGGGATGGATCTTGTCTTAATACTGTCCTTAAGAGAGATAACAAGGTAAAAATTCACTTTAAGGTTATCAGCAATAATCCTTCTAGATCTCCAGAGTCCATGGCATGAGTAGTCAATTGGAAAGATTATAAGTGAAAAATTAAATGAATTTATTTACTGAATATTGCTAGTCAACTGATAAATTATTTATTAGATAAATTTATTAATCAAAATCCCGACAACTTAAAAATTTCATAAAAATTCAATTACTATTGTTTACTATCTTAATGTTAAGGGTTATTTATTTGTAAAATAAACAATTGTATATTTTATTAGGATTGAATATTGTAAAATAGGGTATAATATTAAAAAATGTAATAGTTAATTTAGTCTTGAAAATTGTCACTTCAGACTCTCTAGATGCTCAAACTTGTCTGCTTCCAATGGTTATCCTAGCAACAAAACAAATTTTTCCCATACAAACTTGAACAATGAAGAACTTTGGGTAATTTTAGATGATATCACAGACCACATGATTGCAAGTTGTAAATATAATCTCTTGTTATTACTAAATTACAGTGCACAAAGAACCCTGCCAGGTTTAAATTTAAAATAGCGATTTTATTAGCCTTCTTTAATATGAAGGAGCAGAGAAACCTGCTAAGCATTATGACAGTAATAATAATTATCACTGAATATTATTCAAAAGAAAACAAAATCTTAATATTTTAAGTCATTAATTGAATTTCAGAATCACTTATGAGATGTTACTACATATAATAATAATACTTCAATAATCATTTGTATCTTCTTTAAAACTGGATTAACTTATTAGAAATAATATTGGCTACATCTCCCTACAGACTTTTTGAATGTTGTAAATCTCATTAATTTATGGATTAACTTATTGCAATTAGGCATATAAAATCGCAATGAAGGTTATTTAAACATCACATGATCACCATTTCTTATGCTTGCTCATAACTGTTATTAAAACAGGCAAAATCTCTTCATATAGTACTGCCATTCAGTGCAAGTCAGAATAATCAATGGATGCCAGAAGGCTTGTGCATAGATCTAAGTGCAGTGCTCTCATATCCAAGGCTTCTCACTGAAGAAAGCCACAAGCTAGAAACTAGTCTGGAGATATTCAATTAGGCACTAGATGGGGATTTTATGCACAAGCCTTCTGCATCCATTGATTACATTGGCTTGTCCTGAGTGGCACTACTGTATGGAGAGTTTTGCCTGTTTTAATAACAATTATGAGCAAGCCTAAGAAATGGTGATCGTGTGATGTTTAGTGGTTTTAATACTAATCCTGCCTAGTAGGATAGTGGTGGCTATAGTTATTAAAGAACCAAAGGCATTAAAATGTATGGGTACTCAACTGAGTTCAGACCTATATGACTATATAAGCTAATGAGCTTGGATATCCATTGATTACTCTGGCTTGCACTGAGTGGCACTACTGTACGTAGAGTTTTGCCTGTTTTAATAAAACTATTTAAACTGATTTGAGACAATGGATTACTTATTCCTTGCTGGGTGTTACACTTTATTTTAAAAATGATCTGAACTACAACTGGATAGATTTGAATTGCTCAAACTAATGAATCATACAATTCCTGAATTTCATGTATGATAAATACCAATTATTAGTATATTCTTTAAACATTGCTTCCAAATAGATTTATAATTGTTAGCATTATACCTTAGAAACAATGCTAAAATATTATAAGTTATAAATAAAATTTCTATAAGGATTAACTGCAACAATGACACAAACCATAACAGGAATAATAATTGTGACTTAGTGAAATTTTTTGAAAAATATTATTGATCTATGCTATAGGTTTCATCTTTCAAATGGATTACTCTATCATAAGAATCTAGTTCTAAGTACATATTATAATATTAAAAAAAAGAAGAATTGTTTTTGAACAGTAAATGGATCTGTAGATTATTAGTTAAAGAAAATTATATAATGAGTTTCATTCTTGATTTGTTTAAATTATTTGTTTTATAACTATTATTATAAATATGATATTAATAAACTCAAAATAATACTCATAGCACAAAGGTACATGTAACTATCTTAGATTAGTAATACAATTGGGTATAAGTGTAATATCTATTTTAATATTTGTAATTGGAGATATTGTATGAAGTTGAAGATAATGTCCAATCTCCATAAACCCATTCTGTTTAATTTATTACTTGTTTTATGGGTCCTTGATTTCATCATGCTATTTGATAAATAAAGGTATTCTGAGTAGGTCGTTAAATAAATATGGAAATTTTACTTTTGTCTGTGCCCAGGAAAAAGTGTATAGGATTTTGTAAATGCTAAATTATGCAACAAAGCAATCTTTTGACATTGATGATTATAGACTCATGAGTTAATTGAGAGAGACTTCTAAACATAGACTTAAAATTTTAAAAGATAGTGTAAGCTAGAAAGTATATCTAATTATGCCATTAAGACATAATTGTCAGATTTTATGAAGTCATATTAATAGTAGAGAATTAATATTGTTACTTGGGTAAATGATTTACTCCTGTTCTGAACAGAGTTAAGAAATTAGATCGATACCTATAAATGAGGTTACTATGCCAATTATTATTGTAAAGGTATACAAGGACATGATAAAACATTCTCATATACATACAATCACAACCCAATATTAAGTCTTTAGTAGAGAAAACAAATCAATACAATTTTAAAATGTTATTTTAAAGAACTTTTATTATTAAGAGTATGTTTTGTTGTTTGTTAATAATTTTATTTGTTTATATAATTGTTCATTAATAATAAATTATTATTTATAATACAGTTGTTTGTCATTGATTACAATCATCATCATTTACATGCTATCTGAATAAACTAAGTCATATTTTTATTTCATTATATTCACTCTTTTATTGAAATTTATTTGTAGTATTGCTTACTTCCATCTTTAGCTAAAATACAGAATTCAATAAAATATGATAAGGTGCAACAAAATCCCATTGATATCTTCATCATATCTAAAACAGATATAATTCTTTTAAATAATAATTGATTAAATTTAATTAAGAACCCCCAAGATAAATAATCAACTTAATAATACATGTAATATGAGAATGAGAGAGTTAAATTGCTAGCCTTACATGACTAAACATACTTGTTTGTATTAGAATAATTCTTTAACAATTGTGCAGTATTACACGTAGATACACAAAGAATATTCTATGAATCTATTCTAGTAACCATTATTACAATCACACAAGCGTAAGATTATAGAATAATTATCGTACCATTTCCAACCTTCTTCACTTAACAGTATAAAAAATAGTATTGTTAAGTGTATAAGGTAGGAAATGATATATGTATAGAAAACAATAAATAAGGAAAGGAGGAAGAAAAAGAAAATTCTATTATTATATTTACCAAATGGATAAATAAATATGCTTTCATCTTAACTTCATTTCTGAGAGTTTATGTCTGATAGAAGCACATCTAATATAAATGCACTTTTTTCTCAACTGAGCTTCTGCTCATCTCTGATGTGGAGTGATCTTGGATTACAGTAGTCATGCGATACAACACTCTCTTTATATTTGCAATTTTTTGAAAACACATTAGATTTTTCTTCAAATATTCTCATTTTATAATCTGACTGAAAATGAATTTTCGTAATCCTGTGCAAGGAATTATTCGGGATAGGGGATGCTTTTATCTGTGAAGCTCTCATAAATTCTAATTATCTGAGAAAACTAACCTAATGCATGAAGTGCCTGTGCACAAATGCAGTCCTAATTCCATATTATCATCCCATTTCAAAAGACTAGAATCCTACTTTTTCCACCTTCTTAAAGATCTCTTAAATGAATGTGATCACATTCTCTATAAAACTTTTTATGAATTATTTCATTTTTATCAAAATCCATTTTTTATTAAATGCATTAATGAATTGTGATATTCTAAAGGCAGATTTAAAATTTATTTATTTCTTTTTTGTATTTCATTGTATATAAAAAACATGCACTTCAGTTTTTTTCACTTGATTAATTCTTATCACTTCAAATTTTGGTGTTGAATCCTAAAATTTTCCATTTCATGTTTTGATAGTTAAAACAATATAATCTAAATCATTACATTAATATGTGTTTCTGGCTCTTAGTAATTATTCCTTTAAAACTGTGTTTCATATATTTCAAAAATATGTGATGGAATAAAAGTTTGAAATGTATCTAAAAATATATACATAAAATTAAAGTATATCTGGAAAAAAAACTGTGTGTATAAAGTTAAATTATTACATGTGCTATATATATATCTTGCACACTTGAGAAAGTGAAGTGGATATTTCAAAATGCATCCATGATGAGAGAGATTAGTCTGACTTCTGGGCTAATGGAAGTTGCAATTTGAGTGAGTTAAGTGAATGATGAAATGATAAAAACAAAAACTTAAAAAATATAACTTAGAGCATTATATTAATATATGTTCCTGGATCTTAATATTTTTTCCGTTACAGCTTTTTTTCCATATCATTATTTATAGGCTTTATCTCTTCATTTCATTTTATATTTATAATTGATAAAAATTAGTTCCTGTTTTTTTTTTTTTTAATTTTAAATTTAATATGTTAAATTCAAAGTACAAATGGGGGGGGGGGGTCATTTTATTAAACCTGTATACTAGCACGATTTAAATTGTCAAAATTGTTTCAGTAAATGAACATAAGCCGTTACTAAAATCCGTCCACTTTTATTTTTTTTTAGTTATGCGTCTAAATTATATTTTTATGAACTAGATATCTTTACTTATATATGTGTCATGAACTTGCATCTTTGATATAAAATCTGACATTGGTCAATAAATGAAAATGTTGCGTTTACCTTGTTGAGATCATACATTTAATAAATTTAGATTCAATACAACAAAATTATAATTTTTTTCAGAATAAAAATATCACTCTTATTTTAAATTAAATGCTATTTACAACAAGTGATTAAGTCAATATTTTTTTCCGAAAAAATTAAAGATAGATATATTTCCCGGCATTTAATTAATATTGTAATTTGTAAACAAACATTTAACATAACATCAACTGGTAGACATAAAATAGCAGAAATCTCAAATTTGATTAAAAAGGAACTAAACTTACCTTATTATATTAAAAATTTAATTAAACTCTTGTTTATAAATGAAATGATGAAAATTCTTTTATTTTATTTTATTAACGGACTGAGTCATCATAACCGCAAAACTCCGTTAGCAGCCATTTCAAAATTTGGAGCATTTCATCACGTGCGCACATTCAACCAATAAATATTTAAGGCACAGTTTATGATGATTCGTGCGCGTGTGTATACATATGTATTTAAATTATCTTATTATGTATACATTAAAAAAAAAAAAAGATTCTGCCTGATTTTGATCTCGCTCACGTTTTTTTTACTTCTCCCTTTTCTTTCAGAGTTGAATTCGTAGATTGAAAGAATAAATAGAAATATATATATAATTATTTCAATAAATTAGTAGATAACTGGAGTGATATAAAAGAGAGAGAGAGAGCAATAATTGAAATGAATAAATAAATGAATTGGCAGAAAAGTTGTAGATTTATAATTAGTTGTATAGAAGGAAAAAATAATAATTATATTGTTTTTAAATATTTTTAAAAATAATGTAACTTGAATTTTAAGTTATCTATTTGAAGTCATTTTGTTTGTTATATTCAGAACATTTTTTAAAATATTTTAACATAATGTGCTAGTGGTCTCAGGCATTAAACGTTTCTGGATCAATTCTTACTGAGAAAATTTATATATATTAATTTGTCTACCATTTAGAACAATTGACTATATGAATTTATCTGACATTTCTTGCTATCCTATAACATAATTTATTCAAATATCTCATTACTGAAGCTAACATCATAAAATTTAATGATGAAAACAAAAAAATATGTTTATTTAAATAAAGTTTTTATTATCATCGTTAATAGAATTCATAAAATAGCGTGGCCATACAATTATGACAGCCAAGATTTAATTGTAGCTCATATTTTCTAGAAGCTGTAAAGTTATCTTTTAAGATAGTAGTTGACACTTGAAAGCAATAGATATAAAGAATTTCTCATTATGGATCCAAACTGATATTTTATGATGATTTTTTATTTATCTATCTATAACTGTAGATTACTTTAAAATGCTGAAAGATTGCGTGAGTTTTTTTTTTTTGGAGGGGAGACGGGACGGTGATGACTATCTAGTATTAAATGAGATATTTTGGGACTTCGTGAAGTTAAAAGAAATGGTGTAGAAACAAGTGATTTGATGAGCTTTATTATAAAAGCACAAATTTAGAAGCACAATTAAAAAAGTAGAAAAACTACATTGTGGGGATTGATAGTATATTAGACAGGATAGTATAATTAAGTTTCAACTTAATGGAAAATATCAAATGCAAATAATTCAGGTTTATGCCTCAATAAATTCTCATTGTGATGAGAATGCTTTTTATCAGAACAAATTATAATGACGGATTTTAACACTAGAAATGAAAATTAATTGAAAGTGACATGAACAAATTTGGATTTTGTGACAAAAATGAGAAAAGAAATATGGTTGCAGAATTTATAGAATAAAAAAATCTTTATTTTATTTATTCTATTTAAAAAAAAAAAATCCAGAGGCAAATGGGCATGGAGGTATACAAACGAAGGTTTAGCAGAAATGGATTACATTTCGATTAACAAAGATTAATGTTGTCAAGCATTGGTGATTGAGAGGTCAGCAACAGCTGCTTTACAAGTAGTTGTCTTGGGTTAGCGGGTTCACTTCCCAGCTGATGCTATGACACATGAGAAAAAAAAAACAAAGATTAATGTAGATAACATAAACATCACATGATCACTATTCCTTATGCTAGCACATATCTGTTATTAAAACAGGCAAAACTCTCCATACAGTAGTGCAACTCAGTGCCAATTAGAGTAATCAATGGATGTCAGAAGACTTGTGCATAAAATCCCCATCTAATGCCTACTCATCCAATATCCCCAGACTAGTTTCTGGCTTGTGCCCTTCGTCAATGAGGAGCTTTGGATCTGAGAGCACTGCAGCTAGATCTTAGGATCTAATGCAATCCTCCAGCAGCCAACTTTTATCTCTACTTAACTACAAACCTGAGAATAAAATTTGAAAACACAATAATATATCAATCTAAGCTCAATAGCTTATATTGTTGTAAGGGTCTGAACTCAGTTCAGTACCCATATATTTTGGTGTCTTTGGCTTTTTAACAACCATAGCCACCACTACCCTATTAGGCAGGATTGGTGTTAAACCACTAAATATCACATGATCACTATTTTTTAAGCTAGCACATATCTGTTATTAAAACAGGCAAAACTCTCCATACAGTAGTGCCACTCAGTGCCAATCAGAGTAATCAATGAGTGCCAAAGACCCCAAAATGTATGGGTACTGAACTGAGTTCAGACCCATATGACTATATAAGCTATTGAGCTTATATTGAATATATTATTGTGTTTTCAATTTTATTCTCGTAGTTTTGTAGTTAAGTAGAGATAAAAGGTGGCTGCTGGAGGATTGCATTAGATTCTAAGATCTAGGTGCAGAGCTCTCAGATCCAAAGCTCATCACTGACGAAGGCCACAAGCCAGAAATTAATCTGGGGATATTGGATGAGTAGGCATTAGATGGGGATTTTATGTAGAAGCCTTCTGGCATCCATTGGTTACTCTGATTGGCACTGAGTGGCACTACTGTATGGAGAGTTTTGCCTGTTTTAGATAACATAAACATTTGTTATTTATTATTCTTTTATTTCATCAATCTTTCAGAATATTTCTCTTTTTCCCTAAAAATGCACATAGATGTATAAAGTACATACATATGTATAGAAAAAAAATGAAAATATTTTGACAATAATTATAGATTGAGACTGAAATATTGGCAGGACTAGAAAATGATATAGAGAAGTAAATAAACAATATTTAATATATTAAAAAATAGCAATATTGAATATATAAATGATAATATTTCTACACTGAAATTAAAGAAACAATTTTAAAAGCAAAAAAATATTTTGGTTTATTTATTCAATCATCACTGGAAGAGATGAAACATATTTGTTAATGTAAAATTTGAGAGATAGTGATTATTAAGAAGGCAGTATTAAAAATTAATATTTCTATTGTTCAGAAAATATTAATAGATTTGTTGAAGGGTTCATAATTGAACATATTAAATAAAAAGATATATCTTTATTCTGGTAAGTGATGGAATTTTATGTGAGTATTCATCATTGATATAATCAATTTGTACCCATTATTTTGATTTCATCATTAGAATCCATAAAAAAATTTAGAATTATTTTTTTAAAAAAAAAAAAAAAAAACTATCATGACCATTTTGTAAGAATGGTAACATCATGGGATAGTGACTTCATTAAAGCAACATCACCTGAAAATAAAATGCCATTGATGATAAAAATATATAGTATAGAACAGAGTTTATTTATTGTACAGTATACAATATTATGTTTGGATTATAGAACTTATACTTTATCTACTTTTCATTCAGAATTTTTTGAAAGACAGTCAATGTTTTCATTTATGATATATTTAAAGCAAATAATATTTTCACCATTAATGACTACAAAAGCAAAATATTCCAGTTTGATTCTGTACAGTAAGTAATCATAAGCAAATTTAATCACATACAACAACAAAGTGTATTTATAGTAAATTTTAAAATGAGTATAGTAACTAAAATATAATTATTCAATCAATTTTATGGATTAAAATTTTTTATGAACATTATTTTATCTGTGATCATTGTAATTGTAAAATATGATCATCATAAGTGTAAGTTCTTTTGAGAAAAAAATGATTTTGTGCATTATACAGCTAATAATCAACTTTATATAAACTGTGATTACTAAATGTAAGTTTAAAATATTTATTAGCTCAATTTTAAATCAATAATCTCGTAATATGTTTCTGACATATTCAAGATATTAGTGCTTTTATTGTAAACATAAAAAATACATACTGGCAAAAAAGAATCAATCATTTATATTATTAAAATTATGTCAATGAACTATACATTACATTATTTATCTAATTTCAACTGCATTTATGTAAAGTGAATAAATTCATAAACTGCTGCTGCCTTAAAAAAATTAACAGTAAGAGGGAAGAAATTCAAAGTTTTATTGCCTAGATATTACAAAAATAAAACACTTTGATAATAAATATAATGTACGACCAAAAATAAATTTTAAAATGACAATTGTGTTATGTTGATTTTTAAAAACATTTAAAATGTATATTGTGAATAGTTAATTCTTTTTTTTTTACATGTTTTTATTTTAATGAATCATGTTCTCTGGCTATGTAAAAAGCAAAATGGTGGGTGCCAATTAAAAAAATAATTTTTTTGGTAATCATCTGAAATCTGGGCACGGCCGCTTGATGGTGTTGATGCTATACAAAATCAATCAAATGTAATGTTACCAGGCTGCAACTTTTTTATAGAACATGACTTTTTTTTTGATTAAACAAATTTTTATTTAATAAGAGAACGTGGAGATATAATTGCAAAGGAAAATAGAAGCAGGTATGTAAGAGTATGTTTGCCTAGAGCTAGAATGAGGGATGTTACAGATAAAGTAAAGAAGCAAGGGATTAGAGAGTAATAGGTGAGTACATAGAATTGATTAGGAATTTGAGTATGATTAAAGGAAGAGTAGGAATAGTTGGATTATTATCAAGATTTGATAAAAGGTATATGTTAAATAGGGCATATTCTATAAATTAGAGATTGAAAAAATTGTGTGAGAGAAATGATGTTATGTTTGTGGATATGTGGGATTTTTTTATTGGGAAGAGGAAGTTATATAGTAAAGATGGGGTACACTTAGGGAAACAAGGAAGTGAAGTTTTAGGGAGTCTGATTTATAAAGAATGTAGTTTGGGAGACTTGTAAAGGGGGGTGGTATTTTAAATTGCAATGTTATTAGAAAGAAGAAGAATGGATGGGATATAAGGAATAAACAAAGGATAGCTGATTGAGATATAAATGTAGATGTGGAGAGGGAATGGGTCTGTAAAATTAATGGTAAGCAAGTTATTTATAAATGTAATGGAGAAGAAAGAATCAAAAAAATTTATAAAAGAGTATTTAGGAAAGAAAAAATTGTTAAAATTGGATATTTGAATATATAAGGTGATAGGAGACCAGAAAAGTGGCAGGAATTAAACAAAGCAATTGAAAATGAAGAGCTTGAGGTATTAGCAGTAGTGGAAACACATATAATAGAGGTATGGCAGGATATAAATACAAAGAACGAAAAAAGAATGGTGATATAGGTGTTATATCTAAAAAATATTTAAATACTGTTTAATGTCAAAAATATTTGTGGTTTGGAATAAGGTTGGGAAGATAAGAATGGATGGTGGCTATAGTTTATATAGCTACTGGAGATAGTCAAACTATAATAAAGTGGAACAACAGCATATATGAGTGCCTAGTTAAGAATATACAGAGTTTTAAAAAAAGGGAGAAGAGAATAATGGTTATAGGAGATATGAATGGGCATACTGAAGAAATTAATGATGTACAGCTTTTGAAGAAATTTTGTCAGAGAGTGAATTTCAGCATTGGAAACTTATCAAATATTTATGAGGGACAATATACATGGTCTAGAGATAATATATCCCACTCAATAGATTATGTATTGGAAGAGAAAGAGAGAATAAATCAAGTATGGAAAACTAAGGTGTTTGATAATGAAGAGAGAGTATGTAATAGTGATCATAATTTCTTTGTAATTAAAATGGTTAGTAATGTGATGGAGAATAGAAATAAAAGTAGAAACAGTAGTGAAAGGTGTGGATGGAGAGTGAATGATAAGGATAAGTTGGAAGAGTATAAAATACAAGTTGAAGAAGCCATGAAAGTGTTGGTTGGAAATGAGTATGAGGACTGGTGTGATGATATAGAAAAAGTGGCATTTGAGTTTTAGATGAGAATATTCAGAAGAATAAAAGTAATAAAAAATGAGAGTTAGTAAAAGTGTAAAAGAGAGGGAAAAAGCATGCAGAGAATATAAGTGTGCTATTAAGAACAAAGAAAATGAAAAAGATATAAATGCTAAATGGGAAAAGTACTTAGAAAAGAAGAAGTTAGCTAAAATAGATAATTATAGAGAGAGAATGAAACTGAATAGTAAATTATTGGACAATATTAATAAAAGTGGAAGAGATGGAAGTAAAAAATTTTGGAATTACATTAAAAGGAAAAATGTAAGGGAGAGAGAGATAGTATTACTGGATGAGGAGGGAATAGAGTGTAGATCTAAAGAAGAATTAGAGAGAATATTGAATAGGTATGTAAAGGATATAGAAAAGATATTAGATGTAGACAGAGTGATAAAAAATATGAAAGCATATAGTAATGGAAAAATTAGGTTTACAGAAAATGAACTGAATGTGGCAGGAAAGAAATTGAGAAGTGGTAAGGCAAGAGGTTCAGATGGATGGGCAGCAGAGATGGTAATGAATTTAAGGCATAGAGCAAAAGTAAAGCTATTATCATGTTTTAATAAGATGGTAGAGAAGTGTATTTTTGGGTAGTTGGATAATACGAGAATAAGATTATTATTTAAAGGAAAGGGTAAGAATCATAGAAAGTTAAACATTTATAGACTGATAGTAGTAACATCAGTTTTATATAAAGTTTTTTCATATATGGTGGCTGGAAGAGTTGCAAAATGGATGGAAGAAAATAATGTAGTGGAGGAAATGCAAGGAGGTTTTAGATCAGATAGAAATATGGGAGATAGTTTATTTGTAGTTACACAACTTATGGATATGAGTAGGAATTCAGGTAGACAGTTATATATGAGTTTTATAGATATAGAGAAGGCATGTGATAATGTAAATAGAAATAGATTATGGATAAGTTTAGCAAATTTGGGAATGGATGAGGCTTTGGTGGATGTTATTAAAAAATTATATGAAAATAATTACATAACAATTAGGGAATATAGAATCAGTTAAAGTTAAAAATGGGATGGGACTAAAGCAAGGATACCCTATGTCACCTATTTTGTTTTTGTTGTATTTGAGTGAAATGGAGAAAGCAATAGAAAGACTAGGAAAAGGGATAGAAATAACATTAATAGATGGCAAGGTAGTATATAAATTGGCAGGTCTGTTTTTGCAGATGATGTCTTTCTTGTGTGCAGAAAGAAGAGAAAATATAGAAGTTATGCTGAGGACATGGGCAAGGGTGGATAAAGATATGGGATTAAATTTAGTGAAGAAAAACCAAATATAATGATGGTGAAAACTGGGAAAAGAGAAGACAAAGATTTCTTATTGGAGGGTATAAAGTTAAGTATGGTGAATAGATATAGTTACTTGGGAATCATCTTGAGTAATCAGAAAAATTGCTTGGATGAATGGGAGAAAAAAATTGATAAATGAAGCAAAGAAAAAAAAGAGATTGATAAAGAAATTAACAGTGTTTTCATATAATTAATATGATGTAGCTAGAATTGTATGGAAGGGAGTGGCAGTAGCAGGGTTAACATATGGCAATGATGTGTTATGTATTAGTAAAGGGGTATTATATTACTTAGAAAAAGCACAAAGGGAAGTAGGAAGATATGCATTAATGCAGAGGTATGGACAGCAAGGGATGGTCAAGTTTTTATATGACAGATGCAAGAAGCAAAATAAAAATGTTCAGTACATTGCAGCTTATGGATAATAAAAGAAAGTCAAAATAGTATTTAATTGGGTTACAAGTAAAGGGCAGGCAACAAAATGGGTGAGGAAGGTAATGTGGTATGCAGAAGATTTGGATAAAGAATTTGTGTCAGTATACTTGTACAAAAGGTGGGAGGATTGAGTTACAAGAAGTGTTGAGTGTTATAGTGGTAAGGAGTGGGATAGAAGAATAGATGTATTAATAAAGAATAGGAAGTTGTAGAGATGGAGAACTAGTATGCAAAGTAAAATGAGTTTAAATATGAATAGACGTAAACGGAATGTGAGTTAATTTATGATAATAGTAAGGAAAATAGTTTATTGTTTAAGGCTCGAACAGGATCTTTAGCAACAAGGGAATATACACATAAATGGAAAAATATGAGTGATTTAGTCTGCAAGTTGTAAGGAAGGCATAGAAAATATTAGGCATCTGTTACTTCAATGTAAATGCTTGGAAGCAGAAAGGGCACAAATAATGAAGTTATGGAAGAATAAATATGAACAAAGTGATTATACAGAAAGTGAGTTTTGGTTTTTATGCTGGGTTTGGGAAAAGATAAGGGGGATTTAGATATGAAGGCCATGGAGTTGACAAAGATTATGTTGTGGAAATGGGATGGAGCAGATTATGGGAAAACTTGGGGTGGAGAATGGAAAGGGAAAGTAAAGTGGCTAACGGGTTTCTCTGCGCATAGTTGCTAAGAGATTTCTGACTCCATATAAGGAGAAGTCATAGTGCATCACATCACATGCTATTAACATTCAATTTGCAGTGTCAGATATTTCGGTTTCGTTTTTTCTTAAAATATTTTATTTATTTTTTTGAACGTTTATTTAATTGAACGTTTACCATTCACAGGGCAGAAATGATTAAATTATGGTATATTTATTTGCAAAAGGAAAGAAGAGCAACGATAACGAATTAATTTAGTAAAAGAATTTTAAAAATCTAATAATATATAAAATTTGCTATTCTGAAATATCTTGAAAATTAATGAAAATATTTTTAAAATTACAGGTACTTATTTAAATTTTTATTAGGATATAAATTATTTTTACTAATGTACAAATTTATTTACGTAAATAAACTACTTACTGTTAGGCAAGAATAATAATATTATCATCCTAATAACATAATCTCCAAATTACTCCTTGATAATTATAAATAATTATAACGTTGCTATCATAATAATAATTATTAAGCACAGATCTTTAAATGAAGCCTTTATATTTGTATAAAATAATTTATTAATCTGCCTTTGTTTTTAATTTACGAGATAAAAAAAAAAGATTAACAGCCATTAAATAACCCATTGCTGAACAGATATCTTTCCAAGACCTCTTATGAAGAAACAGTAGGAAAAAGATATTATTTATCAGACTTTGTCAATTCCTGTATGCAGGCTGGTGGTACAAGAGGCGCCAAAATGATGTAAAATCAAGAATATATTTTTATGTTATGAATATTAATTAATGTGACTTGATTCATTATTTTTACAAAATAAGAAAATATAAACATATTAAAATAAACAATCATTTCTTGAAATGTGATTTGTCAACTATAATTTTATACGGTTTGTTTTTCTCTTATGATATTCTCAATTATGTCTTCTTATGATGGGTTTACACGATCCATATTTCCCATCATCTTCCAATGTGATGCAAAAACAAAAGTCCATTTTACTATTACTCTCCATGCTATATATATATAATCAAGATACTACATTGTAGCAGCAACTAATAACGTTAGAAAAATATGAGTTGCAAAGTAATATTTCACATGCTCTGACAGCCATTAAATATCTAAAACAATTTTTTAGTAATTATTATACAGATGTCTTATAGTTCCTTACTTCAGACAGCTAAAAATCTATGTCAAGATTTAGAAGGAGAGCCACACTTCAAAATTAATAATAAAGTGAGAAACAGGTTAAAAAGTAAAATATTTCATTGTTATGAACATTGAGCTGAAGGATCCCAAACAACTAAAAATAAAGTGAGAAACAGGAAAAAAAGTAAAATATTTTATTATAAACATCAAGATGAAGGACTCCAAACACCTGAAAATAAATTCAGAGTAAACTTTTTCACACTATTGGATATAATAATTGCATCTCTTGGTGAGAGATTTGTGCAAATAGAAATCCACAACAAACAATTTGAAATTTTTGTCAAATATAAATAAACTCTGTGAAGCTGATTTAGAAAAACTTAAAAAATAATGTTTTAGCCTACAAATTTATTTGAGTGACAATGATAATAAAGTCATAAATGGAGAGAAATTGTATGAAGAACTATGTCTATTTAAAAAAAAAATTAAGTGAATTTGTAGTCATGAAAATGATTTGTCCATTTCATTCCCAAATTTCAACATATCTAATTCTTCCTACAAGTGTAGCTAGTGGGGAGAAATCATTTTGGAAGTTAAAAATTATAACTTTCCGAGTCATAAAATCACTGTAAATTTGTCAGTGATAGCTATAGAGAATAACTTATGCAATATTCCAAATGTTGATAATATTGTATCTAAGTTTAGTCCTGTAAAAGCTTGTGAAGTAAATTTATAATTATGTAATAGTAATTTTTCTCATTGTTACTTTTAATAAAACATTAAAATGTAAATAAAATCACATAGAATTTGTTTGTTTGTTTTTTAGGGAAGGAATGCCAATTATAATGGCACTGATGACCTTTCCTCTGGCATGATCATTATCACCTACTACCACAAAACACTTGTTTTAAGTGCATATTTTTATTTCAGTAACTTCACATAATTATAATATTATTTTTTAACTAACAACAATCTCATATACTTTCAAAAGCAGTTTTTTTTTTTATGAAAAAACTTTTTGATATCATTTATTAAATAATAGTAAAAAAAGATTTATTCTTGATGACTTTTTTTAGAATTTTAAGACAAATATTAATTATACCATTGAATGTTCATTATTAATTAAATACTGATATAATTTACTTAATGAGAATTTAGTCACATCTTGAAAACAACATATAGCTTAACATATTCACAAACAATAATCACATGAGAACTGATCTCTGTAATTTTTAAAATTTATTTTGTCACCTCTAAAAATACTTATTGTGTAACTTACCTACTATGCAAAGATTCAAACATTAAAAATAAAATGTGGAATTGTCTAATGTATAGTTGTCTATAGTTAAATTTTAAACTTAAAAATGATTTCAATTTTTTTTTTTTTAATGATTGCAGGGGATGAGTTATACTTTAGATAGGATCTATTTTTAAAAATATTAATTGTATTATAATGTAATGTAATTAACAAAATTTTATACAACTTCTCCAATTTATACTCAGATTTAAATTGGGAGAAATGTTGTTCATAGTTTTTATGGACAAATTACCCTAATATAAAAAATAATTTAATAAGACAAAAATGCTATATGTAAAATATTAGGAAATGATATAAAATTCTTTATTTCTACTAAGACTTCTTTTGTTTAAAACATTAACTGGCACTACCTGTAATAAACACACCTTGAATTGCAAGAAGACATTCAAACAAATACAATTAATTAGTATATAAAATGTATAAGAACTATTCAAATTAAATACTTTTTTCTTTTGAAAAACAAAAAAAAAAATTTACAAGATAAATAATATTTTTAATAAGACTGCAACTATTTAACTTTGATTAAGCTTGAAAAAGATGTCAGTAATACAAGATATTGAAAAATATTTGAAACTTTACAACTCTATATTTTTTGTTTAGATCACGCTACATTACAAAGAATTAAAGTACAACAGTAAGAACGTTAAAAATTACCTGAGAAAAGTGTTTTTTTTTCTGAAATAAAAAATGCAGTTAATATTTTAATCAGGAAATACTATATATTAAAACAGTTAAAACTCTCCATACAAAAGTGCCACTCAGTGCAAGCCAGAATAATCAATGGATGCCAGAAGGCTTGTGTATAAAATCACTATTGTATGGTTTTGCCTGTAATAACAGCTATGAGGAAGCATAAGAAGTGGTGGTCATGTGATGTTTAGTGGTTAAATATTGTATATAATTACCTTTAAATTTTGCTTTCTAAAAATAGATAATAATCTTTAGAATATATGAAAGTCTTGAATAAACTGATAATTTTTTTACTTAAAATCGATTAATTTATTATTTCTTTATCATAGAAATTAGTTTGTTTTTGTAAAAGCATCTATTTAAAATATATTTATGTATAACATAAGTTGAGGGTCTTTATAAAAATTTAAAAAAGGCATTCTATTGCGTTAATAGTAGTATGATTCAACTTTGAAATGCTTTTTTTTTGCATTGTTTCATTTCTTAAAATAAAAATTCAAAAGTTACAAAAATACTTTTCAAAAGTGATCAAATCATTTCTCTATCTACTAAATTTAGAACATTTCCTGTTGCCTTGGATAGCATATGAAGTCATTGAAACAGTGACATAGCTAGAATTATTGGATCTCTATAAAAATACTAAAAAAGGCCCTTTTAAATAGTTATATACTTTAATACTGTTTTGAATATGTATATATAAAACAAAAGCTTTACTAAGACCCAGGAATCATGTGCATTGCCTTGGTTTGCTTGACAATAGACATGTGATACATCATGCAGTTTTATTGTTTCTCTTTTATCATTCTAACTTTAATTTTTTAATTAATATAGGTTAGATATGATTCATTGTTGTTGTTTTTTTGTATTAATTGTATCATTAGAATGGTATGTAATGTAAAGTAACATTTTATTAATTGCACATGCATAGAGCAATTATGATTCTAATCTTTTGTGTTATTGCTGCTTTCAGTATTCTTGGGTTTTCGATTTTTTCTTCTTGGAATTACAATGGTTATACTTATTTATAATTAGCTGTTTATGATGATGAAATAAAATTACAAAGAAACAGAAAAAAATTACAGCAGTAATTTAATCAAAACTACTGAGAAACAATATATATGAATACCAAGTACTGAAACATATTACTTTGCTTAAATGAAAGAAGACCCTTTGATTCCTCTTGGAGATCTTAAAGGAACCAAGCAGAGCAAATTCCTAATGTCCACTCCATATGTCCTTGTCATGGCAGCTGTTATTACTATGTAACTATTCATATAGTATACAAACATGGATGGGTTGCTCACCAACATGCATTAGCCAGTGTGGTGAGTCTATTGGCTTTTTACCTCTGAGTTTAAGATCAAAAAACACCCATGGTCTTTCTTCGAAGTTGCCTGATAAAGCAGATTGGATGTGTATGTGAATGAAATTTTTTTTCTAATAGATATATACAATCATGGTAGACAAAAATAAATCATGGCTCTTATTCTCAGAGGCTGTAAAGTCATCAGCCAAGGCAGATGGTGGTGGCTGAAGGTGGAAGGTGCTAAGAATATCCTGATTGTGAACCCAGGCTGCTATTTATGACAACTTTTTTATTTAGGTATGTACAACTGCAGATCACTTTCAAGTGAAGGGAAATTGCAAGAATTGGAAGAAGAACTGTCTTATATTAAATGGGACATTATTGGACTTTGTGAAGTTAGAAGAAAAGGTGAAGAGACAATTGATTTAAAAAGTGGACATGTACTCTATTACAAAGGCACAAATATTGGAAGTACAAGTGGAGTAGGATTCATTATAAATAAAAAGTGGAAGAACAACATTGTGGAGATTGATGGTGTATTGGACAGAGTGGCAAGATTAGTTATTCAACTTAATAGCAGATACCAAATGCAGATAATTCAGGTTTATGCCCCAACAAGTTCTCATAGTGATGAAGTAGTAGAAGATTTTTATATGGATGTACAAAAGGCTTTTGATCAGACTAAACAACATTTTAAAATTGTTATGGGAGACTTTAATGCTAGAATTGGTAAACAAATAAAAGAAAGTGTTGTAGGTAAATTTGGTTATGGTAATAGAAATGAGAGAGGACATAGACTTGTGGAGTTTGCAGAAAAAGAAAAACTTTATATTATGAATTCATTTTTTGAGAAAAATGTTAAAAGGAAATGGACATGGAAACATCCAAATGAAGGTACAGCAGAATTGGATTATATTTTGACTAACAGAAAATACATATTTCAAGATTGTAATGTTCTTAATAAATTTAACACAGGAAGTGATCATCGATTAGTAAGATGTAAGATACATGTTAATGCAAAACTAGAGAGACAAAAATTATTAAGAAAAACAATATTTACAGTTGATATTCCTAATCTTCAGAAACATTCTAATGAATTTAAATTAGAACTTGCAAATCGGTTTCAAGTATTAGTAGATTTTGAACATGATTCAGATTTGAATGAAATTAATATGAAAATAACTGATACACTTTTAAAAACTGCAACAAAGATAGCTGGTAGAAAAAAGCAGCAATTGACCAATAAAATTTCTACTGAGACTAGAGAATTAATGAAGAAAAGAAGGAATATGAAGATATATAAAAATGATGCATTAAAAAGGATTGAATATCTTGAATTTTGTAAAATGGTATGAAAAAGAGTTGATAATGATATAAGAAAATATAATTGTGAACTAGCAAGGAAGGCTGTAGAAGAGAATAAAAGTCTCAAGAGTGTAAAACAACATTTTGGTATTGGTAGGAAACTTATATCTGCAATAAGAAAAAAAGATGGAACTATTACTAAAAAGAGAGATGACATCATGAAATGGGTAGAAGAGTTCTATCAAGAATTATATAGTAATAAAGAACAAGTACCTCCTACATCTATTATATCTTCTGAATTGCCCAGAATTTTAAATGAAGAAGTGAGGCTTACAATTAAATCTATGATGAAAGGAAAAGCTCCATGTAATGATGGAATTATAATCGATATATTAAAAGAAGCAGGTGAAGAAATAGAAAATTTTGTAGCAAAGTTATATACCAAATGTCTAAATGATAAAGATGTACCAGATGATTGGAAGAATGCAGTATTAATATTAATATTTTAAAAAGGTGATAAAGAAGATATTAGAAATTACAGACCTATCAGCCTTTTATCAGTTTTATACAAAATTTTTACCAAGATAATTACAACTCGTCTACAGAGAACATTGGATTTCAACCAACCAAGAGAACAAGCTGGATTTAAAAGTGGTTTTAGTACAGTAGATCATATCCAAGTATTGAGAGAAGTTATAGAAAGGACCAATAAATATGAGTTGCCATTATGCTTTGGATTTGTAGATTATGAAAAGGCATTTGATTCTATAAACATTTCTTCAGTAATTAAAGCATTGGATCATCAAGGTATAGACTCAGGATATTGTCATATTCTGAAGAATATTTATAAAAATGCAACAGCAACAATTAGATTACATAATGATACTAGGAAGGTTAACATTGAGAAGGGTGTAAGACAGGGTGACTCCATATCTCCAAAACTTTTTACAGCAGTGCTGCAAGAAGTATTTTGTGGATTAAAATGGGAAACTAAAGGAGTAAAAGTAAATGGAGATTATTTAAGTCATTTGGATTTTGCAGATGATGTAGTTGTTTTTGCAAACAATGCTTTAGAGCTTCAGGAAATGTTGCAGGAGTTATCAGATGAAAGTAAGAAGGTAGGACTAAAGGTAAATGTTAAAAAGACTAAAGTAATGTTCAATGGATTTTCTCAAAAGATGAAAATAAAGATTGATAATGATGAGTTAGAAGATGTTAAGAACTACAAATACCTTGGTCAGATTATTAATACAGATGGAAACATAATGGATGAAATTAATCATAGAATTAAACTTGGTTGGAGTGCTTTTGGTAGAAATAACTTAATACTAAAAGGAAATATGCCTATGTGTTTGAAAAGGAAGGTTTTTAATAAATGTGTTTTACCAGTTCTTACTTATGGATCTGAGACTTGGACACTTAATAGAAGAGCAATACAGAGACTTCAGACCACTCAAAGAAGTATGGAGAGATGCATGTTAGGAGTAACAAGAAGAAATCGAAAATGTAATATATTGGTAAGAGAACAAACAAGTATTACTGTCATCATAAAAAGAATTAAAAGACTAAAGTGGAATTGGGATGGACATATTGCTAGAAGTGATGATAATAGAAGGACAATGAAAATCTTAAACTGGATTCCAAGAGATTGTAAAAGATCCAGAAAGAGACCATATGTGAGATGGATGGATGCAATAAGAAAGGGTGCAGGGGTGATTTGGAGAAGAGAGGCAAGAGATTAGAGATGGATTGAACTTGGAGAAATCTTCATCCTGTAGTGTATTGATAATGGTTGACAATGATGATGATAATGACACATATACTCCTAAATCTATTTTTTTTACATAGTCTTTCACTGACATGATTTTAAAATCATTCTGGAATGGGGGTTAATTCTTTTTTTTTTTTGCATGAATTGCTTTATTTTACATAATTCAATAAATATGTCTATTAAAATCTTTATTCAACTTTAATTCTTGCTCTGCTATTTAATGCAGTGGTGGAGTGATGGATTCTAGAGTTCAAAATATAAGGATTATGGCACCACTTCTGTCTCTTCCAGTGCTTAAACTTCATATGAATTACTGAGCAATAAATTAATTGATTTATTTTCAGAAAGAAAAATATTTTCAAAGTCATGCAACTGATAAAAAGATTAAAAAATAACACAAAATTTTTTACTCATCTAAAATTTTTAAAACAGAGAAGTTACTCCATAAAAATAAACAGATATTGGACTATTTAGCAAAATAATAAAAGACAAATCAAAGTGATCAACCACTTAATTTATATTTTCTCTTAAGTTTTTATTCAAAAGATAAAAGCTATCTAATTTAGCAAAACTATTATTCTGCTACAAAAACTCTATTGAGAATTAATAGTAATATTCAAATGATATAAAAGCTAGACATAGTTCTATATATATATGGCTTGTGCAATCACAAATGAATTTTTATATAAATATTAGATGAGTGATAGTTAATAAACATGGTCAAAAAGAAATATTAATGATATCTAAATAAAGGCAAAGTTTTATAATGAAGCACTAAAATTCACCTAAAAAAACCTAAATATTTGTATGCATAATGTAACCAATTAAGTTATTGAATCATTAGCACACTATAAATTATAATACAAAAAACAGAGTACTTAAGTGCCTGTATCAATTCTTTGAGAATGTAACATTAGGTGTTACCTATAATAGCCAAATTCTCAATTGTGAATTATGACATTAAAAGGCTACAGAGCCAGTTTCAAAAGAATTCCTTTCATTAGCTAAACTAAGTCTTTAAACACAAATCAGAGTAGGCTTACGTTTTATTTATATAAAGCAGACGATTATTGCTTTATGAAAGTATGAACGAGAAAATAGATTCAGTGATCCTTTTTATAATCAATAAGTAAATGTGATAAACATATCTTAATTGTCTTGGGTTTATTTTTTATACTTTCAATAAGCAATAAAATCTGTTTAATATAAATAAAATTCAAGCCTATTCTGATTTATGGATAGTAATACTTAAGGCTATAAAGCTGATAAGACTTTTCTTAAATTAGATCCTATAAATCTTGTATTGTCATTGTTTAAAATTGGGATTTGGATACTTATATAACATCTAATGTTTTATTTCCTTTGTAAGCTCATAGAGGTTGTTTTAATGCTATGATTCATAAAGTTTTAGTATTTGATGAAAAGAGTAAAACTGAAGGATGGAAATTTTTTAAAAATAAATCATATTAAATATTTGTCTCAATTTTATATATGTATACTGAAGGGTTATTCATAATTAAATGCTAACATTTGTGTTTATAAATGTCATTTAATGAAACCAATCTAATTGGGAAAAACTAAAATTTAATTGTACGAAGTTAAATTATTTTAGCAAATTTAATTATTGCTAATTTTTAATGATAATAAGTCATCAGAAATATAACCAAATTCACCACATTCTTTATTTTACCGTAATATCTTATAGAAATACAATTTATCCACTACTTTGAACACTTTTTAGCAAAAAAATCTTTTATTGATCTATATTCATGCACAATCTTATGTTTTGACTGTCTTGCAGTCTTTTTCAAAGTCATTTTTATTTTATTTGTTGTTAAAATGTAAAAATTTTCTTTTCTTTTAAAAAAATTAAAATAAAAGTAGCTCTGAAGAAGATTACAGGACAGCTGAAAAGTAAGATTGTGCATGAATATAAGTCAATAAAAAGTTTTTGTTAAAAACTGTTCAAAGTAGTGGATAAATTGTATTTATATAAGATAATAAATCATTTTGTTGTATTTTATTATGTGTGCACATTTTTTTTTATTAATACCATATTGGATTATATAATTTGAATAAATTGGAATAAATTTCCACAATTATAAAATATTATTTAACTACAGTCTGAAAACTATATATTTTTTCAAACAATATTAGATTTATTTCAACAGAATTCTTAATCAAAGATCATGTTGCCACTGACTTGGTCTGGGTTTAAAAATAAAGATCTGTATGAACAATGTAAGTAGAAGTGTTATGAGCTCAAAGCAATGAATAATACATATTTTTAATGGAATCTCAATCCCAATGATCTAATGACCATTTTTAATCTAATAAACACTCCCTTTTAACACAACATATTATTACACTATAAATATATAATCACTGTATTCATAAACTATCCAAATGTTATTGATATCAATGCACTAGCTTCTATTGCCAAAATTTTATTTTTTGCAATTGTAAAATCAGCACACTTATACTCATATTTTTCAATTTCTATACCAATATGATAAATAATCTTAATAATGACAAGTACCCAAATCAACACAGATAATTGTAATTGTTTATTTACAAGAATATTAAAATGAATAGATATTAATTTTACCTTGTAAGATTAAATTGTTAATTTTATTGAAATGGTTTTGATAACATCTATGTGTATCCTTATTAAGATTATATTGTATTGAAATGAGTTTTCTCAATCAATAATTTCATATTTATTTTTCAGAAAAATTATTTTTAATTATAAAAATAAAATTAAGTCTATCACTACAATATTAATAATTATATTTTTAAATATTAATTTGTAAAAAAATTTTATGGTCATATAAATACATATATATGTGTGCGTTTGTGCATGTAATGTATACATATGTGCATGTGTGTATCCCAATTCAGTTACTACGGCAACTTTATTTGTTATTCTATCATTTGTCAATGTTTTTAGTAAATAGATAAATTGAAAACAAATTATTATATCATTTAATGTTTATTTTAAGATTCTGTAAAATTGATGTCTTTTATCTAAGGCTTAGACTTAAATGAAATAACAAAAATGTTCTGATTTTTTTTACAAAAAAAAAAGTTATAAAGATTTTATGTAAAATAATTTCAAATTGATATAAAAAAGTTTTATTTTAAAACTTACATAATGAAAATTAGAAATAATGTATAAATTTAAAAATGATATTTAAATTTTTTATTTTTAATTTTATAATAATGTTTATATTTTTCTCACTTTTGTTTTTTTTATGTTGAAATATGTACTATTTTATTTTTATATAATTTAATTTTATTGGAAAATTGTATCTCCAATCAAATGCATAAAAATGTCAATATGGCATATCATTAGTCAATAAATTAACTAAAACATTCTAAATATATTTTTGACATTTTAGCCAAATCTAATTAGTCATCTTCAGGAATAATTAGAAAAAAAATTAAAAATAAAAGTGATAAACAAATAATAATCATAATTGCACAATTGTGTAATAAAATAAAAATGTAATTATGTTTGTGGAGTTTTGGTTTAGACATTTGTACAATCATTGTTACTGTCATCTTTATTTTTAATTTTTATTTCTAATTATTTTTAAAGATGGCCAGCTAGATTTAGCTAACCTATTAAAATATATTACTAAAAAAAATTTCGTTTAAAAAAATAAAATAGAGAGAGAAAAATATAGATTTATTTTTAAAATTATAGATATAGACACATGAAATGATCTTCAAAATGAGATAGCATAGAATATATATACTGAATATTTATAAAGAATTATAATCTTTTTCTATAAAAGTAAACTATTAACATTTAGATTTAAAAAGATTTTAAAATGATATTCTCACTGTCAGCTAAAGGTACAAAGATCATGTTAATAATGTGATCTAAATCAATTATGCAAAAAATGTGTTAGATGTTCTGTAAAAAAGGGAAGCACTTTGAAAAATCTCATCCTAGTCATTTTATACAATGTAAAATTGTAGAAGTTCTTTACCAATGTTTTGTTATTCTTTTAGACCATAATAAATTATTTACTGAATAAGTTTATTTAAAGTATATATGTATATGGTTATAAATTTGTAACTATATAATATTAATCAATTAATGTTATTAATTTGAACATTTCCTTAATTAAATATATTAAATAACCTCAATATTACCGCATATTCTTTTAAATTCATATAAATAAAGATACAATATAAGACAAATGACTCCCAAGCTGCATATCATGCTGAACCAACACTCATCAGTTAGTCCAAGTCACTATTTCTCATATACATATTTATTATATGAAAAATATTTATCTATATTAAATAATTACATTTTCAATTATAAATGTCAAATTAACTCAATGCTCATCTTTGACACTATCCACTTTAGATAAATATAGTAATGACAATTATTAATCATTCACTAAACTAGAGGTTGTCTCTAACACAATAATTAAATATAATTATGTAATATAGATAAATATTTTTCATATAATAAAGATGTATATGAGAGATAGTGACCTGGGCCAAATGATGAGTGTTGGTTCAGCACAAAATGCATCTTGGGGGTCATTTGTCTTTTATTGTATCTTTCCCTTTATATGAATTTAAAAGAATATGTGGTAATATTGGGGTTATTTAAAATATTTATAAAGATATTACACCTAGGAAAAAGAATGTGAATAACTCCATGTGCTTGTGTATTTAGTTTTTAAAAATCAGATATATTAATCTTTAATTGAGTTTTAAAGTTTGTATCTGTGCTAGAGACAATTTCTAATTTTGTAAATGATTAATAATTGTCATTACTATATTTATCTAAAGTGGATGGTGTCAAAAATGTTAGTTGAGTTAATTTGGCATTTGTAATTCAAAATGTAATCCTTTAATTAAACTATAAAAAAAAAGCTATAAAATATGTAGCTGTGAGAATATATAATAATCTTCAAATGCACCTACTTTATACATTTCAGATTTTCTAGAAATCATTTAAATTAAACTTGCAAATAATGATCTTTCATATCAATATACTAACCAGATGATAACAATGTTCAAAATCTTTAAACATCACATGATCACTACCTCCCATGCTTGCTCATAACTGTTGTTAAAATAGGAAAAACTCTTTTCATACAGTAGTGCCACTCAAAGCAAGACAGAGTAATCAATGGATGCCAGAAGGTTTGTGATAAAATCCCTATCTCATTCCTATTTATCCAATATCCCCAAACTAGTTTCTGGCTTGTGACCTTCATCAGTGAGGAGCCTTGGATCTGAGAGCAACTGCACCTAGATCTAATAGAAAGGTGGTGGCTATGGTTATAAAAGAACCAAAGACACCAAAATGTATGGGTGCTGAATTGAGTTCAGACCCATATGACTATATAAGCTATTCAGCTTAGATTGAAAATATTATTGTGTTTTTCAATTTTATTATCATAGTTTTATAGTTATGTAGAGATAAAAGGTGGCTGCTGGAGGGTTGCATTAGATCCTAAGATCTAAGTGCAATGCTATCAGATCCAAGGCTCCTCTCTGATGAAGGCCCCAAGCCAGAAACTAGTTTGGGGATATTGGATGAGTAGGCACTAGATAGGGATTTTATGCACAAACCTTCTGGCGTCCATTGATTACTCTGTCTTGCTTTGAGTGGCACTACTGTATGGAGAGAGTTTTGCCTATTTTAACAAATGTTCAGAATCATTATTATAATTCATTATTGGATTTTTAAAATGATAATCATTAGCTGCTACTCCACTTGTAATAGGTAAAACCATTCTAACCCTACATGGGAGAAAATAATAAATAAAGATAAAGAATAAAAGCTGGAAAGCAAAAAAAAAAATGAATAGGGATTGGAGTTAGAATTGTTATCCTGTAATCACAAAATGAAAATGTGTTTTCACAAACACACTACTCATTATCACAGTTTCTGCGCAATGATGACTAGTGCCATGGGAAGCTCGTGAATGTCTATCTATTCCTGCAGCGATTGAAGATAGTAATGTAAAAAAAAAAAAAGGAAAGACGTTGAGAGAAAAAAGATTAATTTAATTACAGAAAATATAGCAAAATTCTCGATAATTTTAAAATAAATAAAAAAAAATTAAAAAGTTGTATGTATTTTAATAAATGTCTAAGCATAAACGTACTTTTTTTTCTTTAATATTGACTATAGATATCACAGATTAACTTTGAATTAATTATTTTATTAATAAAAATACTTTGATTAATAAGGTTATTACTTACTTGATTTCTTATAATCATTATATGATTTATGGACCAGGGTAAAATCTTCCTCAAAATTATATATACACATAATTTTTTATCCGATCATTTATTTCCGTAGATATATAAAATAATGTGTATAATTATTAGACCGCATCAGTAACTTAAGAGTAAAAATTTAATTGTTTTTTTTTTTTACGTCACCGAAGATATTCTTCGCTGGTATAATACAATCTTTTATACATTTTTTTTTAATTGTGACTGATTCATTTTAAAGTGTTAATACTCTCCTTTTATTATTATTAAATAAATGAGTGCAGTATTGATGAATTATAGAAATATGTTTTATTAAACTACTGTATTACAAAATGGGGCGTTTGTTGCTTTGTATAAGTATTCGCAGGACTTAAATTGGAGAAACAGTGTGGACTTAAACATTCGCTTTAAAAATGAATTGTTTAAGAGATTTCTTCATATTGCTTGCAGTTATTATTTGGGTAAGTTAAACAGTTGATTTATATATATCGTCTCTACTCTGCTTGGGATTTTTATTTGCAAAATTATCACTATTATGAGCAACATCAGACACCTTCAAATAAATATTGATATTTCAGGTCAAGGAGGGAGAGGACAAATAATAATATCCTAGAGATGAGTTTCGCAATGACTATGCCAAATCAATATATGATCCACATATGCAACATGGGTCTATTATTTTGTTATGCTATCTTTTAACTTCTTCCTCAGAAAATTTTTCTTTCTGAAATCCTTCAATAGATAAATGTAAAATAGCTTCAAATAGTTTACTGCAGGAAAATCATTTTCAATTCTTTCTTAAAAGAAATCACAAATAAATAAATAATAATAATTACCAGGCTAGTTAACTATTAAATAGATGGTGAAAGTTTTTGTGTTTTTTTTCTTTTATTTTACCCTTTAAGCTAATATTCTGTTATTGATCAAGAATTGAATGCCCAACTAGGTTGAACATGGCCTGCTACCTGAAAAAGCTTTTTTTTTTTATTGAAATCCCCATTTATTCTAAAGCAGTTTCTAAGTTTTATTTAGATATGTTACCTAGGTCATGACATATTGGGCAGATATGATAATCACTAGTACCTAAGATTCTGTAAATTTATTAGTTTTATCAAAACCCATAACACCACAAACATATATTATTTAACTATTTTACATATGATACTACAGTGTTTACACGTACAAATTTAAATGTGCTGTTTTCTATATTTCCTACATATTTGAAATATATTTTACTTTTCAATGGATGTTACTGCATATAATTACTAATCTGCATAATTGTTTAATTACCCTCTTTTTTTTTTTGTTTTTAGCTTCCCCTCTTTTTTTATTTTTCTAAGTCCTTATAAATTTATTGTTTTATAACAGGCACAAAAATAAACCAAAATTCAGGCTGTAGTGGTGTAACTATTGTGAAGCAAACCAAGGTAATGCATGTGGGCCTTAGGTTTTAGAGGCTGTTTTTGCTCTCTCTCTTTCTATAAATATATTTCAAGAAACTATCAAGGCATATATTATAAATATTAAAAAGAGACTTTTTTGAAATTCAGCATAGGGGCTCTATAATTCTAAAGATGTTACTTACTGCAGAAAATCTATTTGATGTTTGTTAATATTATTCCAACAACAATCAGCATAAATAATCTTTTACCTTTTGATAACATTTTTATACAGCTCTTTCTTCATCCAAACTTGTGTGACATACAGCATAATGTTACAGATTTTCCATAATATTATTCTATAAACTATACTTTAATGAATTGTATAATAATGAAAATATGACACATTTTACATTGAATTCAAACTCAGAGAGTAATTTCATCCTTTATTAAGAATTAACTGTTGTAAAAAAAATAGTCATTGTGAGTGGTTACACTTAGACTTTCATGATATTTATATTTACTTATATCCATTTCCATTCATAGTTTTAATATTTTGAGAATATTCTGTAATGTGATTACAACAAAATATCAATGATTTGAATACTTTAAAATGATAAAATGACTTATAAAAAACTTTAAAAATCTAAGTGCAGCTATATATATATATAAATCTTTTGACATTTACCATCAAGTGTACATTTTTTATTATGATGGAAAATTATAATGTCATATCAAAGATTTTGATTCTGAAAACAATGTGGCAGTTAATCACCTTAAAGGAAAACTTTTTTTCAAAAATGCACAGCTGTTTGTTATTTGCTAAACCAAGCTAGTAAATCTTGAAATTTTTTTCAGATCACAAATAGTTCTAAGATTTGTTTACAGAGTTGGCCTATAAGCAGCCCAGTTAGACACTCAACAAAAATCAGTAATTATATATTTAGTTACTAATAACTAGAAAAAAAAATTCTAATTTAATCGATTAGTCAATTGAGTATCAATAAACTGACTGTAAGAATAAAAAGTATAATTGCAATACAATTAAAGACAACAACAACAACAACAACAACAACAATAATAATAATAATAATAATAATAATAATAATAATAATAATAATAATAATAATAATAATAATAATAATAATAATAATAATAATAATAATAATAATAATAATAATAATAATAATAATAATAATAATAATAATAATAATAATAATAATAATAATAATAATAATAATAATATTCAAGCACAAGTGCGTGTGCGGTGCAACTGCTCCCAAAAGCTATTAATACAAATACAAATAGCTAACTAAAAATATTAAAACAGCTGAGCGCTTTCAAAGGACCTTGATGTCAAAATAAAAAGAGAAAATAACCACTGCCATTATAGCATGGCCATCAAACCGTTGGAAATCAGATGCCATACACACCCCCAATCTCACACACCCACAGCACATAAATTATCGGGTCTAGCATCTTTTTTGCATAGAAACAGATTGTTGTGTAAAATCGAGGCAGATGCAAAAACAAATGTAGCAGAATATAGAAATGATCTACTGAATTTAGGCTTCAGACAATCCATCATCGACAAAAAAATCTCACACATTCAGAATAAACCTCTCAACTCTCACGCCACACAGGATAAACCCAGATTATTACTTCCATACATACCCAATTTACACAAGAAACTACATTCCATCCTTAACAACAAATATCAGCTCTGTTTTCGAACCCCTCCAAATTCTAACAATCTAATTAACAATACCAAAGATCAAACTCCACTGTTACAGACCCCCCCATACAGTATATAACATTGCTTGTCCAAATAACCATTGCAAAGGCACATATTATGGGGAAAGCAGAGCATCTTTGGCCACATGATTGGCACAACACAAGTATTCGTACAATAGAGCTCGCAACGATCCTTCTACTTATTCAGTTTTTTATCAGCACCAGTGCACAAGTCACCATGAGTGCATTCCGGACAATCCTACCATCATATGTAGAGAGAGACATGACCTCAAAAGAAAGATCAAAGAGGCTTTATTTATCTCTCGCGACAGCGATGCCATAAACAGGAAGGACACGTGTTTTTCTCTATCAAAAAGATGGAATTAGCATATTTGCATAAATTTAAATGTAAGCAAGCTATGATTATGAAGGCAAGATCCTTTGAAAGCGCTCAGCTGTTTTAATATTTTTAGTTAGCTATTTGTATTTGTATTAATAGCTTTTGGGAGCAGTTGCGCCGCACACGCACTTGTGCTTGAATACATACATTTCCCAAAAGTAAAATTATTTAACTTAATCTAATAATAATAATAATAATAATAATAATAATAATAATAATAATAATAATAATAATAATAATAATAATAATAATAATAATAATAATAATAATAATAATAATAATAATAATAATAATAATAATAATAATAATAATAATAATAATAATAATAATAATAATAATAATAATAATAATAATAATAATAATAATAATAATAATAATAATAATAATAATAATAATAATAATAATAATAATAATAATAATAATAATAATAATAATAATAATAATAATAATAATAATAATAATAATAATAATAATAATAATAATAATAATAATAATAATAATAATGCATATTCAAGGAAAACATTGAAAATATTCAATTTAACCTAAATTCATTTTCAGTGTTGAGCATTCTTTTCAAAAGCAATAATTTGGGGGAGGGGGTAAATATAATAATTCCTGTGACAAGGGTTCTGACTATTGAATATGCATTTGAGTTGTAATTAGCATTTTCAAAGTTTTCCCCAAACATATGATATTAATATTGCTTTTAATTTATTACATTTCTGTGATGGAATTATCAGAGTTATTTACAAATTTTAAAACAATGTGTGCTACATCATGAGTGGAGGTGATCAATACCCATATATCATCAAGCTCATGATTTACTATTATCTTTTACTTTATTTACAGTTAGATATTGTTTTTAAAAAAATGTACAAAAGATTCTTCAGCATATATTATTATTATTATTATTATTATTATTATTATTATTATTATTATTATTATTATTATTATTATTATTATTATTATTATTATTATTATTATTATTATTATTATTATTATTATTATTATTATTATTATTGAATTATAGGTAGTGTATTTATTTATTTTTTGATATTAAAGTTAAATAATATTATTGTTGTTATTATTATTACTACTATTATACTACTACTACTACGATTATTTACAGAAATTTGATTAAATAAATAACAGTCGACTAGAGGAAGCCAATACTCCAGTTGATTCTGTTTCTGGCTCCCCATTTTAATTCATTTTTCCTTAGTTTAGGGAATTAATTTTCTCTAAAACTATTTCTACTCAAAAGAGGAGTTTCTTAGCTCTCTTTTCATATACAAGTTATGTCAACTTGTTATCACAAGTAAGAAAAATTTTAATTTTTATAAAAATGCTGTGCAAATTATATGGCAGCTATTGAAATTTCAAAAGGTTTCTACAGTAATTTTACCTTTTAATGAAAATTCTTCATCTCACTCAGTTTTGCTGAGTGAGTGAGGGGTCTGGATGTCAGGAGGAGCCTAAATCCTAGTTCTTTCGAGAGTGGGAGCTGGAGTGAGAGAGCTGTGGGGCTTGTTTTTGATGTTGGCTTTTCTCATTCACAAGAAAAGAAAAAATAATGTTATTTATAACCGTTTTTTAGCGTTATTCTTATAAATGATTTTATCCATGGATTGTTGCAAAGTAAGCTGCAGTATGGCCTAATGATTATAATTGTAGGTGAATCACCTTATTTATTTCTATTATTTCCAATGTTGTTATTAGTGGGGTTGGCCTTTTGCTGTTCATGTGACTTCTCATGATGGATTAGAATGGATTTCAGCAGAGATTTTTCAAAGCTTGGTTTTTTTTCCTTGTTCTTCATAATTCTAACAAAGTATTCTGAATTTCTCCCCTGTAAAGATATTCAAAGCCATTTTGGAGAATTGAACAATAGATTAGATTTATCTCGTATATTATGCTATCTCAAGTGTTTTCCTAATACTCAAGTTATCTACTGCAAATTGGACTTCTCAATATTGTACTCTTAAAATATAATTCATATTTGAACTTTAGACTTTACAAATAAATCCTAATTATAACATAGGTTTACTTTTAATAGTTAATCATCTCGTGGATTAAAGCTTTAGGTCTCACAAAGTGGTCAATTTTGGAAATGCTATGGAAAAAAAATACAATGTATCATTTTAAATCTCCATATTATACTATGTAAATCAATGCTTATCTTATAAAATATTTTATATCCAATAAAGTTTAATCCTTTTTTTTAAAAAAAAAAATTGATTAAATAAACAATTTCCTGATTGTTCTTTTCTTGATGATAGATTTAGTGTTTTGCGAACTGACAGATCTATGGAAAATATTTCTCCAGGTAGTGGTACTCTTATTGCTCTTCATAAAGATGTTTTTTTTTTTATAAAAAACTTTATTTTACTTCTTCTTTTTGTGAATCGACATGGTGTGAAATTACTTTAATGCACAATTTTAAATTTATTTTAGGTAATGTTTATCTCAGAACCATTTTGTCACTAATCACTTGAAGATTTTCTGATTGGATATGATAATGTTATTATTACTGGTGATTTAAATATTCCATATTTATGACAGGGTAGAATTACTATATACTTTTCTTTTTTGGGTACTCATCTTTTAGCTAACGATGCCGCTCTATGGCACGATTTTCACACCAAAACACATAAAAATGCTGTTTCCGACATGTTCGAACCCGTGTTTTCTATAATACAACTTTTTTGTTGTGCTACAGAATGCAGGCCGCTATGTTGCATCGCAGTACAGCATGTATGTCGCATAGCAGCAAATACATTTTCCGAATTCGCACAATTTATAAAATAATTACGGCTTGATGAGAGAGTTTGTATTTGAATTGTATTGAAATGTTGTTTTCATTAAATTTTTTTTTATTTTAAACTATTGAAATGTTCAGATTTTTTAAAGCAATAATTATAAGACTTTTTACAATGTACTGTATCAAACTTTTATTTGGGAAAATGTTAAATATTTATGTTTTTATTGAGTTGCAATTAGGTAACGTGTCAAGTAACGTACTGTTAGTAACATTCCATGAGACAATTTGTCTGTATATTTTTGAAGTAAAAAAGAGTGGTACGAAAAAAATATCCAGTAAGAAAAGTCCAAATATACAGGTTTTTTTGTAAATTTCATAAAAAGCAAATATTATAAACATGTTTAATTAATAAGTAAAGAAGACATTTGTATGTGTTTGTTGTTGTTTAAAAAAATTTGAGTTTCTTTCTTTTAACCGAGTACAGTTACGATTTTGAATTTTTTTATTTTAGCATTACAAA
This sequence comes from Epiperipatus broadwayi, assembly GCA_028023455.1. Lineage (NCBI taxonomy): Eukaryota > Metazoa > Onychophora > Udeonychophora > Euonychophora > Peripatidae > Epiperipatus > Epiperipatus broadwayi. The sequence continues at coordinate 10,703,395 of JAQFVV010006220.1, forward strand.
CAATAGAACACTAACCCTAAAACTAACCCTAACCCTAAAACTAACCCTAAACCTAACCCTAAACTAACCCTAAAACTAACCGTAACAACTTTTACTTTTATTACGATTATTATTTTTTAGTTAAACAACAACAAAAAAAGTCGTAACACAAGTAAAAAAATATCCGATAGAAAATTGATAAAAAAAAAAGCCGTAACACAAGTAAAAAAATATCCGATAGAAAATTGATAAAAAAAAGCCGTAACACAATTTAAAAAGTATACGATATAAAAAACACAAATCAAATTGTAATTTGTTGATTTTATTTTACATTTATTATTATCATTTAAATTGTATACGTTAATAAAAAATAATATTTAAAAAAGACGATTTTGTTTTGTTTTTATTTTCACATTACAAAAAAGCACAGAAAAATTATTAAAATCAACGGCCCGTGAATGTTCATATTTTATAGCTTTAGCGTGAAAATGGCGCTATCCAAATGCAACTTTAGCTATAAGGCAAGCACCCTTTTTTGTCTTCTAAAGCATCTAGAATGTTACGTTTTTGTAAATTTTTATGACTTAAGCAATATAACCCATTTGTTAATGCCTCTAATCATACTTTGGATTAGTTAGTAATTTTCAATTTGTCTTTTTTAATTTTTCTATTGATGCTCATCATCCACCTATTGAGTTTTATTCTAACATTTGTCACTCAAAAGTTAATTGTTATAATATTTTGAGAAAGGATTATGGGAAAGATAATTATGTTGAGTTTTGTAAAAACTTTTCTAAGGTTTTTAAAGATTCTTAATAGTTTTATTGATTTGTATATTCCCAATAAATTGCTATTACATAAGGGCATTCCTCCCCGTGGTTCTCATACAATCTATCACCACAGACTCTATTTTAAAACACATATATTTTTTTTATAATAATTTTATTAATTTCAGAAAATTGGCCAAGCATGTTTATAAAAGAGATTTGCAAAATTACAATAGAAAAATTGAAGTTAATATTTCTTTTAACTCTGAAGAATTTTGGGATTTTATTAATAAGTCTGGTTTGGGTAAGAAAAGGATTCAAGCTACTCATGGTTTAACTTTAAGTGCAAATGACTTTTTCAAACATTTTACTGCTTTATATTCATCACATGATACAATATCTTCCAAAATCACATTATTTTGCAATTCTGCCACTGTTCATTGCATGATTGATCATATTTCTAAGAATGATGTTCTTAAAGCTAATAAGCAACTTAAAATTTATTCTAGTTTAGGAAATGATAATATTCCTTCATTTATTTACAAAGGTCTAGCTGAATTTATTGCAGTGCCTCTTGCATTTATTTTTAATTTATCACTTAATTCTTGTGTTTTCCTAATGTTCTTAAGTGTGCCAAAATGGTCACAATTTTTAAGAATGGCTCATGTGATTGTGTTAATAACTATAGACCAGGGTTCCCCAACCTTTTTGCACTCAAAAGCACATTCTATAATACCGGCCAGGTGGCGGGCACCATTTAATTTTCAATCAGGTGGTGGGCACCATTTATTTTTTCAATGTAAATTTATAGTTGGATATTGTTAATAATACACATAATGTACAAAAAAATATTTATTTCAAAAATAAAATTTTAACATATAATTAACGTTTATATTTTTACGCTGTAAAAGTATAGTATGCCCTACAATTTAATTACAATATAATACAATAATTTATAAGAAATTTTAAAAATTAAATTTATTTGTATCAGATTAAATTTTTTATCGTGTTTGGATATCGGTGGGCACACATAAAATGTTCTGCGATGCCATGGTGCTCATGGGCATAGGATTGGGGACCCCTGCTATAGACCTATATCTGTTTTACATACTATTGCTAGAATTTTTAAGAGGTGCATTTATAATAAAACTATTTTAGATATTAGTCTTCTTCACAGCATGGTTTTATTCCTAATAGATCTGTAGAAACTAATTTGCTAACAATTTATTATCATATAGCACTGCAATTGAGGACCAGCAGGAGCTTGATGTTATTTATTTTGATTTAGCAAAAGTTTTTGACAATGTAGACCACAGCATTCTTCTTCACAAATTGTGTCAAATGAGTTTTTCTACTAAACTTGTTTATTGGCTTCAATCCTCTCTTCATGGTCATACAGCATATATCAAATTTAATAATAATATTTCATCTAATTTTGAATGTAATTTAGGATGTCTTCAGGGTAGTATTTTAGCACCTATACTTTTTAACATTATATGAATGATCTTAAAGATTATTTAAAATCTTATCTTTTGTGCTATGCTGATGACTGTAAAATCTTTAGAAAAAATCACATCAGTGATTGATTGCACTCTCCTTCAAAAGGATATAGATAATTTTAGTGCTTGGTGTGATCTAAATAATATGACTGTTAATTTCAGTAAATGTTCCTTAGTCTCATACTCTAAAAAATCTGAAGTTTTTGGATCCTTTCTTCCTCATTTGGAAATGATTATTAGTAAGGCTTATCATTTCAGTGATGATACAAAATTCAAATTATTTTTGTCATTGGTTCTTTCCATCATGGAATATTGTTCAGTTATTTGGAATCCTGGCTCTAAATAGGGATGTAATTTATTACAATCAGTATCTAATAAGTTTTCCAAATATGTTTCAGTATCTAATAAGTTTTCCAAATATGTTTCTCTGGGAAATAAAATTGTTGTTCATCTTTTCTGACACATTTTCTACTATTATAATTCGATCTCATGTGCATGATACTTGGTCTGCTTCTGTTTGCTACATTAAAGCTTGTCATTCCAATGTTCTTAAATTTTCTCCTTTATTTAGGCTACCATCTTTATATAATCTTTATACAATCTTTATATAATCAATTTAGATTATAATCAATTTTGTAATATTATAAAATTTAAATGCCATTGTTGATTGGTTTAAATTGATTTTGTTTATGTATATATATATATATTTCTTAAATTGATTGTTACTTTTTATTATTATATTATGTACATTATGTTCATCTCTTTTATTTATTTATTTATTTATTTTTTGTTTTTAATGTGTTAACTTTAATTGGCTATATGCTATTATTTGGCACTTAAATAAATAAAAAATGAATGGAATGGATTATTATTATTATTATTATTATTATTATTATTATTATTATTATTATTATTATTATAATTATTATTATTATTATTATTATTATTATTATTATTATTAACAACAACAATAACAACAACAAAACACTAATAATAATAAGAAGAAAAAGAAGCAGCAGCAGCTACTTCAAGATTTCATAGGTCTCTATGTTTGAACCCAGAAAAATCCTCAAAATGTACTTTTGTCCAAGTAAGAATCAAATATACATTGATATTAAGTACAATTCAACAAGTGAAAATAGCTTTTCTTTGACAAAAATGATTAATCATGGAAATATCTCAGAAAACAAATATTTTCTCAACGACAAAATGTATTAAAATGGCGACTACCAAATCATGTGACCCATAGTAAACTTTAGAAGAGCTACTTCAAAATTTTATAAGCCTCTGTGTTTGAACCCAGAAAAATCCTCAAAATGCACTTTTTTTCCAAGTAAGCCTCGAATGTACAGATATTAAGTACAATTCAACAAATGAAAATAATTTTTGTTTGCCAAAAAAATTATTCACGGAAATTTCTCAGAAAACAAATATTTTCTCAATGATAACATCCATAAATAAAGTCAGATACCAAGATATGTGACCTGCAGTAAATCCTTCAAAAGCTGGTTCAAAATTTCATAAGTCTCAGTTTTTGAATCCAGAAAAAAATCCCCCAAACACACTTTTTTCCAAGTAAGAATGAAATACGTATAAATATTAAGTACAAATGAACAAATTAAAATAACTTTCTTAAAAAAAAAAAGTCAAGCGTTGGTAGCCGAGAGGTCAGTGTGGCTGCCTTGCAAGCAAGCAGTTGCTTGCAGATGATTGTCGCAGGTTCGCTTCCCGGCCGATGCTTTGACATATGGAAAAAAAAATTATAACCCATAGAATGGATAATCAGCCGAAACTGTCATCCACCAATCTACACAACCCCTCTAGCAAGAACCTTTCATCACCAAGAATATGCCATGCATGATAGCCTCTAATAATCACCCCCAAACATGTTTTTTTTAAAAAAATTAATATCTGTCTACACATTATCAAAATCTTCATAGATATGTGTTCGCTTGAAAACTTTGTAATCGTCTGCATAAAAGAGTAGTGATCACTTGATTATCGCCTATTGAAAATCATACAGAAAAACATTGAATAATATAAATGATAAAACATTTCCGTGAGTAATTCATTGTTTTTAAATAAGAAGTTTTCTTCTTTCATATTCATAATAAAGTCTTCTCTGTTGAATAGATATGACTTTGTTGTATGTACAATATTCATTTTTGTTATTAGCTTTCTCAATTTATCTATTAGAGAATTATGCTTTACATTGTCAAATGTTTTAAAGAGACAAAAACAAACAACATCCAGACCCAGACTATCTTAATTGAGTATATAATCATTTTGTGGAACTCTATTATCCGAAACAACTGAGATTAAATCCAATACTGGACTCATCTCATTCAAGTGCTATCCCATTCTAATCTATTAATGGACATATTGAATTAATTGGAGAATCGTACTCCTAGTAATAATTGTAACATTTGTTTCTTGATGTACTTATTTTTTCTTGTTCTTTTTATTGATGTAACCACTTTTCTTAAGAACAAATAAAGTTTACTTTGAAACATCATCATTATCATCATCATCATAATAATAATAATAATAATAATTACTTCTATTTATTAATATTTCAACAATTAATAAAACCATTTAAAGAAATACATTGCAACTTAAATATTCGATAAATTAAGACAAATTCAATCCACAGATGTTTCAATAAATTTGATTTAAATTACTTTTAAAACTGTTACAATCTATCACTTATCAAAAATATTAATGAGAAAGGATTTTGATCAAAGATATTTCCAAACTCTTCAGCATTTTAGTATAATGCACCTTTTTTTATCACTTATATATATATATATATTGTAACTAGACTGGAGTTTCCACTCCCTTTGGTGGCTGGTTTGTTTTCTGATGAGCATATTGCAGAAAGGAAAGAATGATTGGTGTTACCTAATGCTGATGTCACTCCCTACAACACTATTTCCTGCTCATCAGATGGTGTAGCATCAAAGAGACTGATAACAGCTAGAAATTTATCTGTTTGGTTTCCCAAATGGTGCCACTAGAGTTTCAACTCACTACAACCTTACTCACCCAGATCAGGTTATGCTGGACATAGCTCAGGAAACATCAGATTTCTGTGAACAAGTACACTGAAAAATGGATGATATGAAATGAAACTTAACTATTGAAGGGAGCAGTCAAATCTTAATTCTGCTGCTGAAAAAAAAATAGAAAAAATTATTTTTAACTTAGCTGTTGAAGAGAGCAGCCCAAGCTTAATCCAGCTGATACCAAGCTATTGAATAAATTTTTTGTATCAAGTTTTTAGCATACTATAAGTTTTAGCACTAACCATGAGCTAAATTCAGCTCAGAAAAAAGCTAGTCATCACTGTTGGGGTTTCCACCCTTCTGGTTGTTGGTTTATTTCCTGATGAGCATATTGCAGGAAGGAAAGAATGATTGGCATTACCCAATGCTGACATCACTCCCTACAACAATATTTCCTGTTCATCAGAGAATGTAGCATTAAAAAGACTGATAATAGCCAAATGGTGCCATTAAAGTTCCAGCTCACTACAATCTTACTCACCCAGATCAGGTTATGCCAGACATAGATCAGGAAACATGAGATTCCTGTGAACAAGTACACTGAAAAATGGATGACATAAAATGAAACTGACATGATCTAGTAATCTTATGTAACAGCAATTTATGTAATTAAGTACTTTGAATAATAACTCCTTCTTATATTTCACTGACAGCTCAGCTTCTAGGGATCAATTAGTTCATTCCATTGGTAACTTCTCTGATGCTTGGTTCCATTGATGACACCATAATAGGTGTATACATATGCCTGTATATCTTTGTGGTAAGGCAGCACACTTGGTCATTAATACTGTTTGGCCCAGAATTTATGTAGCAGGAACTTACATATCTGTGTGTACATCATGGCTACCTCCCTGATCATTCCACAAGTTTAATTTCTCTCTCCTTATATGGACACATATATATAATTCGTAGATATGTCCATTAATTCCCTATTGCAGTATCCTCCTAGGCAAGATTAATTTGAATTAATTCTTTTCATTCAATTAATTAGTAGTCAGTAATTATATCCAAATATATTCACGTATTCGATTCATGTATATAGATGTACATCCTTTTTAGTAAGCAAATTTACATATACAAAAATATTAACTCCTTCTTGGTTACTTTAAGCATTTACAGTGTATACAAATATCAGGGTATGTCTATTTTAAATTAATCCTTACATTGTAATTTCTATATTTTGATTAGCAGGTTGTGATTTAACAAATTGACACATATTATTTTATATTCTTTATTCTAGAGCTTAACTTCGAGTCAACATTATTAATTTTTATCACTTTATCAAGTTAAAAAAAAACAAAAACTAGTGAATGAAAATATATTCATTATTACATTTCACCATTTCTATCGGCATATAATAGCAATTATATTATTCTATCAATCAGAAATTATCTTGGTTCATAACTGTTTTCATAGGTTTTACCCATTATGACATCTGTTTCTAAATTTGATACAAACATTTTATCATTTTGTCGAATTAATTATTTTAAATAACTATATAACTATGTTTCACTTTACCCTTTCTGAAATGCTTTTTTCACTGCATTTTTGTGAAAACTTTTAAATATTTCAAATATCAAACAACTATTTCATGCAATAATGAAGGTTCATCATTACTAAGTAAATGAATGTAGATAATATCATTACATCACAACAGAATTAAGTAAATTTTAATTAACATGTTTCAATAACTATCTAGAGTTTTATTACTTCTTCAAATCACCATGATGGTCTTTATGTTTGACATTTCACCACTGGTAAAATCTTCACATTAAAAAGAGGATTTGTTTTAAGGCTGAATGGTTTATATATATATTGTGTGTTCGTTAGGCATATTTCTTCATCTTCATGACTTTTTCCATGGCATGGAAAGGAGAGCAAGCTATTTCTTATTAGCCAGACATTTTAGCATTTACCATATCGATAATTTGTTTCTTCATATCGCAGTTTTATAGTACTTCAAGTTTTTTTTACTAACTGCAGTACATTGTTAATTAATGGCCATGGCAGCTCCAACTTAGTTGATCTGATTATCTAAACTCTGTAGAATGACTGAAGACTAAACTGCGATTTATTGCAAAGTAATTACCACAATCAAATAACTGCCTTGAATTGTCTGTTCCCTCTTTTTTATGTTCTCCTACTTCCTATGGTGTTTTTCAATATTCTCTTTGATCTCACCTATGCTAACCAACATGTTTTTTTAAAAACATGTTAACTTCTTTTGCCTAAGACAAAAAAGTGACACTATCATTCTTGATGAACTAATTACAATGTTTCTATGCTTTAATTTGGAAAACACTTAGCTCAAAAAAGAGAAATATATTATATCAATAACATTTTAATTTGAAACCGAAAATTTTTTTAAGTCATGTGACATCTGACTTGATTTTTTTGTACATGTTTTTTTTAATGTGAAAGATTCATTAAATAAATGTGTAGTTTAATTTTTAACTAAAGATTTTAAATGTTGATTTTTCTCTTTTTTTTTCTTTAGAGAATTTAAATTCACACATTTTGTTTTTATAACATGAGTGAAAAACTTATTTTAAATTACTGTCAATTATTTATCTATTTTCCTAAATTTCACTCACTAGTCAGCTTTTATTTTAAATTAAACCACTTTAAAATGGGGAGGGGGAGCTTCAGGATATATGAAGCAATGTATCTGTTTCAACATATATATTTACATAAAGCATAAAAGCTCTTGATAAAAAAAAACATAAATTAAATATTGCATTTTAATCACAACATATTCTTTGATAGAATAATTACTTTCCAAAACTTAAAGCTATTGAATTTGGAATACATTTGTACATAAGAATTGTAATAACTCCAAACTTCTTCTAATCATTTCCCCTCACTTTAAAGTTTTTTTTTAGCAAAACTTTATCTACTCATGTTCTATCTAAATGTAAACTTCCAGGGAGATGAGTACACATAAGTACAATGATTTTACTGTTAAAAATGTTGGCATCTAATACTCCGGTGGATGAATCTTCATTATTGGTGTATAATGGATTATTAGTAGCTAGTAAAAGATCTAGAGAACTTATTATTTTTTAAATCAGTTTGCTCTGGTGGTTTTCATGCAGTGGTGAATTGATTGATTTGAGAACGAAAATTTTTTGAATCAAAATTCAACTTGTCACTTTCAGATTTCATGAATAATTAACCATTCAGATAATATCCCATCAGAAACAGATAATTAAAATGACATCAAACTTTGAAATTTAATAATTAGATGTTTATCTCCTCTCCAATTATCCTTTTTAAAAAAGTTCAGAAAAATTCAAAATGAGATTCTGACTGGCATTGGACCATGATCTGCATTCAAATATCAACTGGACAAAATTTTTTTTTTTAGCTTCATTTAAATTGGGATGTTGTTTTTATGTAATTGGCCAATAGCTAACCAAGATACAATTCAATATTGGTCAATAATAAGTTGTCTAGATATTCTTAGTTTAATTTTTTTTTTTTTTTTTTTTTTTTTTTTTTTTATTTTTTAATATTTATATTTTTAATTTTTTATTTTTTTATTTTTTTAATTTTTTTTTTTTTTTTCTAAACTCTATTATTTATTTTTAATATATATCCATCTATTTATTAAATATTCAAAAAAAAAATAAATTATTAATTAATAAAAAAAAAAAAAAAAAAATACTCTTTCAAACCACACTTTCAATCTTTTTTTCTTTTTTTTATTTTATTATAATAAAAAAAAAAAAAAAAAAAACCACCCAACACTCTTCCTTTTCCTTTTTTTCTTTTTAATTTTATTATTTTTTTTTTTTAAAAATTTTAAAAAATATGCAAAAATTTATTTATTTTTTTAAATTTTATATTAAAATTGATAAAAGAAATTAATATTTTATATTTTATAAAATAAATTTAAAAAAAAAATAATATAAATACAAAAATTTTTTAATAAAAATTTATTAAAATAAATATTATTTAAAATAAAAAGATATTTGTTTTAATTATAGAATTATTAAAAAAAAAAAAAAAAAAAAAAAATAGCAATATCGTTTTATTTTCATTTCAACCATAACAAAAAAAAATAAAATTAAAAATAAAAATTCAATTTTAATTAAAATTTCTTCTTTTTTTTTAAAAAAGAAAGAAAAAAATAATATATTTTAAAAAAAAAAAAAAGAAAATAAATAAAAAAAAAAAACAAAAAATTATGAAAAATAAATACATAATTTTGTGCACCGCCCAATAAAAAGTTTTGAGAGATACCCCCCCCAGCGAAAAAACAATTGGACAGTTAAAGGGTTAAGAGTAATACAAGCATTAAAGATGCTAAAATTTTATCAACTGGAACTGATAAACCTGATGAGTAGTGTCTTCTCTTTCATGGTTTTTCTACAGAAACTTTCTAAAACTTGATTTATATTTTAAGAGTTGTTTAAATTTATTTTTACATAAATTAATATGAATTTTTTGAGTTGATATAATTCCAAACTTAGTTTTTTTCTTGAACCTCATTTTGGTTCTTTTTTCTTTTTTTAAACAAATTTGCATATCATTTTGTTTAGAAAAAAATTCTTATTTATTTTTTATTGAAATGAATAATAGATTGTTCATTTCAAGTTCTTGTACTTAAAAACAAAAAAACAAACAACAACAAAAATGATTGTACTTAATTAAAGTTCTTTTTGGATGTCTATTCAGCATTTTATAAGCTGTTTATCCAACCATTGATTAATATTAGATTGTTCAGGTGTAATTTGATAATAAGTCTATCTGGGGGCTTTTTCTCTTATGGCAAATATGGAGAAGAAGCAATTGGTGTGGAAGAAAATTTTATTTTATTTCTTAGTAAAGTTTAAATTGAATAAAATTTTTCTTCTGCATAACTCTGTGTAAACACAATACATTCATCTAACACATAAATTTAATGTTTAATTGATTCTTTTTGAGGTTAATGAGCATGCAAAGCAAATCTTCATTTAGTTTTTGTGTTAACAGTGATTCCATTTCATTTTGAGATAAAGTAAACTTTGTTCTATTTTATTTGTATTTGTTTATTCAGCTGTGAGATTATGGTTGGCACTTGATACAGTACATCAACTTCTTTTGATTGATCTAACTTTTGTTGTGAACCTTCAAGATTATTTACATGTAATTCGATGTTTTATTTCAGTAGTTTAGTTTATTAGTATCTACTTGTGTTAGTTCAACAGGTTCACCTTCTGCTATTTGTTTTTTATTTGAAAGTGTTTGTGTTCATTTGTACATTTCCCTCTAATAGTTTTGGTTCAAATTCATTTAAAAGTTCAGTATATATTTTTGGTTCATTTTCTGACTTTAAAAGAAAAATATAATCAAATTAAATTTAAAAGTACTCTTAATCGGGATTCTACTTTCTACAATTAACTTCATGTATAAAAAACTCGATAACCAATTGTTTTATGTTTCACTTCCAATATGAATTATATGTTCTTGAAGTTTTTGAAGCTGCAATTAATTATATATATATATTGTAACGATATATAAATATGTCGTTACATTAATTTAAAATAAAAACTTAAAAGTTCGCAAATAAAAGTAAAAACTAAATGCTAAAATTAAAAATGTTTGTTATACGTATATACATTCGCACAGATGCTAAACTTTAAAAATATTTTTTTTAATAAATAAAAAAAGGTATTTGAATGTATTTTTTATAAAAAAAGATTTATAAAAGTATTTTAATAAAAAAATAACGTAAGTTAAAATAAAAACAGGTATTAATTAATTCCTGTAATCTATAAATGGAAATGATTGTTTATTAATTATCTAAAAGCTGTTTAATTAAAAAGTCAGATGGAAAGTTAGATAAGAGAAGAAAGGGATTTTAGCTTGACCAATGGAAGCCAAATAAAGGCCCGGACCATAACGAAAAAACAGAACAGTGACGTTTTTGTTCATGGAATCCATAGGAGGACTATAAAAAGAAAAAAATATTGAGTTCCAGTCAGAGAGTTTTTTCCAACTTGATTTTGGTGAGTCTGGCGGCAAGACGCACTTGTCGTCCTCACTCACTTATTTTAAAAATGCAAAGACTGTGATACCAGAACAGAACCAGCAAATGCTACCTCCAAAATATCAGACCGGTCTTCCAGGAAAGTCTCCGTGGGAATTGCCAACGGGACATGGACTCTTCTACCGTAAGCAATAGAACTGAACAATTGTTAAAATCATAACATTAATTAAGAACGTTAAAGATTGATAAGTAAATTTAAAATTTATAAAAAGAACTTTTCTCGGACTTATGTGTCAACTAAATTGATAATGTGTAATTTTATATATGTTTGCGTTTGATAAAAAAATCATTTCCATTTATTATTTATTGTATTGATATTTATTGTTTAAATTTTAAATGAGGAAATTTCAGGTTGGGTATAGACGTTGCATAGATTCGTTAGTGGTTGATAATGTTGTGGTTTTCACATTCGATTGAAATATATGTCAACGATATCACTGCAAGCATCTTACGATGAATGCTAATGGGATTTGAATATTCCCTATGCAAGTGACATTTATCGATGACTTTGTATTTTGATCGGTTGTGTTTAATTTGGAATGTTTTTGACCGTGGAATCTGTGCAGCTGATCTGTACTCAACATTTTAAAACAAATTTTATAAAATTCATTTGTGCGAACGTATCTAAATGTTAAACTTAAGTCGGGCGTGAATGGCTATATAGATTTGTAAAGTTATATTAGGGGAGGGTAATCTTAGGTTATTTGTGTCGTTGTTGAATTGGGTCAATGGATTGGATATATTTGTGTAATTAGTAGATGTAGTATGAGTTTCGCTACATGCAGAATCGCTGTATACACCGCACCAACCCTTTGCCTATGGATGGGATTGTAAGTCGGCAAAAAGGATCGTGGTCCCTTCCTATGGAGTTTTTATTTTATTGTTCTTCTTGCTATACAGACGTCATATTCCTGTATTAGACAAGAGTCAATGTTTTCTTAAACTATATTGTTCAGATGTCCATTCCTGACAGTATAGTATCTTTGTGCTGTTGTATTTTCATGCTACATTGAATACATAAATGTATCGGATGGATTGATGCCAGTTTGACTGCAAATTTTAGCCTAGGGTTAAATAGGGATAGAATGTTTTATTTTCAAATGCAGATCTATGTAGTCTATTCATACTTGACAATCTAAATAAAAAAAAAAATTAAAATCATTGAAATTTATATAAATGTAAAATTAAAGAGTAATAAGAATATAAAAATCTAAAAATGTTAAACCTATTCCTCGAGTTTAGAATGATTTTATATGTGCGTAAATAAATATTTTATGTGTTAATTTCTGGCAGTGGCTTTTATTCTTTTATATTTAAGATATAAAATTAAGTTATATTTTATTATCTCTGCTACTCACTGAGCTAGTGACTTGGGCTAACGACCGGAATCAAATTTAAAAAAAAAAAAAAAAAAAAAATTTTTTTTTTTTTTTTTTTACTTATGTATCTGCCTACTTTATAAATTTTTCTAGGTTCAAATGCCTAGATGGCGCCCTGTAGTGCAGTTTACGTAAGTCTAGCTTTCTCCGGATCGTTACAATATATATATATATTCCATAACTTTTTATAAAAGAAATGTTTTTCAAAATAAGTGAAGGTAATTAAATCGTCAAAATATTGTAAAAAAAACTGAACATATCAAATGAAGGATAACTTTAAAATATAACTCGAAATAATTTTAAAGTTACCAATTGTAATCATTTAAAGGATTCTTCGAAATCACATACCCACAAAAATCTGTAACAGAAAATATTACATCTATATAATTAAATGCTATGTTCTGATTATCTTTCATTAAACTTTAGAGCTACCTTCTCCTATGAATATGCTTTTAATACAAATATCTTTGGGATAAAATACTAATTTGTATTTTTATGCATTTTTTTTTTTTTTTAAAAAAAACCTATATAAATTTTAAGAGCAGATTCTGACAATGTGTCGATAATACCTATCCACCCATGATATGATTCTTAACGTAGAAGGAAAAAGTAATCATTAAATATAATAACTTTTTATAACAATGAAAAATGCATTATACTGATATAATTCCTTGCAGAAAATTTGAATATAAATGTCAGAATTAATTTTAAGCTTTGTGTAGGCTTTTACAATTATTTTGTCAAAAGGGCAAGATATATAATTAGTTCATAACTGTTTTTCATTAGGATTTATAATTACATAACAAAAACTTTGACTTGTGTTCAAAACCTTGATATATTTAAAATTTTAAGTTACAATTTAAATAACAATACAAGAATGAAACTCATATTAGATTTTTTTATTATAGTAAAACAATTTAACAGTTATCAGCTGTAGATTCAATGTATACCATGATCATCTACTAATATTCAACAATTATGGGTTCCAGAGTAACAAAAAGAGATGTTATTAGTAAAGAATCAATTGACAGTTCTTAAAATTCTTTTAGCATTAATAACCATTAATTCTGATTATTATAGAAGAGATTATGAAAATATTGATTGATATGACAAAAGAAGTTGTTTTTTGTTTACATCTCATTTATCTAAAAAATAAATATTTTAAACTGCTTAAAGGTCAAATAATGTTTGAATACCAATGATAGTAGTTGATTTGATTCAATTTCAATTACAAATTTACTATAAATCTGCTACTTCCGCAATTTTACTGTCTCCTTTGATTTAATATAATAGTAGAGTGGTAGGTTTAAAAGATAATGGTTACTGGTTCACTTCTCAGATAAAAAAAAAATAAAGTGTTAATTCGATCAATCTGATAGATAGTTGTGTTTAATCTGCAATTTGAATTGCTCCAATTCCACATACTCTTCTACTCATTACTATGGTTAACCATTAAGTTATCATGACTGTTATACAAATTTGACAATCTTGATTTTAAAAAAAAAAAAGTTGGGTTCTATATTAAAAATTTAGAATGTTTTTATCAAGATCCTAAAACGTAACTTTTTGATAACTACCAATGAATTTCAATTTTTTACCTCAACAAAGAGATCTCATATTTATTCATTCAGAAATAGTCTCTTGGATGCTTACATAATACAGTTTTATATCCTTTGCTAAGAAATTTTTCAAAAGTTAATTGTGCTTAATGAAAACAAATTCTTATTTATATCTCTAGCTTTTTTTTAATAAGAAAGAATCAAATTGAAATGTAAAATGTCTACTAGAACATTAAATATATATCTATATAATACCATTTACACCTTTATTAATCACTTAACTATGCAATGTAATAAAATAAAATTTACTCCTTTATATTTGAATTATAAAATGATTAATTAATGAAGGTATAAATGATATTACATAGATATATGTATAAATCAATGCATAAAAGAATAAGGACAAAAATAAATTATTACACTTCCGGAAAAAATTAAATATATTTGAAATATTTGTGGAGATTTAAATATCTAATTGTTTTTCAACTTGACTGCAAGAATATTTCATTGTCACTAGAATAGGAGAAACAGAACTATCATTATATTCAAAAACAGTGGCTTAAACAAAAATTACTTATTTACAAACAGATAACTAAAATAAATATGTTATTTATTAATCCTTGAAACAGATTTATTCACTTTTTCACATATATGAACGTTAATGATGCAGAGAACACATTAAAATTTACGATATAATATGAAACAAATTAAAGATTAAAAACTACCTCTAACAATGATCAAGGATTATTATTTGGTCATAGTTCTCTATTGTCTAATAGTCTCAATTAATCTTTAGTATAGAACATATGAATTTACATTTTGTATTTATAAAATTTTTTGTCAAGGAAATAGACAAAAATTGCTTTGTTATTATATATTCAAACTGGATAAAATGATATTAAAATCAAGAAAAGATATTTATTAAGCTTCAGATCAAAGATGTAGGAAAAACTATATGAAAAAACCTTCACAAAAACTTATCATTTTTTAAGATCAAAAAGTGGAATAATAAAGATAAAATAAAAGTCTGACTGAGATATCTCCAATAGTTCCTTATAGAGGCATAGTGAAGAAAATGGCAATATTGGCCCAAGCTTGCAAATTTTTGTCAATGAGGAATTAAATGTTTTTTTTAGTCTTTGTTTTATATTCTAGCTAAGATTAGATAAATGCTTATTTACTGACCAATATTTAGTAGATAAATGGATTTAATAAGGTTTGCTGTCTAAAAAAATCCAGACCTATTTTTAAAAAAATATCAACTTTACTTAGCCAATGAAATTTAGGTCACAGTCATGGGACTTGTATTACTATTGTACTATGGGCCTTTTTACAAAGTGGAATGATATAGTGTAGTATTTTATCAAATGTTACAAGGCTATGAAGTGTAATATGACTTTAAATGTATATTTAAAAATTCTCTCTTAGACTTTTTTCAAAAATTCTGTGGTAAGAAGTGATTACAAAGTGTATTTTTATAATACAAATTTAATTATAAAGAGTACAGTTACTATTAGTGTTTAGAATTTGTTTTTTATGCAAACTGTAACAGAAAGCCACCATTTATTAAAGATAATGAATATATTTTCTGTAATAAATATAAATATAGAGTTGATTTAGATATCAATTACATCCTCTTTTAAAACTCTCACCAAATAGAAAACCAATGACAATATCTTTGAACACAGTGCAGAGATACTACAGCAAAAATACTGTTAATCCAAAATTTCTGATTCTAAATTTTTTCAGATTTGTGAATTTTTTGATGTCAAGAATAAATATTTTACCTCCTCACTATAATCCCAAATTCTCCTAAGATAAATAAATAAGTAGTACACAGGTTTAATCATTTATAAGAATTTACTGAATATTTTTTTTATTTTAAATATTGTATGGAAATGTATTTACAAAAAAAAATTATTTATTTTAAAAGATTAAAAATTACTTTGAAATTTTGTTTGGATAATGAATTATGGGTATTTTGAATTAATAGCATTCTACCTATAATAAATTTATCTAATTTAGTCAATAATAAATAATGACAATTCAATCTTTAAATTATAATAAACTATATACAACTATAATAATCTTTGTATATGGAGAAAATATTAAAAATATTACATATAACAATAATATATTTTCAGTGGTCAGTATTCTTTTTAAATTTAATTCATACGAAAAAAAAATAAAAACAAGGTTTTATGTATTTTGAAAAACCATGTTATTCAATTGATTATGCATAAATTTGATGAATCTTTCATCATGTAAAAAACTACCACAATGCTTTGCATCAGTTTACACTGCCTCATGAAATAATATCAAATAGAATTAATAAAAAAAATACAAAAAATAAAAATTTTGAAGTGAATTGAAATAAAGTCTTGATAAGATAAAATAAAATAAATCTTAATTATTTTTACACCTTAAATAAATAGTAAAAATATCTATTTAGAGATGTCTTAGTAAACAGCTTAACCCTTTAATAATTTGACATTTAAAATACTCAACCTTTGACTTCTATGTAAAGTCTTTACTTTATACTAAAACTCAATAAATCAGACTTGATTTTTTTTAAATCTAATTTTATCAACAAATGCAATTCTAAAAAATCACATTTGACCTTTTTAAATATTTAAAATCTGATTTGTAAGTGAGAACAATGTACCATAAACATTATTAAGTTAGTGTAAACACTTTTTCAGAAAATAAATGAATTATTTTTATTTAAAATTTTTTAAAATCTATATGAACAAGGATAGATTTATGGTAAATATATCAAATTCTGCTTTAAAATCTGATATTTACTTTATAATTATTAAAATATTTGAAAAAATTCTAACACCATATCAATTATGATAGGTGATGATGCTAATGATGAGATTCACATAATGTGTCATTAATTAGGAAAGAATGCCTTAAAATAAATCTTTTTTTAGAGAACAGTAAAGTCAGGATAATTGAGATTTCTTTCAATTAAAAAATCAATAAAAGTAATATGGTCAAATTTACAATATTAACCTGACATTAATATGAGTTATGATAATAGTAAAATGGCATTCTACACATGTGGAATAATCATGCTTTTTTAAAAAACATCCAATCCTTCTAAATAAATATGAAAGTGATTAAGTTAATGTTAAATTAACCTGAAATGGCTATGATGTGGTCTAGTATTGTAAATATTACAAGCAGTATCTCATACTACTCCTAAAAAGAATATTTGTTTTATATAAATATCATTTCTAATTTGATTTTTTCAATTATTTATAGTAAATATTAACATTTTTGTACATAAAAAATTATAAATGTAGTCATAAAATTGCAAAAATAGAAAAATAAAATTATTTTTGTTTAACTGGATTCAGTTGATTGCCTTCTTATAATGTTATTATAATGAAATAAATTTGCTTTTTATTATTATAGGAATTATAATAAGTTTCATAATATTTATCTTAACAAGTAGAAAAAAAGATGAAGAAAATTTACAGATGTTTAGATTACTGTATGTGATACCAATAAATTATAAAAGAGGGATATAAAATTTATACTACATGAGATAAATTCAAACTAATTTGATTTTTGCAAAATAGAGACATAATTAGAAAGATACTGAGATAGATGCCTGAATATGAAATTAAGACATTTGAAAAATTAATCCTGTCTCACATATGGGTTGCAGACATTGCAGATTAAATATCCAATCACTGTTGACTCAATGATAAAATAGTGATATTTTTAATTTTTAAAATTGATTTAAAGTTATAGGAAATTTAATATTTCATGTTTATAAAATGATTGTTAAAGTTTCTTTTAACAGTTACAATAATAGTTAAACTATAATATTTATCATTTGATGCAGTGACACTTGCAATTTAATAGATTTAATTGAAAATTTTATCAACTAATGCAAGAAGTAACAGTGATTTACATCTCCAGAAAATAAAATAAAATAATTAAACAATCATAACTAAATGAAGAATATCAGTGACAGGGGATATAATATGATTTGGGAGTAACCTCATACTTTAAAAGTAAAAAAAAAAAAAGGTCATAAAAGATAGAATCAAATTGTTAAAAATTATACAACTAAATAAAGTAAAATTTATAAATGTATCAAGTGAATAACAACAAACTGCATAAAAAGATTCTAAATATCAAATAGATTAGAAAAAAAATAACAAAATCTCAAACTGATCAGAGAAACCATATAAGTATTAATAGTAAAATACATGAAATAAAAATAATAATATTCAAAACAATACATGATTTTATCTATTTATTTCACTATAAGTCTGATTTCTCAATAGACAGCAAATGGCATCAACATTAAAGTCATGTACCCAAACTAGTTTCTGACCTTGCCTTTATAGGTAAAGTTAAAAGATGAAATTTATGCATCTAGCAGCTATCTTTAACATATTTATATTATTGAACTAGTAACTCTAATTAGAAAAAAAGATGTTGAACCCAAAGTAAAATATTTATATAAATACATAGATCAGATTGTAGATCAGCATCTATATAATTATATATTAATTGTATATTCATCTCCTTAGAGACAAAAAGTGGAAGAGTTCGCACAAAGATGAAGTCACTAAAATATGTAGTTGCTGAGATAGTGTCATTTTTTTTTAAACTTTAGACTAGTATAAAAGAGTGAAAAGTGGTTTCTAGATATGTAAGTACATTAGTTTTATATTTGAATTCTAAATCCTTATTAATTAAAAACAAAATCCACAAAAAATCTGGGGACGTAGATATAATAATACTATTATTAATTGAACCACGATTGCTTAGTTTTGGAATAGATGACTCTAGAGTATGATGTTATCGTATGCTCCTGAGAGTATATGAGATAACAGATAATTGAAAAACGTTAATTATAGAACTAAACAATTATTTTATAAAAAGTGAATGTTTATTAAATCAATGCGGAGAAAAAAATTAATCATAATATATTATCTAATTCTATTTTCAGTTTCATAGTACAGGTGGTTTTCAAACGAATGTACGCACGCTATCAAACCACGTTTAATTCTGTATTCCTTAAAGATTACTTTTTTAATTTCATAAATAATTTTTAACAATTTAGATTTTTATTTCAATAGAACAAATTTTATCGTAGAATGTTATCGTATGATCACGTGATGTTAGTGGTTTTAATAGAATGTTGTAAAATGAAAATTTATTATACGACAAAAGATTCCAAATCTGTTCAGTTAAAATAAGGAATACTTTTTGATGAGAAATAAGTTTTGTAAAAGTGATTAATATGTGATGAGATTATTCAACAGATTTTATCAAATCCCATCAAAAACGAAAATAATGACTTTAAACTTCAACAAAAAAAAAAAAACAGTTAGCATAGATTTAGATTTTAAAAAAATCTAATACCTATAATAATTATTATCAAAAGAATGAGCACACTAGTTAGTTTGAATAAACTTGATAGACAGGTACCTTTATAACATGAAGCAGCTAAAGAAATATCGGATCAACATAATAGCAGGTTTAGTAGAAAAATATAATTAGATGAGTTAAAACATATTTAGATACAAAAATGGCAAATATTAAAATTTCAAATACAGAGATTTTCAATAATTTCTAGAGAGATTACAAAAAAGTTTATTTAACTAGAAATACTGAATAATAAATATATCATTTTATACAAAATATTTATGGAGACAATTCTAGAATATTTTTGAGACAATGTTTTCTAGTTAAATGGACAAATAAAATAACAAACATGCAGAAACATAGATTAGTTCAAGTGAATAATAAAATTATAGAAGATAAAATTAACAACAACAACAACAAAAATAATGATTAAATAGTAACAAATTGCATAAAATACAAAAATAAAAATAGCCAGGTTAAACATTAGAACAGAATGATAAAAAGTATCAGTAAATTAAAGTTATCTCTATTTTTTTAACTAAAATACCAGTTAATTAAAATTTCCTCTGTTTGTAACTATTAGCCTAGATATGCATTTTATCTCGACATTAAAATCCAATAATACACTAACACAGGGAATTGACTAATACTTTTATTAAACTAAAAAAGATCCAAATGGTATCTTTACAAAAAAAAACTTCTTTTATATTTTTATATATTTTGCACCAATTGTATGTGAATTATTCAATTATTAAAGGCAAGGACATCACAAGGCCCATAATATTCAGACTCATTTATGCCAAAGATTAGAAGTAATAATGTAGCATCTGATTTGAACTGATAATTAGACTGGTTGTAGAGGTTTTGCTGCCTCGTAAAAATGCCACGATAGACTGTTGATAGAGCCAACACTATCATGCACTAATTAGCAAATTGCAGAAACATTAGTGTTACTGAGATCTATATGACATTATTTAATATTACAACGGCCATAGTAAATAACTAATTAAAAATAAATCAATTTAAAAATATAATTTAACATACTAATAATGAATAATTGCAAAAATGATTTGTAGTATATTTTTGTCAGTACAAACTTTAATTGCATAATGATTAAATTTTTATATTTTTTAAGAAATGCAATAATTGTACTTATTGGTTTAGATATAATCATAAAATAATGTAATAACATATATATCATAAAAAATATAGCTGTTTCATAATTTATTAAATAAAAAAAAATAATACAAAATTTTATTTATGATCATATAATAAATTTGCATTGGTCTTAAAGATAAGGAAGAAGAAAGTACCTTATCTTTTTTCCCCCTCCTTTATAAATATTTTAGATAACTAAAAAAAGAGATATAAAATTATTTGGATTTATTATATTTATAATGCTTGATCATATTGCATAAGAGAAATAATTGATTAGCAATCTGAAAAAAGAGAGATTTTTTATGACTTAATAAAAAAAAAGATTAAACTGACCAAAGAATTGTGATTGGAGGCTGTATTGTATTGTTATGAGGAACATTAACAGAGCATTGAACAAGTCATTCTCTCTTTTTCCTGATGACTGATGACAATATTGGACACATTGCAGAAGTTGATCTGAGATCAACTATAATCAAAGAATTGTTTCAGCAGAGTGATTGAAGGCCATTGGTATTTTGAGCCAACATTAATAACTTACTGCTCCTTGTCAACATTCAAAGATGACTAAATTCATTAGAAGAAGAAAATCTAAAAGAATTCATCTTAAAACCTTGGTGAGTGTCAGTCTATACTCTGGAACATGTAGCTTTCCTGTAGAAGATGGTCACCTGTTGCCTGCCAGGAGTGAGAGAGAAGTCAATTAACTTATAAGACTTATTTATTATCCTGTCATAGCAAGAAGTATCCCTCTATCTGTCATGAGAACTCAAGAACAGAATATTTATTAATAATCTTATGTATATGTATTTATAATAGTCATAATTTCATAAACATGGTGCCATCATTTTATAATGACTGATCTAATTAATTTTGGTAAGATTTAAAACTGTATTTATTATTAATAATAGAAACTTCTAAATCTTTACATATTTTTGAATTAACTAAATCTAAGATGTATTAATTTTCTTTGTATTTATTTTATAAGGTTAATTTTTATTTAATATCCCCGATGTGTGTTGAATAGGTTAAATAAATTTGTTTTTTTATTATTTATTGTTAAAACCTGTCTTGTGTGTGATCTGATCTCATTCCAAACAAATAAGTTTAAACTTTATATATCTTTTTTTAAGTTCATGCTTGCTGGTGAGAAAGTATTGATATGTAGGGAAGCAACCAACAAAAGAAAAGTATACATAAAATGCTCTTAAGTTAGATAATATTATTTCTTAAAGTGAAATGATACTTAGATGTGAGTAAATCATTATCCTATAAAGATATTGTTTGACTAAAGAAATATACTAGTTTTAGATTGATTAAAGGAGATGGTTATCATTAATTATCTGGGTAATTAAAAGAATCCAAATAACCACAGAACACTGTGTATTTAAAATTATATTTAAAATTATTGATGGAATTTATGCATTGAGATCCAAGAAGTTTATAAGTTTAGATTGCTGTGTTAATGTCATGTGCCAGATTATATGAAAATGATTGTATCAGGTTGTCACATAAAGTGTAATAAACATCACATGACCTCGACCTCTTATGCTTGTGTATAACTGTTGTTAAAATAGGCAATACTCACTATATGTATGCCACACACAGGAAGCTAGAGTAATCATTGGATGCCAGAAGGCTTGTGCATAAAATCTCCAACTAATGCCTACTCATCCAATATACCCAGACTAGTTTCTGGCTTGTGGCCTTCATCAGTGAAGAGTTTTGGATATGAGAGCAATGTATAATGAGTATTGCCTGTTTTAACACATAAAATGTAATCAATGAAATAAGTAAAATTGTGAATAAATAAAAAAAATATATTTTAATTAAAAGGGCAATCAGTACATAATTGGTTTAAGTATAAAACATCCCTTCCTAGCCTTTAGTATATTGAGTTCCACTACTTAGTCTTTCTGATTTTCATTCCAAAGTTTTATTGGACAGAAGTCAAGAAATTGAATTTGTGTTTTTTGCATTCTATTGAAAAATTTTGTGAACCTTTTTTATAGCTTTGAAATTCATGTATATTTTGTTCTAATATTTAATTTAAAAAAATTCAAAAGATGTCAAGATAATTGAATAACTAAGTCTTCAAAATTTCTTAAACTCTATAATGATGGGTACCTATTATATATTTGGCAGTTTCAAACTTTGTGAGATTACTACAAGAAAATATTATGATGGTCTAAAAACATGGTTTTTTTTAGAAAGTTTATGATTATTTTTGTATCATGATTATATAATAATTATTAGATATCAAAATATATATTATTACAAATTTATTTTTTACAGAAAATTTTTTATTTTAAAATGCAAAAGAATATATTCTTCTGTGTAATGTTACCATAGATATTATGATCATGGGAAATACAACTATCTAGAAATGTCACCATTAAACAATTTGTTATAACATGTAGTGATATCATAAAAATTACATAGATTTACTAGATATTAAAAATAATTCATTCAGATTTTTAAAACAAACATCAAATAAAGATTTCATTCACTTTGCAAATTGAATCTGCTCTACCTGAAATTTGATGATGTAACAGCACTTTGTTTTGATTAAATTCTAATTTTTTAAATAATTCCAAAGATCAAATGTGATTTGTAAAAATTTATTTAATTTCTAACTGAAAATATCTATCAAATGAGGTTACATGTATTATATTTTGATAAATAATAATGGTTTAATATTAAAGTGAAAGTTGAAAGCTTAAAGTGAGAACAAAGAAATCTATCAAAATACAGGAGGGTTGATAAGTGTAAAGTGTTCCCTATCTATCATATTCCATTATAGTAAGAAATCACTTTTACACTGACTGAAGAATATAATGCCTTCACACAGATACAGCAACAAACCTTCAGATACTCATATAAATTTAAAAGAATAAACAAAAAAAATAATACACAAAAAAACATAAACTCCTACAATTGTATTGTCCTGATATGCATCTTTAAAAACACATAGTTTAATTCTATGCAAATATATGCTTGGTAACAAAAAATATAATGTATTCAAAATTTAAATAAAAAATAAAATGTATTTATCATAAGTTCCTAGAATACTTTCTAAAAGAATATGCAAACAATTTAAGCTTAAACAGTTTTACCAAAAGCAGTAATTTATAAAATAAACTGTATTATTTATTAAATATTTAAGGCGAACTTTTTTTATCAAATCTTCTATTTTTGTAGCTTAAGGTAAACAAGTTTCTGCCATAAACATTCATTATAGATATAACCCTTCTGAAAATATGTAGTAATTAATAATTTTATTTAAAATATTTTCTATTGAATCTGGTCTATGCAATGAATGGACTGCTTATATTCAAAATATATCATTTATTAATTTTGATAAATGAAAAGTACAACTTCAATTTTCTATTACAAAATTAATTATTCTGAACTAACTTATATTTAAAATTATTCAAAAGTTCTCTGCATTATTAATAGACAGAATTTTCCCAAATAATTTAATATAAGTAAAAAATTATGACTATTTTTAATGCATGCGTACATATATTTATCAATATTTGCAAAATTATAACATTAGCATTAATAATAAAATACTTATGCTAAATAGTAAATCAGATTTTATGTTCTTAATAATGGATTGCAGTATTTTTAAGAAAATGGTTATAAGAAAAACAACTATATTGTGGGATTAGAGATAGAAATATGAGATAGCAGAAATATATATATCAGAAATATTTAACTACTAAAACAAATGAAAATTGGATTAAATACAAAAAACAATCCCAGCAAAAGTATAAAATATAATAGAAAAGAAATAATGGGAAAGAAATTGTAAAAAAGGCTGATTCATATTTGGGTGTAAAAAGAATCAAAATCTGAAGACTGATGAATAATTTAAGACAAAAGAAGAGAAATAAAATCACCAAATGGGACCATATTTTAAAATTTCATCAACAAAAAATAGGTTAGAATTTCAGAAGATGGTTAGTATACAAATGATTAGAAAATCGCTAAAAAATAAAGACTCCTAGCCTTAGTGGAATTTCTTTTGAATTAATTAAAAACGGAAAAAATTGTTTGAATATTTATCAGAATTGTTTCATCATTAATAATAATGAGACGTCCATTAAATGGAAAGTGATATGTATTACAATAATTAATAAAAAAAAAAAGCAGAAAGTATATTTGTAAACATTATAGTGGAATAGCAATTATTAATTTATTGGGTTGAATATAAAATTCTGAAAAAATAGACTATGCATTTAAGAGTTTGGAAGCAGGAAAACAAGCAGGTTTCAGAGAAAGAAGATTTACAATAGATCACCTGTTTTGTTTGACCCAAATAATAGAAAAGAAAATGTTAAGCAATCAAAAAATATGTCTTTTATATATAGACATTAAAAAGGCATATGATAGCAACTGTCTTCAAAGATTGTGGAAAACACATGAATTAAGAAATATATGTATAAATTCATTATTAAAGCAGTTAAAAATTTATGTAATATATATGCAAAAATAAAAATAGAAAATATGCTTTTGAATAATATAAAAATAACCAAAGAACTCAAATGGGATATGAACTCTCACCTACATTATTTAAATTATACCTAAAGCATATGAGAAAATGGGAATTCCTCTACTATACTAATGATCAAATAGTTTTGGCTTTGTATGATGATTTAAGAATATGGCTAAAGAATTAGTAGAGGAATATATAAAATGTGGAAATAAATATAACAAAAACAAGAAATGCATATATTAGAGGAACACAACAGAACATAAGATTGGAAGATGGCCAACAAATTGGAAAATGTGAGAAACATAAAAGACAAAGAAATGTGTTGTTTTTGAAAACTTGTAGAATTTTAAATAAATGTTAGTCAAATAAGAATATATCAAAATTAACAAATGATGAACATATGATACAATAGTGAAAAGTATCAATATATATATATATAAAATGGAGTTTGGTAGTTGAAGAAAAGAATGAGAAGAAAATTGATGACTAAGAAAAGAATTCTTGGTGAAGATCTGCAGAAAAATTAAGAAGAAAGTGGATAAATTTAAGAAATAATGAATATTGAACATACTACAGTAAATGACACTAGAATAAAACACTTGAAATGTATAGAGGATATCTAAGGCAAGATCACCAAAACATATTAATCTGGATATCATCAGGAAAGAGAAAAAAAGTATCCAAAAAGAACTTGGAAATAGGCAATAGATAGAGAAATTAGAGTCAGAAATTTTTAGGAAGATTTATGAATAAACAAATAGGTATGAAAGATATCATGCAATAATATACCATTGATAAGGGAAAGAAGATAATGGCTCTTTGAAATCAAAATCCAATTCATTTTTTAGTAAAATTTATGTAAACCCATTTAGAGTGAAACATCTTCAGACATTATAACTAATTAATTTTTAAAATTTCACAGTGAATTAGATTCAAAGTTAATTAAGCATTATTAGCATCTATTATAATTTAAATTTCATTCTCATAGTTGGCATCATCTAGACTAGGTTTTTATATAATAATTTGGTCACTGGCATGAGTAGAAATCATTCTTAGTGGCATAGCAACTAGATAATAATGCTGCAAGATTTTGCATGTTATTTAGACACAACATTTGAATATATCTTCATTTTTAATATGTTTAACATTTATTTTATAATTATTAATAATTTGATATATATCTAATAACACAGCACATATTCACATCACTTTTTTGAACATAGAGTCACAAACAAAAGAAAATATATAAATATCTTCTAAGATTCATTTTGACATTAACCATGTCTTATCAACTGATTCAAATCATTATATATATATATATATATATATATATATATATATATATATCATATATATATATATATATATATATATATATATATTGTGACCTTCTGGATTGGCACCAAAAATAGTCATTGTAGTAGTGTGGTAGTATATCAGTAATATCTGATATAATCCTCTTTAAAAAAAAAATGAAATAACGTGAAATTTTTTTTAAAAAAAATTATTTTGACTTAAAACTGTAATTAAAAGCAAATGTAGGTGTAATTAAAAAGATTTCTTAATTGTTTAGTGTCTTGTTTTGGGGTATAATTGGTGATAGAATAGGGGGGTGGCTTGTTATATGCATAGTCAGTACAGCTTAAGTTGTTGCTTATTTGTTTTATTTGTTCATAAAGCAGTATTCGGTTTTGTTAGAATGATTTTCTAGTCCATTTGTTTTGTACATTTTAATTTATAGCATAAACAGTAAAATATGTTTCACTCATCATCATTCACATTGTCATTTCAGTCAATATAGTATAATATCTATAGCATATTACTACTGAATATCCATACATTATCCAACTTCATTTTTTATTCATATGTTTCATTAAACCATTAAATATCCCACATTACATTCAAATATTTAATTATATCAATAATAGTATTAAAAAACTAACTTAATTACATTCTAAATAAATCAATGAATTATAGACTGGTAGATATGACAAATACTGTAAAATATTTTATTTATTAAAACAATTGTCATCAATTTTATTCTATATTTAATTATTAGTTCAATATTTTTCCCCATTTATTTAAAAGACAAAATAATTTTTTTTTCATCTCTATTTTTTTTTTACTGTCTCAAGTTTTTGCATAATTAAGTAAATTTGCAAGGGGGAGGAGCGATTGACAATCTTTTTCTGATGATGTAACACTGTCATAAACAATTGGAAAAGAACAATGTGATGTAATGATTATTTAAAAAAATCTATAAAAAAAGAATACTTATTACTTTTAACAGGGCAGAGTCAATTATTAGTACTTAAGGCAGAGTTGATTATTATTACTTTTGAAGAGGGCAGTCAATTATTAAAACTTTTATGAGGGCAATTATAGCTAACCAAGGACAGCTATAACTAAGTTTATTTAGCAAAGTTTAATAGTGAAATTGTTTTTCCTCTTCCAGAGTTCAAGTTGAAAATTTAAATATATTATTTGTTTGCAAAATGTGTACTTAAAAACCACTAAAAGATATGTCAATTTGCTCCCAGCTGATCATTCAGATTTTCCCAACATTATGATAAAGTACATGTAAGTGTTATATTCTATTATTCAAGATAAATTATTATTATTTAAGAAATGGGAATGCTTGATAGAACTGTAAAATTGTTTTATTTAAATTTAAAATTAACAGGAAAGGATAAAAGAATGTTTATTTATTTTATAACAATTAAGTTTTAATCATACTATGAAGGGAATAACTGCTATGTGTGTCATTTATATGTGGGAAAGATGTGAACTGTCATTGAACGTTTTCAGAACTTTAATAAATAGATTTCATGCTAAATATAAAGAAAATTCAAAAATATACACAAGAATTATATAATTTTATTGATACATTTATTGGAATAGTAGACATTTATCTCCACTTTTACCAATTGAAGGAGATAAAAATTAAGTGTGCAAAAAATGAACAATTGATATTTACATGTTTCCTAAAATTAATATGTGAAATAAATGATAAAATGAATAAACTTATGTTTCCACTAATTGAAGGCATTTTAAAATTTTATGAATGAATAGGAAATATTACTTTATATGTCTTAAAGTGTGCATTGCCTAATTAATGTTTCCTAATACACAGTGTTAACAGGAATTCATAGCAAACTGCTAGAACATTGAACCTGTTATTCTAAATTAAAAATAATATTGTTTCTTTTCTCCTGCAGGAATGTGCTGTTTTGTGTTAATATTTGTCTTGTGCAGTATAATTATTTTCCTTATCTATTTGGAGATATGACAAGGAAAGTCATGTAAAAACTATTGATAAACTTTTGTTTCATTTAAGAAGAAGAAAGAAGAAAGGAACTTTATTATTATTATTTAATAGCATATTAGATAGTATTAGTTAAGAAATGTTTTATTATTGTATCTATTATTATTACATGTATTGTTGTATTTTTCTTCAAGAATGTCTCATAGATAGCATAATGAAAGAATACATTATGTTGGTAATTTATATTATTGTTATTATTTTAAGATAAATTTGGTCGTGTTAAGCGTGTTATAATCAATGGAAGAATCCATTTATGGACTAATAGGGGTGAAGAAGTATTTTTAAAAAAAGAGTTCATTATATTAAATCTTACCGTATATATTTCTTTTTTATAAATTAGAATACCATTATTTTCAAGAATTATTTCATCTATAACATACGATTTTATTATTTATTTAGATTCAATTTAACTACAGATTCGTACCAATATCAATGCATTATATTATAAAAAAAAATTATTTGTCTTGCTTTTTCCATAGTAATTAGTATTTTATTCTCCAACTGTTCTTTGAACATTACCAAGTCCTAAATATTGTCAGATATGAGATATTTATTGTTTATTAATTCTAGCAGTAATAATTAATATTTTAACAGTAATTCTTTGTTTATTGTGATTTTAAATGGTCTGTATATCATATACTTATACATGTGTGTGTGTGTGTCTATTATTAAATTTATTTATAATTATATGTAATTGCAAGTAAAAATGATTTTAAATCAATCGGATTCAGAGGGAAAAGATGATCAATCATTTTGAAGAATTAGAAAGTTATTTAAGAGAGAATTATTATTTCTTTGTTATGACTGAATTAAAAGTATTTTTGTGGTTATATGTTATAAAGTTCACAATATTTATAATATTTTATGGGATTGAGTCAGTGTATTTGTTAGTTGAATATTTAATGTGTAGTTTGCCCAGTGCCATGCAGTATAGTGTAGTGTATGGAATTAAATATTCCTTTTCTTATCCATGTATTGGAGTATTTTTGATAGGAGTGGATTGAATCCTCCTTTTATATTTGATATATTGAATTAAATGTGTATGAAACTAGAGATGTTATTTTCCTAATTTTCATTTGGTGATGAGTTATTCCATCAGTTATTTAGTCTTAAAGATAGACTTGGAAGTTATTGTTGTATTTACCTGATTTGAATTAGAGAAATCTTTTATCCCATGTGTGTATTGGATGTTTTCTAGCTTATGCTATAGCCTAGTGTTTGATAGTTTATGGATAAAAAAGAAGAATAAAAGGAAAGTATAGTGTCTTATAAAACAGCTGCATCGTAGTTAATAAATAAAGACTGATTGATCTTCACTTTCATCCGTATTATGATCATATTGAAATATCATAAGCAAACCGATTAGATTAATTAACATTATTTATTTATTTTCTTTGACACACAGCATAATACAGATTCATGCACAGATTGTTAATTTTGAGATATAAAAAAATTCATTATTAATGTATAACTTTACTTATTTAAAAACATTTGTAGTAATCATTTTAGCTTCATCTCATTGATTTTTATCATTTAATCATAATTTGCATAAATAATCAAGCAAAGATAGGACATTATTGATGAATACAAGGATTTACTTTATTTTGGCAAAGCAGAACCTAAAATTACAAAGAAAAATACATTTAATTAATAGAAGTATTTATTTTCTTTGGTAAGATAGTCCAATATTATTCCTAGTTTAAATCCCCTTATTTTCATTTTATTTAAGATACTTTTAAAGTAACAATGCAAAATCTTAATTTGTTCAATGTAATTAGAATATTAATCTATGTTGTTGTCATTGGTAAATGAATGTTATCCAGCAAAATGTTGAGTATAAGATAATTTAGTAATCAGTTACTAAAAGTGTAAGGTCATATTTATTTATTTTTTATTATTTTTGTATAAGTCTATCAGAAATCACTGATAGCTAAAAAGCCATTTCTTTATAGCAAATGATAGGGACTTATTTAATTCATTTAATGTTTAAAATAAAAATGTTTTACCAATCTATCAAAATGTTCTGATGAATGAAATATAGTAGATGTAAAAAGTTAACGAATCATGTTGTATTATATCTTCTTGTATAATCTGTACTCAATGATATTAAATTCCTTTGGAATTTGTGTTCGTACCAATAAAAGAAAAGTAAATGTTGATTTAGCTATTTTTTTATTTGATTAATAAATATTTTGTTATCTAGATTTGTATTTGGAGTTTCTTCTATAGCATTCATTCGTGTTTCACACTTCCACACATGCTTATACATTTATTTTATTTAATGTAACATAATTGTATTTTATTTAATTATAATAAATTTCTAGACATGATGATATTGATTTCCTTGATTCAAGAACTACATGAGATGCCAATTACCTACTGATAATTTTTAAAAGGGTTTTGTTATTTAATTTTTGTTTAGATGATGAATTGAAATCAAAATGTGCCCGATTTCTTTCATTATCTAACTGCAAGTATCTAATTAGGGTATTGTTTGGTTTGTAATATTATTTTCATAGTGTTAAATAATAATTTGAGGTATAGAAATGTTAGATCAAGCCATACCATAAGTTAATTTCCTGAGATCTTCAATATATAATTTAGATTAGATGATAAATTCATTTAGCCAGATTAGATTAATGAGTAATTAAAATTCAGTAATGATAAATTTAATTTGAGTTTAGAGCTAGTGAATTATACATTACAATTTCTGAAATATTATTTTATTTTATTTTAGTTATTAGTTTAATTGTATAATATAGTAGAGGTTATTCAGTGCATATGGATGATGGGAGGAGATGAAATATAGAGTATTATTAGTTAATTTTAGCTGGTAGAATTTTACCAATTTAATTTTGTCTAGCATAGAACTTAATAGATGTTTATTCCTATTAGTAATAATATTTTCTCCCACATCTAATGTACATTGTACCCCTCATACACCTCTGTATTCCTCAACTGAGTTAGTTTTAGGTGAAAGCTTTAATTAAGAGCCTCATGAATAGATTTAGGTAAAGTTAAATAAATATTTTATTCTATGATCCATGGAATTGGTGCCCCAGGTAATTGTTAGTGTTAGTGAAAGGTGTGAGGGTTACAATATATATATATATATATACATTGTACCGGGTTCGCTCTGCAGAAGATCTTACTTACACTGCAAAGGTTTTGGCTGGTTTCAAACTTCTTTATAACACATTTATAATCTTATGTAATTATAAATGTTATGTGAACGAACCATCACGTTTGAGCAAAGTGGAAAATATTATTGATAGCTTTAACTATCAATAATACCCACGATCAGATCATGGCCCACCTCGGCTGCTAAATTCAAACCCCTACTATCCAAACACTTTTTTGTTTTGGAGTAAACCCCGGGTGCCAGCTAGTCTAAGACTAATGTATTCGGACAATAGGCTCATAATATAGCACTCAAACAATTCCCTTAACTAGCTCAGTCTATTTTAATCATTCAATAACATTATGCAAAATTAGAGGTGAAAAGAATTGTAAGAGAGATTGGTAAAAAGAATTGATAAAAAGAATTGACTGACAAATAAAGTTTAAGTTTTAAGACAATTTATTAACTAACATTAATTTACTAAATTTAAACTTCTTTATAATTTTTTTTTTAACTGACATAATATTTTATTTTTTTAATCAAGCACATACTTAATTCACATATTGACATATATAAAATCATATAGCATTCACAAACACGCACATCAATAGTTTATTTTATGCATGCTTATAGAGTTCAAATTACTTGTCTCTGGAGGCTTAATGAATTAATGCGATGGCTATTATATAAATAAGAATATGAAAATATTATTACCTAGGATTTTGAATGTGGATGTAGAATTTTGTTTTCTTTAGTTGCTGCTTTTGGTGAAAATATTTCCAGCCAGCTGGGGAGTTTCCTTGATGAGTTTCATTATTATTCACTTTATTATTCTTGAAGACAATTAGATGTTGATGGAGATTCTTCAAGTTGTTATGCTGACATCATTTCACGGGCAGATCTTGCTGTTTCATCGGACTTCAGACTGGAGAACAGCATATGTTTTCCGAGGTTTTTAACACTGCATTTCAGACTGATACATAGTAAACTGCACTGTTATCTCTAGACTAAATTGTTTTCACTGATATGAATGAACTCTCTGAACTGTTTTCTGAACTGAATGTCTGATAAAAATTTAGCTATTTATACCCATGATGTGTTGTCCTTTTAAGATCCTCCGGCAATATCTTTTGTCGAAATTCCTTTGATACTAATCCTTTGTCAATGTGTTTTTGAAGATTGTTTAATTAATAGCTATGCATACATGTTGTTTTTTATATTTTAATTAATAGCCATCTCTGGTGTGGTTTTTTTAAATCTTTATTTAACTTAATAGCCATCGCTGGGTTTTCCAAATATAATTTTCATTTATTTATAATATTTAATACAGATACATTTATTTTACATTCGCACACACATATATAATTTTATTCTACACATCAAAACTAGTTTTAATATTATTTTTTCTTCAATTCGAATAAAAAGAGATTTATATTTTGAAGCTTTTAATTATTTATATTTTACGAACACTAATAAAAAAACTCTTTACTTCCTTTTATAAAACTCCTAGTACAAATTTTCTAATTAATTAATTGCAACTTTTGTTTTTTAAAAAAACTACTTTGACTTTTAAATCCCATTTTTATGAAAACCAACTATATTTTGTTTAATAAAGAAACTTTAGATTTTTATAACTCATTTTATTTAGATAAATTCTTATGTACCAATTCAGGTTGGAACAATATACATTCTATTGTTTGTTTTTTATCTAATGATAATTATAGCCAATTCACTACACAAATGCCACTTTATTCTAAATGTATTTTGGAAATTATTTATATTTCCCCTTTATTTGTAAGCATAAGCTTAAAGAAGTAACAAGTATGAAAATTGTGTTATGTGGGAAATACATAAAACATGCCAAATGAATTAAAAAGAGATTTAAATATAATTGATATTTCACTCTCAAAAACATCTTAAGTGTCTGTGGGAAGTTTTCAACATTAAGATAATTTTGTCAAGCATTGGTGGCATAGTGGTTGGCATAGCTGCCTTCCAAGCAGCAGCCTGGATTCACTTCCCAGTCAACGCTTTGACATATATAAATTAAACAAATAAAAAAATATTAAGAGAATTTTTCATAGTCTGAACAATGTAATGCTTCAAATCTTGACAATTTTTTTCATTGAGGATTTTACATGGTGTTTTCAAAAACCTCTTATCATCTTTCAATTTGAAAAAATATCAAAAATTGATTTGGAATTTATATATATTTGATGTTATATTAATGTAGATAGATGTAAAAAAGTAATTAAAGATAGCTCTGAAAAAAAAAATTGATTAAAATAAAAAAATTAAGTAGATCAAATGTAAATTAGAAGATGCAATAATAATTGTAATCAAAAGAAGAGATTTTAAAGTGATTAAAATATTTTAGGTAAATTGAATAAGAAATTCTATGGAAAAAAAAATAGTCAAGAAAGATATGATGAATTAATAATATAACAATGCAGGAGAAAATTAAAACAAAACAAAAAAAAAGAGGAATCTTTTAAGAGATAAAATCTAAAAAAGAAAAAATGACTTTTCAAAAAATAAAG
Organism: Epiperipatus broadwayi; assembly: GCA_028023455.1. Lineage (NCBI taxonomy): Eukaryota > Metazoa > Onychophora > Udeonychophora > Euonychophora > Peripatidae > Epiperipatus > Epiperipatus broadwayi. The sequence continues at coordinate 10,737,716 of JAQFVV010006220.1, forward strand.
ATGATCAGACTAATAAAATCAATGTAAAAAAAATAAATGGATATAGAAGGAATATATGGAAAGTCTATATTGCAAAGTAATAAACAAAAATATTTTTAATAAAAGCATCCAGTTTTCATAAAAGAAAAGTTTACCAAGATGTAAGTGAATACCTGTTTTATTGTTTTTCATCTTTACAAGAAATGTCAGAAGAGTTTTCATTCATGAATAATTGAAACTATCTATCATTCTATTTTATGCAAATGGGTGCCATTAGGAATAGGCAAAAGCTAGGTTAAGCAATTCTTGAAAACATTAGAACAACAAAAAACTGAAAAATAATTTTAAATGAAACCAAATAATTTTAAAAAGAATAGAAGCACTAGAAATCATAATGTTATTGATAGAATAAACAGAGAAATCATTTGGACATCAAATCTCGTAGAAAAAGTGGAAAATAAAATGTTAACAAAGATGGTTTTAGGAATTTCATCATAGCATCAGATATTAGCAGTGTGAAACAAGTTTTTATGACTGCAAACCATTCAGGAAAGACAGAAAATGGTCTAGGAATTATTATAGATTCAAAGTTAATCAAAAAACTAAGGAAAAAGAAATCTCTGTGTTAAATTGTTCATAGGAAAAAAGCTATGATATTGTGTGTCGAACCAGAAGTTGCTGAATGGGCTAAACAGTGCAGATCGGAAAACTATTTTAAAATTTTAATTTGATCTCAATTTTAGAATTGAACATTATAGATTATGATTTAAGCTATCTCCCTGCACAAAAGTCAGGTTTCTCTGATGATCACAACACAAGTTATTAGCCTACTTCTGGTGAATTGGGGGGGGCCACAAAAAATAATTTTTTTTTTTTTCCAAATCAATGCAGAATCACAACAAAGTGATTCCTGAGCTAAAAAAATAATGATTTAAAGACAAAAATTAGTACAAATGATGTTCTAGACCTAAAAAGAGACATTGAATCTGCAAATTATTCAATCTCTCTGAAGTAATAATTATTGAGAACATTCCAAAGTTTAACAACAATTTTTCAGATTATACAACTGAATCCTTGATTACTAATCAAGGCCTAAAATTCAGTCAAAAGAAGTAGAATCCAATTAGTATCAACAAATAAGAATCACTGTGAACCCTGAAAGACTTTATAGTTGAACAGGTACTGTGAACATTTGCAGACATAGGAGGTTGATAATGATTAAAATCAGATTTTCAGCTCCATTGACCTCAGTGTGCAAAATGATATGGACAAATGATTTGTTCTCATGATGTGCATGTAAATTTCAATACCACAATGAATCAAATGTTGGGTTGGTGGATGTGAGCTTGCATTCCCCTTTTTTCCTCAGGAGTGATGATGCTGGTCATGAGGGATGTGATTTATTTGTGGGGCTGGTTGGTGATCATTGTCTATCCCAGACACCTGCCAGATGGGCAAAACACTACCTTCACTTGGACTTCACCCTGAATGACTACTGTATCCCCTGATGTATTATTTGCTAGGTCAGTGTTGGTTTGCACTCACTATTATTAGGTTTCATTAATTAACTTTAGATCTAGAGCATTTATAAGGTGGTTGGTCTGCTTTGGGATACTGCCAATTTTAGTAATATTGATGGAGTTTCATTGTAATATTTTGTGGGCACAGGTTTTCACACATCATTTCTTTCTCAGAGGTGGCAGGGGGTGGTTTTCAGGGGTCTGGTCTATGGTGTGGACTGTTGACAATTGTTACTGCTAGCTGAAAACTTGCTGGGAGGGTACCTGGTCAATGTTTCTGCACCATTTTTCTTTCTGATGGGCTGCTGCACCTTGATGGGTTGGTTTTGGGCAGTGCAGATCTGTGCTCATCCTTCCAATTTTGCACAGGTAGACCCAATTTCATCCCTGCACATTTGAACCATTAAATTGGGAGACAGGTATCCAGAATGGTCTTTGCATGGCTTGGCTATAAGTCAAGAGTTTGTTGTCCTGTGGACTTGGGCCTTGGATCTTATTGCCTGTTGTGGTGGTTGGCACAATGCTGGACTTGTCCACCTATTCAACTGAAGCTTGAGTCTTCACTTCAGGGCCCTGGGGCTGGGATCATTTGGCTATAGATAACTTCTTGGCAGTTGGGCCATGTAGACCCATGTACAGATACACCTTGGGCAAGATTATAGTAACTCTTTTGTGGACATAATTGTTGTCTGGAGTGTGTCTTTTTGCAAACAAGATTAATAATTGTTTAGTTTTTTTGTACATTGAATGCTTTGTAATCACATTGGAATTAGATTTGGAATATTTCTATGTAATCTTTAACAATAAAGGTTATTTTGAAAGATGAGATAAAGGATACCATTAATAATAAAAAAATAAAATCACATTAGCTTTCTGATCAATTCCAAAAGTAAGGCCATTGGAATTAGTGAATTCCATTAATAACTTGTTAGGCAACTGAAAAAAGAATCAATAGAAATGTTGAAAAATTATGCCATTTATTCTGAAAATGTGTTTAATTGTATAAAGGTTTGAGAAAAAATGTTATAATTAAAAAAGGAAATGTTGATAGAGTCATTAATCTATCATAATATTTGTTGTTTTCTAAACTTTCTGCGATAGTAACTTAACTATTTTTTTTACTTCTAACAGTAGAAACAAACGCCTGATTTGAATTGCAATAGAGTTTTACAGTTTATATTTTTAGTGTTTTTTTTTCTAAGTACTTTTTGCAATAGTTTTTAAATTGCACTTAAGCTTTTCTCCTGTATGAGATCTTTTATGTATGTAATACTGTATTATCTTTTGCACTGAACTTGCAATTACACAAAATATATTGGAATTGTTTTTCAACTATATGAATTAAAAATAAGATGTTTATTACAAGAGTTTTAAGTTGTTTCTCCGTAAAAACTATAAAATAATATAGTTGAAATAGAGTATGTTATTGTACATTATAATACTTCATATTATAATAAATCAAGATTTATAAGATTCATATCACTTATAAATAAAATTACTCTAAAATTTCTTTAAGAGAGACAAGAGCTTTTGATTATAAAAAAAGAACTTCCTAGATGTATAAACTGGTACAGAAAAGCTTGGCATACTTTAGATAAGTGAAAAAAAGGGAAAGAATATTAGAAAAACCCACACCTTTTATCATTATAATTGAAACTTTGAATCAATCAACATGCTAACAGCATTGGTTGTAGACAGCTCTTTTCTTGTGAATAGCACAGCAGACAAAATTTGTATTTTGAATTTGGTCCTTAAAAATGACAACAATATTGACAATCAGAGGTGTCATAGAAATTAACTGAAGACTAGAGAGCTCAGATAGTGAACCATGTTTTTTAGAAAGGGTACTAGTGAGACTGGGTACAGTCCTTCAACTGACCTATACCTTGTGGCCAGCTCACTGATGACTCCCCAAGATGATTGGCACAACAAAATAACTCAGATGTAGTAGGAGACCTTGGGAATCACATGTGGATCAGAGTGGGCCCCCTCCAGGAGTGATTTGAGCTTTTCAAGGATAGTTTGATTAGTGATTTCATGATCTAATGAGTCATCTACCCAGCACTTAGCTCTACTCTTAGCCATCCCTTGACTCTGTAACTTGGAGCTGTAGTAATTATGGATTACCAGGATCATAGCATCCCTGATATAGTACCCACCAAAGACAAATGATTGAGGGGGTAATCAGCACCCACCTCAAATAACTTCTGGTCCAACAGTTCTGGTTACCAAGGAACCTATGAGCATGCTTGATGGAAATGTGTTCTGCCAATGCCCTTTGAATGGTCTGGTAATGTTTCTTCAGTATATAATTTCATCAACATGTAATTGCTGCCAGAGATCAAGTCCAGTTTAATTGCAGTGTCATTTAGCTCAAGTAATAATTTTGCTGAGCAAGAAGAATTCCAAGTGAATTTTTTTTATAATAGTCAGCACCACTTCAAGGAAAGCAGTCCAGGCCTGAAATGAGCCTAAATTTCAAAATATTGATTTTAAACAAATATATATAAATTTCAGAAATGATATCTGCAGGAATGGTATGTTTGTTTGCCAGCCTCATAGTATTTCTCAAACCATACACAGTCAGAGGCCCATCATCCATCTCAATGTCAACATACAGTGCCAAGGGGTCAGAAAAATTGACCAACCTTAGAACTGCATTGAACTAAAAGTGTAAGTCTGGTATGTAATAAAGGAAGTCTATAAAGGTCCTCCATCTATGGGTATAATAGGAAAATGCTTCAAGAGGAAAGAAACCCCTACCAATACACATATTGATTGATTAAATAACTCATAATTTATGTTAAAATCGACTAAAATCAACAGGGTAAAAGAGTTTAAAGTCTTAAATATGTTAATAGTATCTATGATATTCCTAATTAATAGTTCATTACTTTGTAAGTATAGATAGACCAGAATAAAGTGAAGTTTTTCATAACGTATATCAATGATAATATAATTAGAATCAACAAAAATGACTTTGAACTCCGAAGGGGCTCTGCATTTTTATTTAACTTTATGTGGTAATTGGAACAAATTTATCCTTTTTTTATTATATGTAGAAGAAGAATGTAATAAAAAAGTGCCCCTCCTCTGCTCTCTCTCTCTCTTTCTGATTATTACAAATGTAAATTTATTTATCGGATTTTTTTGTAAAAGTTATAAAATTTAAAACTCTCAACCCTCCATGCCATTTCATATTGCAGACCACCTGATCACACACATGTTGAAAAGATAAATAATTACCAATATACATATTTCATGCTAAACCAGTAATCATCAGTTAGTCCAGGTTACTATCTCCACACATATATACAATAAGTGCTCAGTTTTATATTAAGGTATGCAATCTTCATACTTTAATGGACAGACTTCAAACTACTCCAACCCACAACCCTTCAGCCATCCATTTCATTGAAAATCTGATGATAGAACATTCAAAGCCCATGTTAGTGCCAAAGTTGTTATCCTACCCATATTGATGTTAGTCATTCTGAACCCTCATGTACCAGAGAATAATCCATTTACATACATATGCAAGGGATGAGCAGACCTTTAATGCACTATGTTTTAATATGTGATTTAATACAATGTACAGGCTTACATATACCTGTACATATAATGTAATATATAAGGGATTCAAACTCAGATTTTCACATGACCTTCAATTCTTCATGCCATCTCATATGGCTGACACACCTGATCACACACATGTTGAAAAGATAAATAATCACCAATATATGTATTTCATGCTCAGTGTTCAGCTTTATATTAACATGGCCAAATGTTCCATCATCAGATTTTCAATGAAATGGACAGCTGAAGGGTTGTGGGTTGGAGTAGTTTGAAACCTGTCCATTAAAATATGAAGATTGGCTATCTTAATATATAGCTGAGCACTGATTGTATATATGTGTGGAGATAGTAATCTGGACCAACTGATGATTGCTGGTTTGGTATATAATATGTATATTGATGATTATTTCTCCTTTCAACATGTGTGTCATCAGGCGGGTCAGCAATATGAGGCATGGAGAGTTGAGGGTCATGTGAAAGTCTGAGATGAAATCCCTTATATATTGCATGTGCAGGTGTGTGTAATACTGTACAGTGTATTAAAATTTAAAACTATGTTGCAATACCTATTTAAAAGAAATCATTTACTTGTGCCAGAGGTTTGAAAGAAAAAATAAATGTGGAAAATTTGTTTTAACAAATGATTATTCCAAATAATTATATAAATTTGATTTATCAGCAAAGTTTTAGCTAACGTTCATAATTATACATTTTCATTCCATTAATTAAATCGTTAGTATTACAGAAAATAAAAAATAAATAAATGAAATTTGTTCTAGTTTCAATATTATCCTAAACAAAAGTAGTCGGCCTAGAAAATTCAAAATTTAGTTGACTTTTTTTAAGTGAATGAAATAAAATCTGATATTTAATATTTTGATATAATTTATTATTATCAAAATGAATGCAATAAAAAACTTTCTACATGAAATTAATAATAGTATATTATTTATTTGCTCAGACATATAAATAAAATTAGGAATAGTGTTCTATGTGGGTAAATAAAATGCATAAGATACAAGTTTTTTTGTGAGAGTTTATATATATTGGAACCTCTATGAATCCTAAAACTACTTTTAAAAGACATTACTGTAAAAAGAGAGATATATTTAGCTTATGAGTATGCTTATTTAAAATAAATATTTGTTTATCTTTAGGTTATTATTAATTCCCAATACATTAAAAAGCTTCTTATGAAATAGATCAACATCTGATCTTTAAGTTGAAAGAGTTTTTCAAAGTTATTGCAATATATTTAAAATTAAGAAAATATTTTATTTTTAATACTTATTTTAAATTTTGATTATAAAATATTGTAGGCATCTTTAATTTGAGTGAGATAATTGTTAATCCCACTACTGAAAATAAAAAGAAAAGGCATTTATTTGTTATTAATTTATAAATTTATTTTTTAAAGAAAATTTTATACTATTATGATGGTTAATATAAACGGGAAAATATTTCAAAAGTAGCAATTCATAGTCTTTATCTAAGAAATATGAATAAAAAATAGTAAGCTGTCAAGCGTTGGTGGCCTAGCGGTTAGCATAGCTGCCTTCCAAGCAGCTGGCCCGGGTTCATTTCCCGGTCAACGCTTTGACATATAAAAAAATAGTAAGCTATGCTAAGAATTTAAGATTTTGTATTATATATTTATAGAAAGATTACAATGAGAATATATTTTAAAAATGTATTTGTAATTATTAGAATTAAAAATAATAATAATAATAGATAAAAAATTACAGATTTGAATGTTTTAAAAATTAGAAAATAATTAAAAGTGAATATATATTTTGACAATAATAAGAAACGATACTGGAGATTTGTTGTGATAAAAATAGAGAATGAAAATAATGATGATTTAGATTACTAAAATAAAAAAGATAGATTCTCAAAAATGAATTATTGATGTTTATGTTAAGTTTGGGTGACACTGTAAGATAAATAAAAATGAAAGTTTTAAAATTAATTAAGATGGTATTGTGTAGATAATATAAAGGTGACAAATCAAAAAGTAGAATTAGAAACTGAAAAAAATAAGATTACTAATAATTGTGTGTGTAATTTTTCCTTTGTTTTTAATAGATTTACATGTTTCTATTTATATATGTTAAATCACAGAGTAATTTCAGCGCTGTTGAATTCACTCTATCGTTAAGTAAGAATGATTTTAACATATCTGAATTTCAGCTAGCGTTATGCAATTGGTTTATTTCATATATGTGTGTATTCTATGATTTTAATAAAGGAGAAATTAGAGGAATTACTGATGCGAATCCTATTACATTATACATTTATTTTGAATTAAAATCATTATATTTATTTATAGATATATTAAACAACTTCCATACTTCCCCATTCTTTTTAAATTCATATAAATAAAGATACAATAAATTTATGAAATATATAATATAGTTAATTACTCAGGAAATCATATGAGAGTCAAAAGCAATAGAATGAAGTTAAATAATCTTTAGATTTAAAGTTTATCCCTCTACTATTGCATTAAATCATTCAAGGCATTATAGTTATTTATTATATTTAAAACTTTTTTCTTTTTAAGAAACAAAAAAAACTTTTTTTTATATATTAGATAATATATTTACTGGATAAATAATTTCTATTTTACTCACTACATTATTAAAATAATTATTGTAACCAATATAGAAGCAAGATTGTTTTAAATGAGGAAGTTTAATACTGGTTATTGTAGATATCTTGCTTTGTTATAGACTGGTATTCTTTTTAAGGACGATGGCAGTGCATTTAAAACTGAGAACAAAAGGATAAATCGCTAGGAATATAATCAAATAATATTAAAAGATTCAAATTTTAATAATTATTTCGATTATTTCATTTTAGAATAATCTTTTCTTTTATATAAGTATATTATTTTTTTAAAAAAGGTTTTATTTTATGATTCTTATTATGTTTGCATGGGTATTAAATGAGGAAGTTGATTTGTGTCTGTGTATGTGTTTATGATTTAAATATCAATATTTATTTGTCCATTGTATAACTGTGGTAAATTTATATTAAAACACGCATTACAACACATATTAACTTTATACAATTAATATAAATTTTAATAATTATGCAAACAAACATTTTAAAATTTTTTCTTTGACCAAAATAAACATCTGTTTTTATAAATATCCATAAAATAGTTACTTCTTATACATAATATTTAATTTTTTAAATATATTATAATAAATAACCAATTAACCACTTTTATATACATCCAAATAACTTCAGATAGCCTGCATAAAGCGGATTATCATATGCATGGCCTAGATATACACTTACCACTTGAATAACACATATCAGCACACACAGAAATTAGACTGTACAAGACAAAGTTTTTTTAAATGTCCACCATAATGACAAAGCTTATCTCAATATGTGCTTTGCTAAATCAAAATTATTACAGATTTAATTACACTATTTTGGAATAGAGGTTTATTTAAATAAAATGCAATTCTTTTAAGATAAATGTTCATTTTTAAAAACTACAAATAAAATGAGTCAGCAATTTCACACTAAACATGTCTTTAGTATTTGATAACAAGTAAGAATTTTGTTCAATTTGTCAAAATCAGTTCAATTAAAAACAATGAAGACAATCTTTAGCCTGTATTTATTTTCCAAAAAATAAGCTGCTGGGAAAACTTTCCTAATAACACATGATGGAGAAAATCTATAAATATTAGACAAGAATTCCATCATAATTTAATACAGATTTATTTTAGACAGCTAACTATTAAGGAACATTATAAAGGAATCTGTATGAACCCAATTAGAAGATAAATATATTAACAGTTTTATTAAGTTCTTTGATTCTGTCACTATTGTAACGATCCGGAGAGTATGACTTAACGTGATCTGCACTACAGGGCGCCATCTAGGCATTTGAACCTAGAAAAATTTATAAAGTAGGCAGATACGTAAGTCAAAAAAAAATTTTTTTTTTTTTTAAATTTTGATTCCGGTCGTTAGCCCAAGTCACTAGCTCAGGGAGTAGCATAGATTTAATAATATCATATCTTATCTAATTATATTTCAACATTAAAAAATAAATAAAATAAGCCACTGCCAGTAATTAACATACAAAAATTTATTTATGCACATATATATATAAGATTTAAAATTGTTTTAGTATCAGTTTACATTTTAACACTTAACATTATTTTTAACTTTACTTTAGATTTTAATTTACATTTTAATTTCTATTATATTATAAATTTACATTTTAATTAAGTTCGCACAGATGGAATTATAAAAATTTGTTTTAATAATGTTGAGTATAGATCGGTTACATAGATTACAACGGTTAAAAACATTTCAAAATAAACATAAACGATCAAAATATAAAATCATTGATACTGACCATTGCAGAGGGAAATTTATAAGTAACCCAATAGTATTCACCATAAGATACTTGCATTGTCACCAATAACTTAAAAGACATCCGAATAAATACATTTTAGATACTCACCGTAAGGTATCATTATTTATCGAATGTCTATATATTTTGATCAAATATGAAAACACAAAACATACTTAACCGATAACCAATCCATGCAAGTGTCTATAAACAACTTAAATTTAATGCATTTTTATTTAATGTCGAGTATGAATAGACTACATAGATTTGCATTTGAAAATAAAACATTCTATCCCTATTTAACCTTAGGCTAAAGGTTCGCAGTCAAAACTGGTGTCAATTTATCTGATATATTGATGCATTCAATGTAATATGAAATACGGCAGCACCAAAAAGTTAAGAGAAGAAATTGCCTCTCATCAAATAGGAATATTACATCTATCTGACAAGAAGAGCAATAAAAAAAAAAACTCCATAGAAAGGAACTGCGTTCTCCGTCTTATAATTCCTTCTATAGGCAAACGGGTGAGTGCGGCGTATGAAACGATTCTGCCCATAGCGAATCTGATATTACATCTACTAATCACACCAATATATCCCATCCATTGACCCAATTCAACTATGACACAAATAACCTAAGATTACCCTCCCCTAATATAACTTTACAAATCTATACAGCCATTCACGCCCGACTTAATTTTATCCATTGCTTGCCATGAACATGAATTCCCATGCCGTCCT